>OZ023262.1:229098394-229698394 GCA_964006375.1 Tillus elongatus | reverse complement strand
CCACAGATTTTTCTGGGGTGTTTCCAAATAGAAGGACGCAGGTGGTACAAGGACTCTATTGGTTTGAGGTGTTGGAATGATTCGAAAATATGCTCCTGATGTGGGATGTAGGATAGGAACCTTCAGGAGGCACACAATTGTATCTTTTACAGATAAAACATTAAATTTGGTAAATTCTAAAATTTTGAAGATGTGATTTTGGTCAAAACTAATTAATTCATCGTTATTATAAATGAGTTTCAGATGTTCTCTAATGACCTTTAGGTCTTTTGCACTAAATATTTCTATGTTGGTTAATTGATTGAAACTAAGTGAAATTGTTCTTTGTAATACTTTTATATTTTCTAGTAATTTTGAGCTTAGTGCTATCTGAAATTCTACAACAGCCTTATATTCCGTTTCGCGTTGCATCACATCTAGGGTGATTTTTAATGAGTCTAAATTTTTGTTAATCGACTCTTGTTCCTTTTCGAATCTTTGAGTCATTATATTGGCAAACGAGTTCAAGTTATCTAATTGAACCATTACCTCGTCTTGATTAACATACAGCGATTCTACGTTTTTATTGATTTCTTTTAGATCCTCCTGGTCCAAATTGCCAGTGATCATTCTTATAACCGATCCCGCGCCATCTATGAGACCGCGTTTGTATCTAGTGTGTGTTAGCTTTTGTAATTCATTTCTTATGATTCTTAGTTGACTGTTTAGAATTCGTGTATAATATTTGTTGATGGAATTTGACTTAATTTCACTAATCTGATAAGCGTTGTATATTAACTGATTATAGTTTTCATCTATAAGGGTGAGATTAAAATAAAAATAAAATCTATGGTAGTGATTTAGGATTTTGGCGATTCCAATATATTCTTTGAAATAGCCGTTAGTTTGGATGGGTTGAAGTTGAAGGAGTAGGGCTGTCCTCAGACATAGGCACAGCAGGCTGTAAAGAAGGAAATTTCTTTTTAGTTCTTTTGGTTTTATTTAAATGAGCTGTTTGTTTTCTCGAATGGGGAAGAAGTATTTTATTGCGTGGTAATTGTATAGGGTCGGAATGAATTTTATAAAGGGGATCTGCCTTTCGGATTGGTGGTACTCTTACTGCAACGTTTTCTTCATTAATTTGGATGTTTTGTTCTCGAGTTTCGTTGAATTTCTCGAGACGTTCTGTTGCTTTATGCTTTTGCTTTTCATAAATAGACTTGTAAAATGGAAGTATTTCTTTTAAGCGTCTATTGTTATATTCCTCGAAAACTGTTTGATGAGGATCGATCGGTGGTATGTCATCATATGGGCCGTAGAGTAGTTTGAAAGGAGAGTGGCCTGTCGAAGAATGTATTGATTGGTTGTATATCAATACGGCAGTGATCATGAGTGATTGGGGGCTTTCTTTTGGGTTTTGAATTTTTAGTACACGTATTTTTTCTAATAATGTCGAATGTAAACGTTCTACGGGAGAATTTGAATTTGGATTTTGAGGGG
Organism: Tillus elongatus; assembly: GCA_964006375.1. Lineage (NCBI taxonomy): Eukaryota > Metazoa > Arthropoda > Insecta > Coleoptera > Cleridae > Tillus > Tillus elongatus. Next base: position 229,696,915 of record OZ023262.1, on the reverse strand, counting down.
TAGTAATGTGTAAATTGATTTTAAATATGGAACAGAACTCTTTGAGTACAGCATTTTCAAATTCGCGGCCTGGGTCCGAGACCATCTTAGAAGGGTAGTTGTGGTGAGAGAAGAAGTGACGTAGTTTGTTAACGATGGTCAGGGCAGTAGTATCGATAATGTAATATGCTTGCGCATATTTACTGAACAGATCGACGATGGTTAAGAATTTGCAGTTATCAAAGCTGAATACGTCGATGTGTATAACTTCGAAGGGTCTAGAAGCAATCAGTGGTCCTTGAAACGGGGGTTTGTAAGGGTTACGATCATATTTTGCCTGAAGGCATACGTCGCATTTATTAATAAAGTCGTTAATTTGAATTTTCATGTTAGGCCAATAAAATTTTGTTTTTAGTTGTGCGTACGTCTCGTTAATGCCGTTATGGTTTTGTTCATGATAGTCTTGTATTGTTCCTTTTTGTTCAGTAAGTTTCGTTACGTCTTGTAATCGTTTTGTACATTTAATTATTTTAACCGAACTATTGAATAGATTGGAAGCTATTATTCTAAAGTAATGTTCGAGTTGTGGGTCCAAGAATAATATACCGTAATTATTATTAGGGTTGATGTAAGATTTTAAGAAGTCAGTCATCTGTTGCAGTTCGTGTTGTCTTTGGATGTATACTCTGTAGCATTTGTTTTTAAATAAGTTGTCTGTCTTTATTTCGTTATGAGGTCCGTAATACATAATTATCTGATATTTGAAGTGATTTAAAGGGTTTTCAGAAATGGGCATAGTAAAGACGGGGTTTTCTGCAGAAGTGTGTTGTGTTTGTGAGTCAGAATGTCGTTCGTTTTCCTGGGTGTTAATACCTAAATCTTTAAGATCGTCGTCGTTTAATACTCTAAGCTCTGATGGATCTAGATTATTAAAAATTGATGCCAGATCATCGTCGTCCTCAACTGCGTTGATTTCGACACGAGATAAAGCATCGGCTACTACGTTTTCTTTACCTCTTTTATATTTAATTTCGTAGTCGAACTCTTCTAATTTCAAACGCCATTTCACTAAACGTGAATTTGGCTCTTTAATAGAAAATAACCATACAAGTGGTTTATGATCGGTTTCGATCGTAAATTTATTTCCAAAAAGGTAAGGCCTAAAGTGCTTAGTGTTTTCGACTATTGAAAGGAGTTCCTTCTCAATTGTTGAGTAGTTCCTTTCAGCGGAATTTAAAGTGCGGCTATAGTAAGCTATGGGCCTGTCGTTTTGTGACAAAACGCCTCCTATAGCGATATTACTAGCGTCAGTAGTCAGGTGAAAAGTTTTTGTAAAGTCTGGATACATCAGTATAGGTGAATTTGTAATAAGGTCTTTGGCTTGTCTAAAGGCATTTACGTACTCTGTATCGTTAATGTCAATTTTGGAGTCTTTCTTAAGGCATTTGGTTAAGGGGAAGAGGATTTTTGCGAAATTTTTAATGAAGCGGCGATAGTAGCCTATCAATCCAAGGAATGACTTTATTTCTTTTTGGGATTTTGGTATTGGATAGTTCTGTATAGCCTTGATTTTATTAGGGTTAGGACGGATTCCGTGGGTCGTGATTACGTGCCCAAGAAACTCGACTTCCTTACGAAGAAATTCGGATTTGTCTAGTTGGACTTTGAGGTTAACTTCTTGTAATTTTGAAAAGATCTGTTTTAGATGTAGCAAATGTTCTTGTAGGGACTTAGAAAAAATGACGATGTCATCCATGTATACGAAACATGATTTATAAAGGAATTCCCTAAGGACATTATCCATTACGCGCTGGAAAGTGCTCGGAGAATTACGCAACCCAAAGGGCATGCGCACGTACTCGTAGTGCCCATTATTAACGCTAAAGGCGGTTTTCTCTATGCTGCTTTCACCTAATTCAATTTGGTGAAAACCTTGGGCCAAATCAAGTGTAGTGAAATACATGCACTTGCCTAGACTATCGAGTATCTCATCTATCCGAGGTAAGGGATATTTGTCGTTAATGGTTTTCTCGTTCAGCTTTCTGTAGTCGATAACTAAACGCCATTTACGTTTTCCCGATTGATCCATGCGTTTAGGCACGATCCATACAGGAGATGCATATGGTGATATAGATGGTCTGATAATTTTGTTATCTAATAGCTGTTTTATTTGTTTTTGAATCTCTACTTTGAGATTGTAGGGATATCGATAGGATTTGACATGTACTGGTTCGTCATCTTTTGTGCGTATGTCATGTTTAACACAGTTGGTGAACGTAAGGTCACTGTTTTCATGGTAAAATATATTTTTGTATTTGTTGCATAAGGAAAATAATCTTGATTTTTCTTCGGTATTAAGATGCTCTACTCTTAATTGTTCTAAAATGTTAGGTTGGTTTTGTTTTATTGGTTCGTTAAGTTCGTAATAGTTTTGTAAGGGAGTGACTTTAATTCGTTCGTTGAAGTAAACTTCGACGTTGTCAGATGTATTTTTTGTAATGGGAATTGTGCAAATGCCAGAATGAGAAGTAGCTATAGCTTCTTCTACAGTTACAGTGTTGTCGGATAGTTGGGGAATCAGAACGGTTCCATTTTCTACGTTAACAGGAATTTTGATACTATTTACGCATATTTGTTTAAAGGGCTTAAAATTTTGAGGGTTAAGTTCGAAATAGAAAGGGATCTCTGTCTTGCCTAACGTTATAGTCTGTGTCTCGTAGTTTATACGTGCTTTCAATTTCTGGAAGTGAGCAGAACCGATCAAGGCGTCGAAACGATCATGCCATTGCATGACATGAAAATCGAAGGGGAATTTAATGCCATATTCTTGTAATATAGGGAACTGAATGTTGTCAATACCTCTGGAAATTTTGCCAACGGATTTCATGGCGAAGGGTTTTTGATAGAGATATTCGCTGAAAAATTCGTAAGCCGGACCTGGATTCATGATGCTATCAGACGCACCACTGTCAATGAGTATTTGTAGGCCTAAAGAGGGTAGACAGAAGAAGGGTAGTTTGGGTTGCATGGCAATATTATTTAAGTCAAGTTTTATAGTGTTTCCGAGGCTGTATTGTGAAAATCCTGATTTTCACCATACGGTTCCTCTGGTTCCTCGAGTTCCTCGTTATAGAAGTCCTCATCAGGTTGATAATCATTATCATCCTGGTATAAATAGTCAGGCTCTTGTTCCTGCTCTTGGCAAGTTTGGTTGTTATTTATTTGAGGAATGGGGTGATTTGTACGAGGGCGATTGTTTGTTAGGTTAGTAGAAATTGACATAGGGGTTGCCTGATTATTAATTCTTCTTCCGAAGACTTGTGAATTAGTGGGGTAATTTCGTTGTTGCGGAATTGGTCTTAAGTTTGAGATAGGTCGGCTTGGAAAGGGTTGTCGAAACGTTGGTTGTTGGTTATGACTTTGTGGGGATATTCTCTGGAAATTGGGCCGATAGTTATAATTTTGTTGGGGTATTCTCTGGAAATCGGGCTGTTGGTTATAATTTTGTTGAGGTATTTTCCGGAAATTGGGGTAGAAGTCGTTTATTTTTCTATTAATTATGTGTGTTTTTTGTTGCTGAGGATGCTTGTCGTTTTGACGGAAATGAGATTCATCTTTGTCCTTTATGACTTTTAGGAAATTTACTTGCATCTGCTCGTTATCAATGCGATGGCATTCGAGCAACGCTGTTTCTAAATTAGGGATGTTTAATAACCGTAAGTGACTGATATGGTTCGGCTATTCCTATTTTGAAAGAAGTAACAGCTGCTGTTTCGTATTGCTGTTTCTTGTAGGTTTTTATAATGTCGTCTAGGGCTTGTAGGGAAATATGTTCGTTTAACATTTTTAATTTGTCTTGTATAGTGTTGTAAAAATCAGTGGCAGTTTGAGTTTTACGCATATAACTAGTTCGTAGATCTGTCATTAAAAGGTCTTCTGATCTAGGGTCTGTATATTGGGCCTTAAGGGCATTTTCAATATTTTGCCAAGAAATGTCGTCTAGTTTCATAAGTATATCTCGGGCTTCACCTGTGATTTTGGCCTTAATAAATTCAATAATCATTCGGTTACAATGTAGGTCGTCAGGTGTGTCGCCTTGTCTTTTGTAACATAGGATATAAGTGCGGCATTGATTCAGAAAATATGCTAATTGTTTTTGTCCGCCATTGTACTCGGGAATCATTGCCGAAGCTTGACAGATTTGGGTGATTGATGCCTCTGACATGTTTTGGAAATTAGGGGTTTCTGATGAATTAAAATTGAGTGAATCTGGGGTAAAATTTGGCAAGATTCTTTCTGGAATTCGGGTAAATCTTATGGGAGATCTTTTACGAAGGCTCATGTAATGTATTAATAGATATAAAGGAGAGTTCCTTTTTTTTATATATTAATTACAGGATAATAAGGGTATAAAATTATTAATTTTTTGTTGTAATAAATGGATAAAATTTGTAATTAATAGAATAATAATCAATCCTTAAAATAAATGCTTAATTCTAAAGGTAATCAATAATTTATAACTAAAAGAATAATAATACGGTGCAAATTTATTATAACTGCATAAAATCTTAATGCTTTAAAATATTTCCGTTAAAATTGTTTATCTAGAGAGTTTTTAATTACAGTGGATATTTATACGATAAAATTTACTCTAATTGTACTAAATGTTTTAATTTCTAAGCTAATAATGCTTGCTTGTTATAATGTGTATTACAAAAGCGTTTTATCTAGTTACAACGGATCACACGATTCTGTTGAAATTGAATCTTGTATAATATCGCGTCTGTAAAGTTTTTTATTTTGTCATCAGTTTTTTACGTACAATGACTGAATATCAAATTAAATGCGACGGTTAACTAAGTGCATGCAGTGTTTTTATTAAACAACGACTAACTTGTGATACTGAGTTAATTTTAGAGAAATTTCATTAGATAAAATATATTTATTAACGTAATTATCACTTAATGCTAAGAATTTTTTAAACTGTATAAAAATAATTCTGCTTTATTTCATGTATTTTCGAAAAATTAAATTTGAAAATACAGTAAAAAATGCTTGTCTTTATAACTTGTACTATGAAAAAGTACCTTGTAATAATATCAATAATTATTCGTTTAAAAAATAAGGCTTGTATGTAGTAAATTAAAAGAAATTTGTTAACGCTATTAACAAAATATTAATTATAATAGGTATCACGAAAGAAGATAGCTTTGTGATAATATTAATAATTATTAATAATCAATTATAGGGCATTTATGAAAAAAAAAATGATTTTTATGATGCCTTAAATATAAGTATTGCCAAAGAAAAACTTTGTGAATACTAAAAATAATTTGTATTTACGAAAAAATGAATTTTGCAAATACTTAAAAGACACAATTGCATAGGAAATGAAAGAAATGGATCAACTTACAGAAGGGAAACTGCTTTGTTGGTCATCTATGGCTTTTCTTCCAATGCCCTTGCTCTTCTTGGATGGTTCTTCCAGCACAAACGTTCAAAAACGACCGACAATTTTGCTACTTTTAAGTTGCCAAAACGTCGTTACTGGATACAGTTCGCAGCGCCAGTTAAATAAGGCCCTTTTGGCTTTATGATAAAAAATAATTTATTTAAACCCAAAAAGTACTATTAATTAACAAGGTGATTAATTACAAGTTACAACTAACGAACTATGAACGTTGTTAATCGTGGACAAGTAAAGAATGAATTCTAAATCTACATAACTCATACTTATAAACTAGGATTGATTATGATGCAGTTTCTAATTGAACTCTGTGACTGTGTGAGGTCGATGTCATGCTGAGTGGACTAGATCGGGCCGGATGTCGTGGTATTATTCCTACAGCAATCGGCTACCAGGCAACGTAACTATATATATATATATATATATATATATATATATATATATATATATATATATATATATATATATATATATATATATATATATATATATATATATATATTATATTAATTGGTTTTTGAATTTTATCTTATATTTATATTATATTATATTTTATTAATATGTTAATTCAATGTTTTTATATTTCTATTTATTTATATATTAATTTTTATGATATATATATGAATAAGTGATATTTAAAAAAGATAATGATATTACACCATGTGTTATGGGTGACTGTATATTTTATAATGTGAAACTTTATCTGAATAAAATGTTTATGACTCTTGTATTATTTGTGATTTAAGCTATCTCAGGGTTATTTGGGTTGCCTATCCTTCTACTATATATAAAACTATGTCAAATAAATTGTATTCAAATATTTTAATGTACTTACGCTATCTCAGTGGTGAGTTCTGCTAAAATAGGGAAAAAAAATAGCCTGCAAATATTTATAGTGACCTTATTTTATCTTATTTTGTTTCAAAGAATTATGTTTCAAAATTCTTAAATAAATTTTATTGGCACAATTTCAAATTTAAAATCTAAACGGATCCGTTGTTATAATTTGTCAAACTTATTATCAATTTACAATGATTAATCTTAATACCCGAATTTTCGGCTGTCATTCAAATGTTCTGATTAATAAATATGGATCCTTGACCTGCACTCCTGACTCCCTCTGTATTCGCAATGTTGAATTATGGTTAAATTATCCTATAAGATTTCTATTTTATGCATTTAAATCTTAGTTTCCCATAAACACATTTGCTTAAAATGATATTTGACAGAATGGGCTGTCTTTTTATTGAAATATTTGTCTTGTTGAGCTGATATACATTAAACAAAATAAATCTCTAACCTTGGCTTCCTCGCTAATGGTAGTGGGTATCCTCAAATGTAAGTATTCTTGATATATTTACTGCTTATCTCGTACTTTCTTACGTTAAAAACTTGATGTAACGTCTCTTCTTTGTTTTAGCGGCAAATTGAATTTTCCTTGCACAATTTATACTTTAAAATATTTATATTTAAAATGGGAAGCAAGAATGACGCTCTCTGGCATCTGAATTTTATTTAACAACCAACAATAAATCATAACAAAAGCGGAAATGTTGCCCAAATTCATCTAATATTTGGTGTTTCCTGTCTGGTCAGAGCATCCTCTCTTCCAATTAATTAATACATGTTTGACAGATATTCACCTTTGAAACCGTCGAGTAAGTTGGATATTCTATTCTTAAAATTGACATTTGACCTAACCTTATTTCTACATAACATAACCAACAATAATTTTATAATTAATTCAGTTTATGCTGTAATCTTGATTTAAAAGTTCCACAACACTAAACACTATCTTTAGTAAATTCTAGTTCATTGTTTTCATAAACACAAACACATATATGGGTACATTTCAGTTCATTGTTCACATAAATAAAACTAAATTTACATATTGAAAACATCATACAGGGGTTTGTTTTGTTCATTACCTTCAGGTAATTGATTTAGAACATAATTTTTTGGTATGTATTTCATGCTTAATATTTCAATCTATCTACATATAGATTTTTGGCTCTTTTAATTTCACTTTAACTGAGATATTTTCCAAATTGCTAGTTATACTTTTTAAAGACTCATTTAATGATCATTTCAACAAATTATGGCTATATATCTTTCATTGCTTATCCATATAACACTGACTAACAATAATAGTGAATGTGCTTGTATTTTAATGTTATTATTTTGTTTTCTGTTTTAGTGTACAGTAAAATATGTCGAACGATGTGGATATGTATACAATATACAGATAACCCATATGCATTACGTGTAAACCGTAAGTATTTTACTTACTACTGACCAGTGGTACTACTACTACCCCCCATTACTAATCTGGTCACCCAATTTTTTAATCAATAATCAGAATTTAACATTATCATAGTAGTTTCCGTAAGGGTTTTCATGTTTGTTTTTATAGATTTATATGGCCTTAGCAATTCTCAGCACAACATATATATATATATATATATATATATATATATATATATATATATATATATATATATATATATATATATATCTGTGTATGTGTGTGTAGGGTGTCTCACGCCTACGGCCCATAGAGTTGTTTCAGAAATTACTATTATTAAAACTACTTCGATTGGAATTTTCAAAATTTGAACAACAGTGTTTTCGGGCATGGCCTACTTAAATATAATAATGGCGTCTAGGTGTCACCTCTGGTTATCTCGAAAGTTGGCGTCATCTTCGTTATTTTAAATAGAATACCCTGTCTATGATTGCATTTTTGGATTCTGCGTAACGTTTTAGGTGGACTCTCATCAAGTTTCTCTATTCCTAAAATAACCGTTTTCAAGATATTAATTTTTTTTCAGAAAATTTAAAGAAACAGCAACTAATTTAAAACCATGTGTATTTTACAGTAAGAAAGTTAGAGTGGCAATATTCACAGGAGGAGTAGCTGGATTTCTAAGCTTCCCATCTGTGCTTCCAATGTGGCTTAGTTGCATACAGGGTGGTGGAAATTAAATGCCGAGTTTAGTTAAATTCAAACCTCCATAAGTCGGTTTTCCCAAATGGAACACCGTGTATGTTTTTCCATATTATGATACAAAAGTTCACTATTTTATGAACGATATAAGGTCTCCTAAACCCCACCTCTTCAACGTTTCAAGTTATCTACCATGTTTTGCGTAACCAACTAAAATCATGTAATTTATTGCGAAGATGGCTGTGAAATTCTTAGCAAAACCTCAAAACAAACATCTAAGCTGTCACCAGTTTTTTGCTCTTAGTTGCTCTGCAGTGCCAGTTTAATTTGGCGTTTATAAGAAATGGAACATAATATATATTCAAATGCTGATATTAGTGAATTTTCATTAAGAAAATTCACTAATAGAGAGGTATATAACGCCGTCTTACTTTATTGGTGTCTTTTCGCTGCAATTAATATGCAGTACTCACGAGTTCTAATTAGAGCGAAACCGGTCTACGGTTCTAATTGTGGTGAGAATACATCTAGCCCTACATACTTTGTCCTTATATTAGGGTAAAAATAGGCCAGGGCTGACAATTTACTAAATTGTTAGTTGGCTGCATACAGTCTCTAATATTTAACACTTTGTGTTATTTGGAGCTGCCGTGACAACATACTACTTGGTTTCGCAGCGAGGTGGCGGCACTTTGCTGCGTGTCTTATATCTCACTTAGTGTTGGAAGGCTGGCTACCATAGATGTATTATTTTATAGGTGTATTTTCGCTGCAATTAGAATGCCGTACTGACGAGCTCTAATTAGAAAAAAACCGGTCTACGGTTCTAATTGTGGTGAGATTGCATCTAGCCTTATATATATATATATATATATATATATATATATATATATATATATATATATATATATAAATATACATATTTATTTATTTATTTATTTAATATGCAAATACACAGTTTATAAAAACCATTTACGTATTAGATAACAGGATAACTATGGTGTACACATATAATTCAACAATCTCACTTACTACCCACCTTAAATCAAAAACAAAACAAAACAACATTTCGGCAAGCTTAAATTTCATCTCAGGTTTCACAGGCAGTCCATCAATTGTATAAAACTAAATTCAAATTTAGTTTACCTTATTTATTCCAATTTCGTATCTAAATCAGTACAAGTAATTTGGACACTCAACAAAGGTAACCAGAGAACGTAGTTAGACATGTATATGTTCAGTCAATACGTTCTTAAATGCTCTTAAATTCATGTTAAAGATGTCGACATGCTTACACAGTTTGTTATAACTTGAGCACATTCTATAAATAGGAGAACTGAACAGACTCTTCGTTCTGTATCTTGGTATATAAAATAGTTGCTTTAGTCTACTATCCCTCTGAGGAGCCCTGAACTGAATCCTGCCCAAAAATTCAGAAAAATTACCAAATTCCTCATGACTTTAAACAAAAACACCAGGTCAGCAACTATGCGTCTGCTGTGAAGACTGGTCATGTTAAACACAGCAAGCAAACTCCCATAGGGTGTAAAATTGGGATAAGATCAAAAAAACTTAAAATGCAGAAAACGAACAAACCTCCGCTGTACTTTCTCTACCACATCAGAATGAACCATGTAAAAAGGATCCCACACCACCGACGGGTACTCCATTTTTGAGCGTATATATGCATTAAAAGGAATTTTAACTGTTTCAATTCTATGGAATCCTCTCGAGTTTCGTATAATAAAGCTCAAAGTTTTCAACCCTGAGGCAGCAATTTTTTCCACATGCTTCGCAAATGTTAATTTAGTATGAAATTCAATTCATAAGTCCCCAAACTGGGTCCTATGCAAAAGTTGGTCACCTCCAATAGTATATTGGTAATTAACAGGGACAAGACGCCTCGTGAATGTAGAAACAAAACGTTTCCCAATATTCAGGAACATTATAATCACAAAACACCATTCTGACAGTGCATCAATGCTCCTCTGTAATTCCTCACAATCACTAATGCTAGAGATAACACGAAAGATCTTTGAATCATCAGCAAACAACAGACAACGGGAGTCAGCTATACTTTTCGGCAGATCATTGACAAACAATAAAAACAATAAAAGTTCCAAGTTTGACCAGGCACCCCAGAGGGTGAAGAAAACAATGAGAACTCGCTTCCCACCATAAACCACATATAGTGTCCTTCCAGTCAAATAAGATGTAAAGAACTCTATCCGGTCAAGAGAAAAACCACACACAATATAAATATAAAGCTTCTTCAAAAGAACTTTGTGGTAAAGCTTATCGAATGCCTTCTGAAAATCTGAGTATATCGTGTCCAGCTGACCACCAGCATTTATTGCCTCGCTTGCCACCTGAGTAAAAAAGAGCAAGGTTGGTAGCAGTAGATCTGCGCGGCAGAAATCCATGTTGTTCATCTACAATGAGATGCTGTACATGTGAGTATACTTTAGAATACAAAGTACTCTCAAAAATTTTGGAAAAATTGCACAGTATCGAAATAGGTCTATAGTTTTCAACGAGTTTCCTTAAGCCAGACTTAAAAACTGAAATAACCTTGATAATTTTCCATAGTAGGGAATACTGGCAATTGACCAGTATTAGATTAAACACATAACATAAGGGTGCGATCAAAAATTCTATACAGCCCCTAATCACACACGAAGGAATATCATCAAGACCCATAGCACCACTAATCTTTAATTTCTTGACGGCTTTTTCATCGTCTCCGGGCATAATTTTCTGACTACGAAGCAAGTCAATATCTCCACCAACCGTTACATTCCGTAACTCGTCAAGAAACGAGGACGTGCCCCAAACATTTTCCGGTTCTGTATACACGGAAGAGAAATACACAGCAAACCCATCAGTTCTGCTTTTACTATCACGTAAAACTTCATTACCTACTTTCATTTCAGACAACTTGTCATATGTATTCCTACAGTGCTTTACATGTTCCCAGAAAACATCTAGATTGGTCACAATATTTTCCTCAAAACCTGTCACATATGCCTGATGTGCTTCATGAATACTCCTTTTTATTTTCCTTCTCAAATGCCTGAACCTTAAATTAAATTCTGTGTTCCCTGTTCTCATGAATTGTTTTCTACACTTATGCTTTTCCCGAATACATTTTATTATTTGAGGACGGCGGGTAACTCCTTCTGTGCCTTGTAAACTTAAGAACTGTTCTATCAAAACCCTGACAAAATACATCATTCAGCCAGAGAACTGCTGAATCCACATCATCTATAGCATATGGTCCATTCCAGTTTGTATCCTTTATGTAATTATACAAATCTGAATACCGACCCTTTCTGAAATCATAGGCACCTTTCCTTACACCCGAACATTTTATGGCCCTACAAAAGCACAACACACACAATAGTGGCGGATGACGTACGTCCTCCTTCTCAACGATACACTCCTCCGGAGAAAGCTGATATTTTGGTAAAGAACATTAATTGTCTTGTTCATGGAAATATTTGTGTGTGCAGTGTATTTTAAAATCCAATAGTACAAATTAATGCAATCTCATTAATAAACTGCCTGAAAAACCCGATCACAAACGTTACTTCCAATTAGCTAATACTACAACATCTACAATACTGTAATACTATAATAAGCCTATACACAAAACATAAACTACAAACTAAAAAAATAATATAAAAAATAATCAAAAGCAGCATTTCTGGTAACAAATGTCTGAGTTATGACAGACTAACTGGCCGCACAAAATAAAACAAGCAAACACTCAATTTAAAAGTGCTGGCGCAGTTTACGAATAACTTACAGACATAAATACTTACAACACAGTTTGTCTTACTACTTCTTCAAGATTGTACTTGTTCCTGCTGGACTATTTGCCCTTGCTTTGGTTATATTGCAAGAGAGAACCCTTTCCGCCGCGGCATATGTATATATATATATATATATATATATATATATATATATATATATATATATATATATATATATATATATATATATATATAAGCATATACAATTTTAAACTGACCCCGGATATGTGTTCCAGGGGGCCTCACTCGCGGTGATATTTTCAAATATTTAAAGTCGATATCTCCTCATTTGTGAATTTTTTTAAAGAAAATTCACTAAGAAAGAACGAAACGCTCTTTATTCCTGGTAATGAGAGAGTAAGCAAAAGCAATTTCGGTTTCCGTTTTGGGCAATACTAATTAGAGAGCACAAAAAGTTACCAACATTCTTCATAGTTGGCAACGTAAGTTTTATGCTAAACGTATTAGCAATTTGCTGCGTGATTGCAACCGCACGACAGTAGTTGTGAGTTGTTTACTGGAATTTAGAAATTTAGAAACGTGGTTTACATAATAGAAATTCGTAAAATAACAATTCTACAGATGATTGGTTACGGAGATCAAACACGATCAGAGATTAAAGTTGCTCACCCATTTGCAAGAAAAATTGCGCGATATGGGGTCTATATCCGAAACAAGAGTTTACAATCTCAAGGTCAAAGCCCGTGCCTTCCCTAGTGCAGACTTTACGCCATGGTATCCTCCTCCCCTATCAGGTGTCGCCCGAACTCAATCTTAATTGACAATCCGTAAAATTGAATAGCAATTTCACGAGCTGGGACAACAAAACCTTCTAACGCACTGAGTAATGATAATAAATTAGATGTAATGCTTGAGTTTCAGAAAAAAACTACATACATCGTGTCTACAGGTAGTAACAGCATTGGATATTAGCCGTTCATATATTATTTAAATACTAAAAGAAAACAAATTGCATCCCTATAAATTGATACAAGCTCAGAGAATGAATACGATTTTGTTGAAAGAACCTCTTGTTGTAAACAAATGGTGAAAATGTTAGATAACAATATTATCTGACTGGAACCTGTTTTGTTTTCTGATTTCTGATGAGTGCAGTTTTACACTTCGTGGCCACGCTAATTGTCAAAATTGTCGCTACTGTTTCAAACGAAATTCACGCCGAATGAGTGAAGATACACAATCCCCTGAAAATTTTACTGTTTGGGCAGGAATAGTGAAACCATATCATTGGTCATTTTTTTGATTAGTGATGCTTTGAATGGAGATAATTATTCAGTACTGCTCCAAGATAATCTCGTGCCAACTTTTGCACAAAATATCCTGATGGAACAAATCCACAAGTTCAAGCGAATGCGATATGGCTCCAGAGGGATGAAGCATCAGCACATTACCAAATATATGCAGTATTGAGGCAGTACTTCGACTTAATATTTACAGATCAGTAGTTAGGGTGGCAAGAATCGTTAGAGTGGCCAGCACGATGTACCGATCTTACGCTATTAGACTTCTTCTTACAGGAATATGTGAAATTAGGTATATAAAACTAAACCACATGACCCTGATTTAAGAAAAATAATAACAACTGCATTTAATCAGATGATTAACGTTAGAAATCGTTTTTATTTACGATTTGGATGCTGACAAGCTGATTAAGGCATACATTTTATACATCTCCTACATTGAGATTGTTTTCTCATTATCAGGGATTAGTTGTTAATTTTTTAGTGTGTTGTAGCAAACGTCAATCAGATGAATTTCTTTTTTTATTAACACTATTGGGGAATACTGTAAAAATTTTTGTTTGCGTTAACACGTTCTATAAAATTTTGTAATAATATAGGGGATGTTCCTTAAGCAAAATATAAGTTTGATATGTCACTTTCTTATGGGGAATCTTGCATACATGAATTACCACGCTTTTGTACAATCAGTTTTTCGCATCTCTATAAGTAACGGAGTTATTCCCCAGTTACGTTAGGGTGGGCCACCCTGTATAATAAATTAAGCAAACAACAGTATTTTTTTAACTTTAACGTCGGCCTATTTCCGCGACTATGGCCAATTACCGACGCTAGGAGGCAGTTTCACCTCACTATCTTGGAATTTTTTTCGAACCTCTGCCTTTTTGTGAGAAGGATAGGGATCTTTAATGTTCCCAACATAGCATGGACGCGCGACCCTCGGCTTTACGCCCCATCCGAAGGGCGGAACGTGTAGACAGTCAACTTTCTTAAATACAATGCCAGAACCTTGGCTGATATAAATTTATTACAGTACGTACTGAAAAATGAAAAGGGGAATCTCCTAATACGTTTCGCTTCAGAGGCTCACGTTCCTACCACTGGACCACCGAGGCTCTTAAAACACTGTTTAGTTAAAAGTAAAGCTTTGAAAAAAAAAAAGGAATTCGTACCAGTTTAGTGCAACAAGACAGTTTATATAATAAGACAACATTATTTCGCAATGCAGTTGTCAAACCGTCACTCGTTTTAAAGTACATAACACAATAATTCAAGGGGTAAATTTGCCAACATTTCCAAGGTAAACATTAACACTCTATCATTAAACTTATGGTAATAAATTCATAACATCTCAATACAGGCACCATCTTGACGCTCTATTCTGGCGCCCGTCCCGACGTCTCTGACGAAGATTGATCATCTGACATCACTGGACAAGATATCAATTGAATTTCTTTCCGCTTACTGCTGATGTAAATCCACAATAGCATCATCCCTATAAAGTTATCCAGTTTTTTTATAAACCACAGAGGTTTTATATATAAAAAGTGTGGACGCAGCAGGTGCGTTATGGTACTGAATTTCAAATAATATTTTAAATAATAATAGCTCAATTTGGCATCAACCTATAAAGTTTAATTTTAATTTAATGCCTTTATTATGGCAAAATGTACAGCTATTTTTTTTTAATAACTTCGTTTGCAGGACTGATTAAAAGGGAGATTTATGTCAACCTCTAAGGAAGCCGAATCAGAGCGAATTGCAGGTAATATCCACGATTTGAATGCGAAATCTCAGTTGAAGAAGATCCCTTTGAAAACAGTAGTGAATAAGATCCAGACTACTTAGAATCGAAAGAGAGTGAAAACAAACAAATGGGAATATAGAAGATAGTACAGATTTAAAGGTTGAGGAGAACTGCAGTGAAGAAAAAGAAAAGCAATTAGAAATCAACGACCCGAACAATTGAATAAAATCAGGCACAATAATTTAGTCCAGTCCCATGATAAATTATAAGTCAAGTCACATTACCTTCCACAAAAAAAAAACAGAGATTCTTTTGGAAGATATAGACCACCTTTCTACGGAAATAAAATATAAGTGTTTAGCTAACAATTTCCCAACAACCTCTACGTGTTTCGTAAACGAGAGGTCAGAAAGAATAGAAGGAGATATTCAGAAGAAATACAAGAGATCAGATTACCCTGAAATAATGCTTCTATCTGAAGTTATGATGGTAATGTTTTAGAATGTTTTACCTGATGTTATAATTACTGGTCTTAGCATTGCTCAATGGAAAGCGCTGCAATAAAAAAACCGATAGTCAGCGATCGATTAAATTTTCTCATGTCCAAACTATATTTCAACACTCAACTTACCAACCGATAGATGAAAGCATGGTGAAACACTAAGTGAGTGGTGGACGTTCCGCCACCTAGTTGCGGCACCAAGTAACACGAAGTGTTAAAAAATAGAGACTGTATACAACTAACTAACAATTTAGAAAATTGTCAGCCTTGGCCCATTTCTACCCCAATATAGGGACATAGTATGTAAGGCTAGATGCATTCTCGCAACAATTAGAACCGTAGACCGGTTTCGCTCTCATTAGAGCTCTTCAGTACGGCATACTAATTGTAGCAAATATGCACCTAAAGTAATACGGCTATAGTATAGCCAGTCTTTAAACACTAAGTGAGTGGTGGACGTGCCGCCACCTAGTTGCGGAACCAAGTAGTATGTTGTCACGCCAGCTCCAAATAACACAAAGTGTTAAAAAATAGAGACTGTATACAACTAACTAACAATTTAGAAAATTGTCAGCCCTGCCCGTTTCTACCCCAATATAGGGACAAAGTATGTAAGGATAGATGCATTCTCGCAACAATTAGAACCGTAGACCGGTTTCGCTCTCATTAGAGCTCTTCAGTACGGCATACTAATTGTAGCAAAAATGCACCTGAAGTAATACGGCTATAGTATAGCCAGCCTTTCTAAATTGTTACTTAGTTGTATACAGTCTCTATTTTTTAACACTTTGTGTTATTTGGAGCTGGCGTGATAACATACTACTTGGTTCCGCAACTAGCTGGCGGAACGTCCACCACTCACTTAGTATTGAAAGGCTGGCTATACTATAGCCGTATTACTTTTGGTGCATTTTTGCTACAATTACTATGCCGTACTGAAGAGCTCTAATGAGATCGAAACCGGTCTACGGTTCTAATTGTTGCGAGAATGCATCTAGTCTTAGCATGGTGAAATTCAAAGGGCGCTTTAGCCTAAAGTGGTACTGACCCATGAAACCGGTAAAGCGTGGTATAAAAATGTGGGTGAGGAGTGTTTTCCTCGCAGGGTACACTTATGATTTGAATGTATATAGCAGTAAAGAAAGACTGGTCTATGGAACATTAGGGGAAAGAGTAGTCCGAAAACTTATATCATCTTCGAAACAAGGTGATGATGTTGTGTGTTTCGATCGTTTTTTTACATCAGTAATGCTAATGAAAACTCAAATTACAGTCCGCATCATATGGGAATTTATTTATTACTTAATTTGGGCGAATGCAGGTACAGTTTGTGCTTTGTAGATAATGAGAAAATTACATTGGCGTTCAAAAAATTGTTAGGATAAGAAAACATAAAAAATTCAAGGTGGTTTAAATTTATTCAAATTTGGTAGTCAGGTAGAAAACTATAAAACAATATCCAACGGTATTTGACGTTTTTCGAAATTTTGAAAAATAATTCGACTTTTTATAATTATTTTCTTTTCTTTTTAATTGTCAAATCTGACAGGTACAGTAGATTGATAAAAAATGTTCGGGGCGCAGCAAGTGCATTATAGTAGTGAATTTTCATAAGAATTTTAGACTATTAGTAAGGAGCTGATTTTCAATGTATCTACTTTCGACCACGTTAATTAAAATGCATGTTTGTAAGAATAGAAATTCGCAGCAAGTGCGTTATGGTAGCAAATTTGTATTAAAGCCTGCTCAGTCCAAATATATTAAACAAAGCTTTGTTTTAATTAAATAGTCGGATTCCCTGGTTCGTCCAAGTTCTGAGATGACCTTTAATGTATCGAATTTCGACCACGTAATTATAATGCATGTTTGTAAGAGAAGAAATTTGGAATGCAGCAAGTGCGTTATCGTAGAGAATTTTTATTAAATGCTTCAAATTTGAATAGCTCAATTTGCTATTAACCTATAAGGTTCGTTGGCCATTTTAAGTTTATTTTCGAAATATTTTTGTACATCTTCAAACATAAAGTTATTTTGATGAAATATGGTATATTGTTTCTACTATATCGGTCATACTGGTAACCAAATTTGATGCCTGCTTTCTTTAAAAAATACTAATAAGTAATTATTAAAACACTTTGTAAGTTTTATAGGCATAAAAAGAGTATGTGCATTTTAATTATGCTTGAAAATATCGTACACGACATAATATACAAACAAAATATTCTATATAAGTTCTTAAGTGTATAAGAAAAGTTTCATAATTGTATTTGGAGTGGTGCATGCCAACAAGAACATGTCACTTACAGGATTCATTAGGAGCTTTTGCAAGGTTTGTAAGTGCCACGGTCGACTGACAATTCTGACCATGGGTAGTTTTTGCGGGCCCGAGAATGCTGTAACTGAACTGAAACTAATTAAAAGTCGTCGTACCGATCGAATCCTGCTGGCGAGACATCACTCAAGCACCGTTCACGCTCAGACAGCCTCTCACCCGCTCTTCGTTCTATCCTGAAATTTCTTTTCTGTCATTTTGAACGTTTAATAACTGCCTTGTTTTAAACTGTTTACAAAGTGCGAGGCTCCGCTTGCACATTCTTTTGGTTGGATGTAAATTTTGTTGTTTAGAAGAATTCAAAAATAATTTTATATGCAGAGCAGGAATCGATTAACACAAGATCTTTGTTTTTAGTAAGTTTTCGTAAAAAAATTCAGTCATGAGATGACCACGAAATTTAAATTTCGGAAACATTTCTTAAATGAGCGCAAACTAGCACTCTTGAACACATATCCGAAGTTATTGTCAAGTTTTATATGTTTAATATATATATATATATATATATATATATATATATATATATATATATATATATATATATATATATATATATATATATATATATATGTGTGTGTGTGTGTGTGTGTGTGTGTGTGTGTGTGTGTATTCGAATATATTGTTATATATTGTTTCTAGTGTAATCTATAGTTAATTAATGTAGTTATCTCAAAAGCGGTACGTTTAGGGCGCCAATTGTTATGTATGGAATGTTTTATATATACTTTAGTTTTTATGGTTTTATGTTAATTTTATGTAAATTTGTGTATATTATGTGTCCAGGTGTTATGTAACTTTATGTATATTATGTTTAATGTAAATATATAAATAAATGTATGAAATTTTGTTCTCTCAGTGTTTAATTTTTTAAATATAATTGAACACGAAGGTTTGTAAATATTTATATATTTTCACCCTTTTGATCGGAGAATACAGTGTTTAAAATCTTATTAGATAAATGTGTCTGTTGAAATATGACCTCCTTCAATTAAACATGTATGATCATTAATATATATGTAAGTTAATGCTCTCTTACCTTATTTTTTATGTTATTTATGCCTCGGCTTGCTCTTATCTCAGGGTTTTATTATAGAGTTCAAAGTCCTAACCTTTTTTGCTTTATTATTTTAAAAAAACTTATTTTAAATAAGTGAAATTTTAAATAATTTGATTCATTTTAACTGAATATTCTCACAGATATACAGACAAAAATAAGTACGCAATGATTTTCCTTCTTTTTCTGGTAAACAATAATATAACTATTTTATGAATGTCACAAGAAATATTCCTACAATCTAACTAAATTCCCTTGCTATAATTATTAATGAAAGCTAAATTTATGACTCCTTAATATTTTGGCCAATATCTTATTCAAAATTTTACTAATTTAGACTTATTGATCAATGAACTTTTTATATGGATAGTATTGCAATACTTTGATATTCAGGTATATTTTTATGTTGTTGTTGTTTTGTTTCTTTAACGTCGGCCTATTTCCGCGACTATGGCCAATCACCGACGCCAGGGAGCAGTTTCACCTCACTATCCTGGAAATTTTGCCGAACCCATGTCTTTCTGTAAGGAGGGTAGGGATCTTTAACGTGCCCAACATCGCATGGACACGGGACCGACGGCTTTACGCCCCCTCCGAAGGGCGGAACGTGCAGACATTCAACTTGCTCAAATACAATGTCAGAACCTCGGTTGATGTTAATTTTACAGTTTGTACTGAAAAAGTGAAAGGAGTACGCCGGGATCGAACCCAGTACCCTTCGGTTCAAAGGCACACGTTCTTACCTCTGAACCACCGAGGTTCTTTATATTTTTATGAGACTTATATATATAATACTAGGCACTCCTTCTGATCCACTTGGTTTGCTATGGGTTGTATACCTCGCTGAACCTTTTAGTTTATTTGGAGCTAGACGATCGCGCCTCCGGTGGTGGTTTTTCGTTTAAAGTATTAACTTTACTAATATGCCGTATAATAATAGTGTACAATTCTTATGAAAATTCGATACTATAACGCACTTGTTGCGTCTCAAGATTTTTTCTAAATGCGGAAATGGGATAACTTTGTCACCTTTAAGTCTAGAACTATGAATTTCAGCAGACATTTTTTATTGTTGATAAAAAAGAAGAGAATCTGTTTTTAACAAACTTTTTTATTGTTGGAAAAATACCTGCCACGCTTATAATTTGACCAATACATTCTCTTTTTAAATACGAATTAAGTTTTCGTTTAGAAAGCGTTTGTAGTTTAAATAAAATTTTGTGCAAAAAATATTTTTTGTTTCCGTAGAAATTATTCTCTGTAAGATTTTTGTGAAATTTTGGTAATTAATAATAAATACTTAATAAGATTTAAAAACTTTTTTTTGATTTTTGTGACAAACTGTTTCCAAATTGCCATGGTAGCTTTGTCGAAAAGGTTTTTTTTTTTTAAATTATATCGTGACAATTGGGAAAATAACTTGAAGAGGTTCGTTGGTCAGAAAAATTGGATGAGTTTTCTTCGCATCATTTCGCAATAAAACACCCGCGGTGAAATGGATCTTGTGGCTGTAATTCTTGAACGGGCAAAAACTTGAAATCGTGGTTTCTATGTTGATATAACATTCTCTTTTTTGAATTTCTTCAATATCTATTATCACTGACCACTGAGCGAATACAAGCTCTAGAAGGAACAGTAAAATATGCCCAAACAGTTATCTCCACAGGCTCATCTGATGTTATTGGTTTTGGCAAATTACGAGGCGCAATTAAAAAAAATCACAAATCAGCCATAAGTAATAAGAATACGAATGCAATAGCCAAATTGCATTGATTTTCCATTACATGAATTTAACATTTGCCTATGAGCTTTTCATACATAGAACATTTTTGCACCCTTGAAAATACCCAAAAACATATATAGTGGACAAAAAACACTTTTAAAATCAAAAAATTTCGAA
Organism: Tillus elongatus; assembly: GCA_964006375.1. Classification (NCBI taxonomy): domain Eukaryota; kingdom Metazoa; phylum Arthropoda; class Insecta; order Coleoptera; family Cleridae; genus Tillus; species Tillus elongatus. The sequence goes on along the minus strand of OZ023262.1, from coordinate 229,675,910 downwards.
TTATTATCATGTGACCGCGAATGTTCTGCTACTGGTCGTGACGTAGCTGGATGGTAAATAATTATCGTGTTTACTTTTGGCTTATGATATGATAAGTATGGTCACTTGTTTCTCAACATCTTGTTAATATTATTCGTTTATTTTGTATCCTCTTGTTGAATAAGTGTACGTAATAAAAGGGAGACACAGGTTTTCAACAGGCGCAATCAGATAATTTTCCAAGAATTGACTCATTTATGATGACATCATTCTTTGGTTAAAATACCGACTTTGTAAGTGCTGAAATAAAGTGAACAAAAGGTGAAAGGTATGTGTAAATAAGTCAGTGCTAGTTGAACACATATTTAGCCCAGTATATCATGTATTTGTTGATCTCATTTGTAATATAGTGTGCTTTGAATGAAGTCAACATGACATAGCGACAACATAACCTCAATCTACCATATGTTTTTGATAGAAGGATGTTATCTGAATTAATTACAGATAATTAATGGAAGCAAACCCAATAATTACGTTATTTAATAACAATATTATATATGTAAAGTAAATACTTAATACGTACATATAAACATACCTTGACCACCTGGAAATTACAGCTTAACTTAATCACGTATGATAAAAATTTTCACTTATACCACTAATAATCATTGTGAAAACGAGGAGGTACTTACATTATAGAACGTATAGAAAGGAAACTAAAAAAAAATAATATCATTATATTTGGACTTGAAACAAACAACTTTTATATATTTACCTTAGTTCAGCTAGCTACTTATCTTTTTGGAATCGATTTGAATATTACGATTATAACGGGCAAGATAAATAATATTTATGCGGTTGGAAAAGGCCATAGAAGACCAGTAGTTGTGGAATTCGTTTCATATCTGAAAAAAGTTGAAATCCTGAAATCGGCATATAAATTGAAGAACAAGAATATTTTTATTAATCACGACTTAACTGTATCAGAACAGAAGATAAACAAAGTTTTGCAAAAACAGTTGAGATTACATTCAAGGGGAGAAGTTTATACTATAGCGGATTTTCCGGAAGATGGTAGTGACCTGAATATAAACAAATATACTGTTGAAGATAAGTCAAATAGCGCACCTCCAACACCGACCACACCGAGAAACATACCTGAAGAACTTGTTTTCACCGAACGAAAAGAACCAACAAACTCAGCTGGGAAAAAGGCCTTGAGGAGCAATTCTGGGTCTAGTACAAAAAATATACAGATTACTAAGTTTGTTGGGAAGGGAAAATAAGATTTGTATTCAAGTCTTGGTTTTTATTGGCAGAGATGATGGCTGCGGATTGACTTGATTTTGATTTTCTGGTTGACGATATTGGAACTCATGATTTGTTTTTATTTGAGTTTTAGTTATTTAAAACTTTGTGTTATTGTTGTTGTTGCTTTGTCTTTGTTCTTTTGGATTTTACTGTAGAGATAATTTTGGTATTGTGATTTTTATATTGTTTTTCTTTGATTACTGTCTTTTATAAAACATGTAAATTTTTGTGTGATATTGCGTGCCTTTATGTTGACATTCTGTTGGATATAAGTATATAAATTAGTTGTGGAAAAAAAAAAGAAAATAAAAGGGATCCTTATATCCGTGATTTTGTAAATCCAACACGGCAGACACCAACACTTTCTGTCTAAGACTATAATAGAATCACTTTTGAAAAAGATATACGATTTAAAATCTTTCACAATTATATAAGAGGTATGTCTAAAAACATATATGAAATGAATGTTCTGTTGAGCACTTTTACACACGAGTTCGATTACTTGATTTTTACGGAAACCTGGAGGGTACATGATGTAAACTGTTTTAAATTGGATGGTTTTTCTATGATATACAATGAGGGTGACATTACTTAAAACGTTGGGACAGTCATTTACATTAAGGACAGATTGAGGCATGAAGCATGGGTAATTAAAAAGGATGACTTTAAGATAATTAAGTTGCACATCAACTACAGGGATAAAGACACATATATACACGCATTATATAGACCGCCCCAGACGTGTGTAGATGTGTTCAATTTGTGTTTACGGAAATATATTGAAGAACATTGCAATGACTGCCAAAATCAGCACTCTCTGATTGGGGATATTAATATAGATATAAATTCTATGAAAGAGGAATCTCAGGAATACTGCAATAATCTAGGAGAGTTGGGTTTTGTTTCCTTGGCTAACGGATCCACTAGGATTCAGAACCAGTCGCAGTCTTGTGTAGATTATATTTTTCTGAAGGGTGGAGGATGCTTATCTGCTGGATACATTATCAATGCAACTGTTACAGACCACTATCCAGTGGTGGCTCACAAAGAAGGAGATGTAAGTACACAGGGGTCACCAAATCTGCCAACCTATAGAAGACACGTTTATAAAGAATTGTTGTTTCGCTTGCTGAAAGACGAAAATTGGGGTGGCGTGTACAATTCCGATGGTGTGGAAACAAAGACAAATATCTTTGTTGCCAAGCTCAAAGGGGCAATAAGGAAGTCAACCTCTGTCAGGAAGCTAAAACATAGGGAAAGGAAGCGAAAGCCTTGGATCACAAAAAGATTGATAAAGTACACAATCACAAAGGAAAACTTGTGTGGAATGGTGCTTAAGAATCCCGATAATCATACGTACTTGACCCGATATAAAGAACATAGAGATAAATTTAAACATCTTGTACAGATAACCAAACAAACGTATTTTACGAATTTATTAACAGACGATAAACAAAACCCTAAAAAAATTTGGGAGACTGTTAGAACATTGGTAGGCACTGGGGCATCTTCGGGAGATGTTGGAAAAATACAGGTAGGTGAGAGGATTATTGAAAATAAGGAGGAAATTGCACACGAGTTACACACTTTATTAGGATAGGAAAAGTTCCCCACGGGGCAACACAGGAAAGACACAGTTTTAACAAAATGAGAAGTGTGTGTCGATATACCATCTTCCTTACACCAACAGATAGATATGAAGCTGAGAAATATCTAAACCCACTAAAGGTTGGGAAAGCGGTGGGACATGATGAACTAAAGGTTGGGAAAGCGGTGGAAAATGATGATCTAAACTCTGATTTGCTTAGAACCGTAGCGATGTATATTGCAGAGCCACTAGCCTATCTGGTCAACGAAATTTTGATGACGGGAATATTTCCGTCACATTTCAAATTCACAATTGTTAGAGCAATTTATAAGTCTGGCTCTTCTTTGGACCCGGAAAACTATCGACCGATATCTCTGCTTTCGAATCTGGCCAAAATTTCCGAAAAGATAATAAAAAATAGAGTGTCACAATATTTGCAGAAACATCGCCTATTTTCGGAAAAGCAATATGGTTTCAGAGAGGGCACTTCGGCGGGGGTGCAATATGTCGTGTTACGGATCAAATATATAGAGCGCTTGATAAGGGTAAATGTGTGATAGGAGTCTTTTTAGATGTAGCTAAGGCATTTGATAGCATCAACCACGACAGGCTGCTGGCAGTTCTGGAGGACATGGGTTTCAGGGGCGCTGCTTTCTCTCTGATGAGGAGATACTTGACGGATAGGGCACAAATAGCTAAGGTTGCGGATAAATACAGCATACCACAAACTACTGACCATGGTCTACTCCAAGGTACCATACTTGGCTCAATACTTTTCACTATTTACTTAAAAAGCTTACTTCTGCTGCCGTCAGTAGGAGATGATACTGCCCTAATTTATAAATCTGACTCATGAGATAATCTACGGCAGGGGATCGAGAATGACTTGTTGATCATTACAGGCTGGTTTAATGAAAATCTTCTTAACATAAATTTTAAGAAAACAATGTTGGTTCCGTTCTCCTGTGGTGCATCCACGTTGCCGGCATTCGATAAATTGATCATCGGAAGACCAGAATCAGCCATTGAAATTGAATCGGCCGGTAGTATAAAATATTTGGGAATAAAGATAGACTCACATTAAAGATGGGATAGCCAGATAAAGGAGATGGTCTCGAAGCTCCGCAGTCTATTGTTTATGTTTAGACAATTAAAGAGAAATTTTAACTCGGGTGTCATGAGAAATCTGTACTACGCCCTGATCGAATCCCTTATACAGTATGAAATTGTAGGGTGGGGTGGAGCTCTGGATTCACAGACGAAGAGCCTAGAAGTTGCACAAAATATATTTCTTAAGATAATATATAGTAAACGATTAAATTATCCAACTGATCTGTTGTACAGAGAGAGTAAAATAATGGATTTAGGTCAACTCTACGCAAAAAAACATTTTGTTATGGATACATAAGAATCCACAAATTATGACAGATATTAAATATAAGTACTGCACTAGATATAAGGAAAGGGTAACATTTAAGGTCGTAAAGGTTGACAAAACTCTGGGGCAGAGATGTGCCAGCTTTATAGCTCCCAGGTTATATGGTCATTTGTCTCATGATATCAGGTCATTGACTTTTAGCAGTCAAGTTGAAAAGATGGCTAGTAGAATATCCAAGGCTGAAATTGCATGAGTTAATTAATCTGAAAGTGTAGTCGCGAAGACCAGTGGCTGAAGAGAGAAAGAAAGTATACAAATGGAGATATGATCATTTTGTGCGACTTTTATTGTTTTTCTACGATCCTGAGGATATATATTGTGAACTTGGTGGAACTGTAAGTGCGAAAGGTGAAGAGAGAGAGAGAGAAAGAGAGAGAGAGAGGGAGAGAAGGATGAGGGGACAAAAAAATGGAAATGGGGGAGGGAAATAGAGAAGAGAGGCAGAAAGGTTTGAGGAGTAGATGGAAAGAGAGTTTATTTTGGTGTGCATGTGTGGTTTCTCGAAATGAACTTTTCGGTTTAAGTGTGATGTATGAAAATTTTTTGTGCGGCTTTTATTCGGCTGAAAGCGGGTTAATAGGACAGTAAAGATGTTGGTGGAAAGAGTGTTGAGATCCCACGTACAGGCGATGGTACCTCTGTGGGAGTGATTTTCTATTTATCATGGGTTATATTATTTGATTAAGTCATATTGTTGTACTTTGTAAAGCGATTGATTGATAAATAAATTTATTATTATTATTATTATTATTATTATTATTATTATTATTAAAACTGTCTTCAAAACAATATAAGACGGTTTTCTCAGATAACTGTGGATTTTCCTTTCATCCCGCTGTATAACTTTTCACCATTGCCTTCTAATTTGAGTCACTTTTGGAACAATAAAAAATAGTTTCTCTGGAGTTTTTATAGTCATATTTGTACACATTGATACTATATAGTATTTATATAGACTTTATTTTCCATATTATCAAATAAAATCATGTGCAGAAGTCAATATTTAATCAATAACTTGCAACACACGATGCAAACACAGATAAGCACGTTCATTGTTGACTACTGTACTGTCCCGTGACGTCACAGATCATGGCGGAAAAATAGTGGTGTTTGAAATCAATTACGAAATTCGCATATTTTTTGCATCGTTATTTTTGTAGTATGTGAAATGAAAAAATTTTCATAAATTATCTTTGTGGGATGTCTCTCAGATGTGGTAAGAAAAAAAAACATGCCAATTGTCTATTGATCACAAAGTCGTTAGACTCCGAGTGATATTTTAATAATAATGACATACAATTGCTTGCATTACACGGCAATTATAATTCGATTATTTTACCGTTTTAAATGATGTACCTTAATTTGAAATGCACGTATGTACCTGCAGAGTACATGAAATTGCTCATTATTGGTCGTAGAACGCAAGCAATGCATTCACTTTGAGCATATGCTAATTTCCACGGAATTACTGTGCAACAACTATTGTAAGCTCCGTTCACTAACCAAATTTCGCAAGGAGTTACAAAGTATTGATGCATTTCCGGGCACGCAATCCACTCATTTCTGTTTTTCTTCCTCATATTGCGCTCACCCCTCATTCAAGACAAAGTAGAGTTACAGCGACGCCAATCTCTGCACGCTTACTAAACAATGAAGCGCCAAGGTTTCACACTACATATTATTTTTGTCAGAGGTGACAAAGAATAGAGTTCGTTTTCATTCGTCAACCATCACCGCAAAGTTCGTAAGTTTACTGCTACAATTTTTCAGGGAAACCTAGATATGGCAGGTAGTGGATGCAAAATGGTAGCGAATTCCCATAAATGTTTCATATTTATATAACACGATTTACCCCTAATTTACTAAATTTCCTTAGGTGTATATCATTCTTAGAGTATGAAAATAGTCTGCCAATTAAAATACAAACTCTGGACGCAACAAGTGAGTTATGGTAGTGAAGTTTCATAGAAATAATCTGGCACAAAGCATTTTTTTCGATAAAATGCTTATAACCTTTTTATATTTTAAGATAGATATCTGAGTTGTAGTAGATAGCTTACAATTTATAACTTAAAATTTGTTACTTTCGGAGATACAAAAAATTTCCGAAGGAAAACCCAAAATTTCTTATTCAGTCCACTTACAAGAGGAAGGTACCTGCCAAATTTTAACAAAATCGGCCCATTCTTTTTTCAGTTATCGATGTTATATAGATATATATATATATATATATATATATATATATATATATATATATATATATATAGGGTGGCGCATTGAAAACGAAACAGACCGATTTGCGCCCAGAGATATTTTTTTAAGAAACGCTGAAACACGTCAATTTTAATATTGGGGGGGGGGAGACATGTTTTGACATAAAACTCAACTTTGTCACATCAACCCCTTAAGGGTGGTGATAAAAACCCTTATATTTTAATTAGGGAACATGCGTCGAGTGTTACATCATTTGAAATCTCTTTCTTTTCTGAATTCAGCACACTATTTTTTTTGGAAGTTTTATCAACTTGTTTAAAAATTATTCACAGTTGAAGACGCAAGAACGCATTTCAATTATTCCGATAAGAAATATGCTGATAGTCAATGTTTTGTTGGTTTGTAAACAAAAAATTTACTTTCAGAACATTTCTTATCGGAATGAGAGAAATGCGATTTATTATTTCAGTTTAACGGTCGGTTTGATACTTGATAGTACTACCGAAAATAATTTTACAATGGTGTATTCTGTAGAAGAAAGAGTTGAAATAATTACTCTTTGTTTCAAAAACGATGACTATGCCAACCGTACCGCAAATTTGTTTAATGAAAGACATCCGAACAGACATGTCAACAGAAAATACATTTTGGAGTTAGTAGCCAACAAAAAACGGGATCCTGAACGCGAATTTCCGGTTATAAATGAGACTACTGAGATTGAAGTTTTAGGACAAATTGCTGCAGACCCAACTTTGAGCACGAAAAAATTGGCCACTGTTTCAAACATCAAAAGAAGAACTATTCAGCGAATATTCAAGCATCATACATTTCACACGTATAAAATTCATCTTGTACAACAACTGAATGAAGATGATTTTGATCGGCGGCTTGAGTTTTGTGAAGTTATGACTGCACGAATAGCTGATAACGGGAACTTTGTGTTTAATATCTGTTTTTTAGATGAGTGTACGTTTTTATTACACTCTACAGTCAATCGTCATAATTGTCGTTATTGGGTAGTTTTTATTACACTCTACAGTCAATCGTCATAACTGTCGTTATTGGGCAGATAATAATCCAAGAAATTTTCACGAAGTCCACACTCAAACTCCACAGAAATTGAATCCCTGGACTGGCATTTTTGGAGACCGTTTAATCGGACCAATTTTTCTTGATGGCAATTTGAGTGGTGAAACGTATTTGCAGTTACTAGAAGATATTGTTTACCCCCTACTAATTGACATTGTTGAAAATGATGATCGCTATCAAGAAAATCAATTAGTGTTTCAACAAGATGGAGCTCCTCTGCATTTTTCACAATGTGTTAAGGAGTTTTTGAACAGAGAGTTTCCAGGACAATGGATTGGGCGTGGAGGTACTATTGAGTGGCCCTCTAGATCACCGGATTTAACTCCTTTAGACTTCTTTCTATAGGATCATTTAAAGAGTAGAATTTACGCAACAGAACCTGAGTCTCTGGAAGAATTATGACGACGCATTCTTAAAGAATGCCGTCTAATAACTCCACAAATGCTCCAGAATGTCAAAGCTCATTTTGAACAAAATTTGTACTTTTGTATGGAAGCTGATGGTCAACAATTTACACACTTACTTAACTAAATAAACATTTTTGAACGTTTGGTTTTGTTTTTTAGTTTGTTTTAACGAACAATTGACTAATTAGTGTATTTCTCATCACAATGAATGAAATACGTTCTTGCAACTCCAACTGTGAATAATTTTTAAACGAGTTGATAAAACTTCCAAAAAAATTAGTATGCTGAATTCAGAAAAGAAAGAGCTTTCAAATGATGTAACACTCGACCCATGTTCCCTATTTAAAATATAAGGATTGTTATCACCACCCTTAAGGTGTTCATGTGACAAAGTTTAGTTTTATGTCAAAACATGTCCCCCTCAATATTAAAATTGATGTGTTTCAGCGTTTCTTAAAAAAAAATTCTGGACGCAAATCGGTCTGTTTCGTTTTCAATGCGCTACCTGTATATATATATATATATATATATATATATATATATATATATATATATATATATATATATATATATATATATATATATACTGAAACTAAGCCCGGATAATGCTAGTCCCGGCTCATTTGAGAAAAAAGGCTTCAGACTTCAAAAGTCGCGATCTTCCCCATTTGTTAACTTTGTTTCGAAGATTCACAAAAAAAATCTGCAAATGCGTTATGGTAGTGAATTTTTATAAGAATGTATTTAATAACAAATATGTGTTTTTTTTAAGAAAGCAGGCATCAAATTCGGTTACTAGTGTAACCAATGTGCCATGTATCATCAAAATAACTTTATTGTTTGAAAATGTACAAAAATTCCCGAAATTAAACTTAAAATGTTCCCGAAAAAACCGGTTTCTTGGTCAACCTTATAGGTTAAAGCAAATTGAGCTATTCAAATTTACAGGGTTTAAGTTAAAAATTATTTTCTTACAAACATGCTTTATATTTCGATGGAAAATACAAAAATGCAATAACAGAAGGCGTATTCGATTAGGCAAAAAGATAATTTGTCGACCAAAGACATACACGAGCATTTGACCATTAGATGATTTGAAAAGGTCACTTCTCGAGGTCATGCCTAAAGGTGAAATTTGTTGCTCTTTCGATTTTAATGATGAAAATTATAGGCTTCCATTCAAAAATATTATGTTAACCCTGATTTAACCTTGAATTTCACCGTAAAAGTCGAATACAAGGTAACCTTCAGATAGCCAGGGAAACATTCTGAAGCCTTGCGTTTGACAAATTTTATCTGTAACCCGAACTTTCAGAGTAATTGTTGCACCTTTTTGTACATCAGCGTTTGATATGCAGATGACTTCGAATGGTCACTCCCCCTGAGGCGATATTACCCAAAAACAAATCGAAGCGTTTCTTTGTCGGGTCCTACTGTATACCAAATTTGAAGGTGATATCTCAATTCGTTCGAAAGTTATTGCGCCTACTAGCAGGCAGACGTACGTGCCGACAGACCGCCAGAAAAAAACATTCGTTCCACAATCATGTTTTCTATGTGTTTTGAGACACCGTTTAAGCAAAAAAAATTAAATTTTCTTTGTCACCGATATTCAACCCCCGCAGATTCTACCCCTAATTAAATTTCAGCACAGATTCACAGATGTTTGATGAAATTGAAGGTTTTCCAAAAACAAAGCCTAAAAGGTTATGTTACTTGAGTTTTAACGAAAAAATATTAACATTCACCAAATCACCCCCCATTCATCCACTACCACGTAGGGATTTTATCCAAAAACAATGCGAACCGATCATTCGTCAGGTGTTAACTGTATACCAAAGTAGAAGACGATATCTCAATTCGTTCTAAAGTTATCGTGACATTTGACACTTTTACGACGTTTGAGGGATTTTTTGTTATTTCTACACCGATACCATTTTCATCGTCAATACGCCTGGAAGTAAAACTTGCCCCGTGGCCATAGGTAAAACAACTCTAGATGCAGCAAGTGCGTTATGGAAGTGAATTTTCATAAAAATGTTTTTAATTACAAATATATTGCTCTAATGCGACCAGGCATCAATTTGGTTACCGCTATAACCTATATAGTAGGAACAATGTACCATATTTTATCAAAATAATTATTTGAAAATGTACAAAAATGTTCCGAAAATAAACTTTAAATGTTTCTGAGAAAAAAGATCTCCTAGTCAATAGGTTAATAGCAAATTGAGTTATTGAAATTTGAAACATTTAATGAAAATTTGCTACCAAAACACCCTTGCCCCGTTTATTAAAAGAAAGGTATTCACCAAATTTGATCAAGATCGGTCCATTATTTTTTGAGGTATCGGTACGATATATATATATATATATATATATATATATATATATATATATATATATATATATATATATATATATATATATATATATATATATATATATATATATATATATATATATATATATATATATATATATATATATATATATATATATATATATATATATATATATATATATATATATACCGATAACCTCTATAGCCAGCTATTAGAGAAAGAATCTCTTTGAAATGAATTTTCTGATAATATTTTAGTAAAATGAAGGACAATGACGGTTGAAACTAAGACTTCAGGCTTTGTAAAACATCATATTTTCACATTTTCCTTCCATAGCTCATATTAGTTTCAGGTTCATTGCCTAAATATTACCAATTTTGACGTTTAAAATAGCGACTTTGACGTTTCGAGGAAAACACAAATTTATTTTTCTTTAAATGCCTGAACTTTTTGTCCTTTAATCTACAAAGCTAAATTTTTGTACGTAACTTACCTATAATGATACAAACCTGCGTGTGAAATTTGGTTGCCCTCACTTGGTTAATTTCGGAGATATAATTTTGTTTCGATTTTTTCGAAAGAAAACAAAAAAATTTCCGAGAAAACTTCGCAGAATTTTTCTGGATAACGAACTTATCCAAGAAGCAAAAGGAAGGTACTCACGAAGTTTTATCAAAATCGGTGCATTATTTTTTTTAGTTATAGGTGTGACATAAATATATATATATATATATATATATATATATATATATATATATATATATATATATATATATATATATATATATATATATATATATATATATATATATATATATATATATATATATATATATATACATATATAAACATATAAAGTCTGAAACCGACCTCGGATTTGGGTTCCAGGGGTCCTAAATAGCGCTCATTTGAAGAAATTTTTTGAAAAGTCGGGATCTCCCATTAGTGAATTTTTAAAAAAAAATTCACTAATATCGATGGCTGTCGTAACATTCTATAAGCTCCGCTTCGCGCTCATTTATAAAAAAATTTCAAAAATTCAAAAGTCGTTCCCTACCTTTCTACAAGCGAAATTTTCGTGTAGAAAACTCGCCAAATAAACCACTAGAAAAGTACTCTGCAATGCAAAACGGCAAAATGACGGTGAGATGAGCCATATACGCAGTACGACATGAGAACAAACATGCAACTTGACTTATAATTTGTTTACATCAATAAATGAACGCTATCAAGAAAGAAATACTTGCTATCATTCACAAACACGTTATCTAAACACAGGATAACAGAATTTAGTGTCTCGAAACATCAATCATATCAGATTCTTCAAGAATATCTGCCCTGTACTATAAGGACGTGTTATTGTTCAGATGATAATTAGCAGCTGCACTGAATAGAAATTGGGGTATCTAATTTGAGATGATTAATCGTCTCGGATATCACAATCCTACATCTTCCTTTAACCTTATAATTTATAATATGCATTTTATTTCATACCTTTATTTTTGCTGTTTATTTCTACGAATTGCAAACAAAACCGCCAGAAAACTACACTGCTTATTAAAGATTTAATTATAAGTGTTTCTAAGACACTCTGTTTACTGGGTGATCCATCTAAAACTTCACCCGTCTCATCGGACTCGGGGGACGACGGTTCGAGACTCACCGGCGGGGGATGATTTTTCAAATCACTGTCGTCGTTGAGATCAAGCTCAAGGTGGGGGGTAGGTTAGTTTAGATGAGCAAAAAGGGTCAGCAATGGCCTAATTGCCAGTAAGCCTCTTACCTTTACCTTTTTACCTTTCACCCGTCTCATATTTTTTGGGTTGTTAGTGAATGCTCTTTAAAAAAATTCATTAATGAGGATTTCTGAATTTTGAAAAAAATTCTTCAAATGAGTGCAAACTATGCCCCTTAGAACTCACATCCGGGGTCAGTTTAAATTTTTATATTATATATATATATATATATATTTTTATATTATATATATATATATATATATATATATATATATATATATATATATATATATATATATATATATATATATATATATATATATAACTACACGGTGATTCCCAGATTGTCGCTCTAGACATATCCAAAGCATTCGACCAGGTCTGACACGCAGCGCTGCTTAATAAACTTCCGGCCTATGGCCTACCACCAAAACTCTGTACCTGGACAACAAATTTCCTCTCCAACTGGAGCATTTTTGTTGTCGTTGATGGCCATTACTCTAAACTGTATCCAATTAATGTAGGAGTCCCTCAAAGTTCAGCTTTAACCACTACTTTGTTTCTTATCCACATCAATGACCTCCTCTCTAGCACATCCAACCCAGTTTACAGTTACGCGGATGACAGCACCCTCTACTCAAATATACAACATTCTAAGCCTGTTTCTTTAGCCTAATTAGATAAGGATCGCAGACTCATGGAGGGTTCTGTCTCTGTGGATCTCCAAAAAACATAAGACTGGGGAAGTACAAATCTTGTACAATTCAACTCCACCAAATCTCAGTCTTACTTTATATCTCATAAGAGGTACAACAGCCTTAGACCCATTACAATGAACAACAAAATTTTTCAAAGTAATGAGTCCTTTTCACTTGTTGGCATTTCTGTGGATCAAAATCTCAATTGGCACCATTATGTCACATCAATTGCAGAAGCGGCGGCTAGGAAATTAGGTTTCCTCTTCTAGGCTCGCACATACTTTTCACCAGCTAATCTTTATATACCTTATATACTTCACAAATAAGGCCAAATCTAGAATACTGCTCCAACATCTGGGGTGCCGCTGGCGCTTCTACATTCGCTATCCTGGACTCCATTCATAAGAGAGCTATACGTCTCATCGGTGACCATACCATCACCTGAAGGATGCCATCCCTTGCCCGCTGACGTGCCGTTGGTCACGTCTCTCTCTTTTATAGATATCTGCACGGGTACTGTTCAGGGAAGCTTTCTTCCATAGTTTCTCCACCTGCTGCCCCCAACAGATCTACCAGGGGAACAGCGCGAATGCACGCTTTTACTGTCCAAGTCACCACACATAGAACATCTTGTTATGCCCGCTCTTTTGTCCCGAGGACTTCCAAGATGTGGAATTCTTTGCCGGCACATGTTTTTCCTTATCCTCCGAACCTCCAAACCTTCAAGTCCAGAATTAACAGGTTGCCTCTTTCCTCCTTGTCGACACCCACGGTGCAATAGTATTTAGGCTGTGAGCCCTCGTGGCGTGTTGTTGAAATACAAACAATATTCAAAAACTAATAGTCCGATTATGATCAAATTTGGTGAGTACCTTCCTTATGCAAGTGGGTTAGATGAGTTTGTTAGCCAGAAAATCTGACTAGTTTTTCCCTAAAAATGTTGCCTTTTCTTTCGGAAAATTTCTAAATCTCCAAAAATAACAAAGTTAGGGCAACTAAATTTGGTACGCGGGTTTACTAAAAAATAAACGGACTACTAAAACTTAGATCTATAGCTTAAAAGACAAAAAAGTTATAAGCCTTCAAAAAAAATTGTGTTCTCCTCTTAAAAGTCAAAGTCGCGATTTGAAACGTCAAAATTGGTCATATTTAGACAAAGAACCTGAAACGAATATGAACTATGTGAAGAAAATGTCGCAAGAAGAGTGTTTTACAAACCCCTAAGTTTCAGCTTCAACCTTCAGACCCTGATGCTTTGGCAGTAGTTTTAGTTAGAGAGTATTCGGCTTAATAGCCAATAATTATATTTAGGGAATTTTCGTCGAAAAAATTCGCCAAAGAAGAGACTGCGACTTTTGAATTTTGAAAAGATTTCGTCAAATGAGCGCGAACTGGATCCACTAGGACCCATATCCGGGGTTAGCTTCAGTTTTCATCTAAGTAAAACTCCATGTATCCGTTATTATACAATATACGAGAAAAAAATTTCTACGGTAATTATAGGGTGTCTCATAAAATTAATTTGGCGATCACCGGGTAGCCCGTAAGTCGTTGGTGATAAAATTTTAATTTCTTTTCGAACACCCCTTATATTACTTCATTTATGCATTTTTCATCGAATTAGTGCATCTTTGTAGTGAAAAAAATTGATACCGTTCACCGTTTTTGAGTTTTTTCTATTGTTTTGCAATTTTTCACATTTTTGGCACATATCAAAAATTATGAAACGCCATTGTTACCAATAAATAGGGGAGTCTCATGAAAGTAGCGCATTCAGAAAGGTTATTGTTTATATTATTCGTAAAAAAATCGAGATGCCTTATACAGAGCGCTCTCAAATTGTGACTGAATTTGAAAAACTGCCGTAACCCAATTTTTTGGAAGTTGAACAACTTCCTCTACCTGCAGACTTTCGGAAATATTTTTGCATTGTCTTTTCTCAGATCTTAATTTTTTAATTTGAATTTTATATACTCTTTAAGGAATTTTTTTAAGATAGATCATTGTCAGACATTTTTTGTGTTTCCATAAAATCATTGTTGGTAAGATTTTTGTGAGACTTTGCTAATTAATAATAAATGTTTAAAAAGTTATTGAAGGAAAATGTTTTCGAAATTTCGTGAAAAAACTTGTTTGCAAATTTTCATGCAAAAATGTTTTGGGAGTTTCGTCGAAAAGCTTTGTGTGAATAATTATGCCTTGACAGGTAAGTAAACAGATTGAAGAGGTTCGTTGGCCAGGAAAACCGAACCAGTTTTTTCGGAAATATTTAGGAGAAAACATTTGATATTTTATAGAGTGCATCGTTTTCGAGATACTGGTGTGACACAGAAATATATATATATATATATATATATATATATATATATATATATATATATATATATATATATATACATATATATATATATATATATATATATATATATATATATATATATATATATATATATATATAGTGTGTCCCAAACTGGATGGGAATGTATTGCTATCTCCGTTATTACTAGAGATAGGGAGACGGTTTTTTTCTTCAATATCTAAGTAGGCGTTGATCTGACATGTCTAAGATTTGCACATTATCAGGACACTTTTTACAGAGCAATCTTTTTGTGCTATTCTTAACTTTGGATTGCCATTTGTTTTTGAGCTACAGGTATCAATGTTTGTTTTTATTATGACAAGCCATATTGGACTTTTTGCTCATGTGATAACCTGCAAAAAGAGATTTCCAATCATGTACAACATGCTTGAGAAATCTTGTAATTGCACAAACAATTTTGAGAAAAACCGTTTTGAGGATAGTAGGCTATGAAATACCAGAAAACAAATGACAAAAGTGTTCAAAAAGCAGTAGGCCATGGAGTCTACCAATAGACTTCTACTTTTAACATAATTTTCCGGAGTGATTTACGATAAAAAGATATTGTGATTTAACTTACAATACTTAATTAGGTAATAATGCTAGGTAATATTATGTGAAACAGTTTAATAACGAAGCCAGGCAAAAATAAGTAGTAACTTAAACTCCACAAAACAACACAATTAGAAACGGAACTCAGCAAATAATAAAATATAAACTTAAAGATACACTAAATAGAAAACTGTTCAATATGGCCACCGTTTTAGTGAATTTTCTTAAAAAAAATTCACTAATGAGGAGATCCCGACTTTTGAATTTTGAAAAAATTTCTTCAAATGAGCGCTAATTAGGCCCCCCAGAACACATATCCGGGGTCGGTTTAAATTTTTATATGTTTATATATATATATATATATATATATATATATATATATATATATATATATATATATATATATATATATATATATATATGTGTGTGTATCACACCGATAACTCAAAAAATAATAGGCTGATTTTAATTAAAGTTGGTGAATAAATTCCTTTTGTAAATGGCTTGGATAAGTTCGTTAGCCAGGAAAATCGGTCCAGGTTTTCCCGGAAAATTTTGTGTTTTCTTTCAAAAAAAAATTATATCTCCGGAATTGACAAAGTAAGGGCCACCAAATTTCATATGCGGATTTATATCATTATAGGAAAGTTACCTACCAAAATTTAGCTCCGTATGTTAAAGGATAAAAAAGTTACAGGCATTCAAAGAAAAATAAATTTGGATTTTCCTCAAAACGTCAAAATTGCGATTTTAAACATCAAAATTGGTGAGTACATTCCTTGCGCAAGTCGCTTGGATAATTTTGTTAGCCAGGAAAATCCGCCGAGGTTTTCCCGGAAAAATTTGTGTTTTCTTTCGCAAAATATTTATATCTCCAAAATTAACAAAGTTAGGGCAACCAAATTTGGTAAGCTGGTTTATATCGTTCTAGGTGTGCCACCTACCAAAATTTAGCTCTGTAGGTCAAAGGACAAAAAAGTTATGGGCATTTAAAGAAAAATAAATTGGGGGTTTCCTCAAAACGTCAAAGTGACAATTGAAAACGTCAAAATTCGCAACATTTAGGCAAATAACTTGAATCTAATACGGGCTATGGAAAGAAAATGTCTCAAGAAGAATGTTTTTCATACACCGAACTCTTAGTTTCAACCGTCATTGTCCTTCATTTTACTAAAATATTTCCAGAAAATTCATTTCTAATAGACCCTTTCTCTGATGCTTGGCAGTAGCCTTAGCTATAGAGTTTATTGTTTAATGGTATATAATTTTTGTCGAATTTTCGTAAAAAATCAATAAAGCTCAATATATTCGTTATTATACAAGATATGAAAAAATATTGTATACATTAATTATACGGTGTTTTGAGTTACATCTTAAAAAATTATTGCGACAATCACAGGGTGGCCCATAAGTCGTTGGTGATACAAATAATTTTTTGTTGTCGAAAACGCCTTACATTTTTGCATTTTCCATCGAAATATAATGCATGTTTGTAAGTTAAGAAATTCTGGAGGCAGCAAGTGCGTTGTGGTTGCGAATTTTGATTAAATGCTTCATATTTGAAAAGCTCAATTTGCTATTAACCTATAAGGTTGACCAAGAAACGGATTTTTTCAGTAACACTTTTATTTTACTTTTGGAAATTTCTGTACGTTTTCAAACAATCAAGTTATTTTGATGAAACATGGCACATTGTTTTTACTATATATGTTATACTGGTAATCAAATTTGATGCCTGCTTTTTCTATATAGGTTATACTGGTAACCAAAATTGATGTCTGCTTTCTTAAAAAGAAAACACACATATTTGCAATAAAAACATTTTAATGAAAATTCACTACCATAACGCACTTGCTGCGTCCCGAGATTTTGTTCAATGCACTTTATACACCTTTTTGAAACATGCCTGCAAACTCTGGTGAGGGTGTTTTGGTTAATATGATTTGTAGCTTCCGTGATTCTGTTTCCTAATTCATTGATATTTTGTGGTGGATCGAATTCATACACATCATTCTTCAGAGTACCCCAAAAATAAAAATCCATGGGTGTTATATAAGGACTTCGTGCACACCAATAAACCGGCCCATTGTTACAAATGACACGATTATTAAAATTTTGGTAAAAAAATTCTTTGACGATCCCAGCATTGTGAGCTGGACAACCGTCTTGTTGGTACCAAATCTCGTCTAAATTATCATGAACTCTTCTAATTGTTGGTAAGATATCATTTCTCAATAGATTAAGATACCTTTCCCCAGTTAAATTATTTTCAAAAAAGAACGGACCAACAATGAAGTTACCTGAATTGTTTTAAAATTAACTGTCTAAATTAAAAATAACAGCTTTTTACCTAATAAGCCGCACCAAACATTAATACCAAATCTCTATTGTAATCGTCTTTCTTTCTTTAGATGGGGATTTTCATTTGCCCAATAATGCCTATTATGGCGATTATACACACCACAATTTGTAAATCCGGATTCACCAGTTCATATTATTTTCAAAGAAAAATTTTCATCTTGCCGACTTTCTCCTTGATACCATCTGCAGAATTGAAGTCGCCTGTGGTAATCGTCAACATTTAAGCCTTGTACGATTTTAGGTTTGTATAGGTGGTAATGACATTGTTTTAATAGACGGAACCAAGTAGTATGACAACATACTACTTGGTTCTGCAACTAGGAGGCGGCATGTTACTTCTTGTCTCACCACTCACTTAGTGTTGGAAGGCTGGGTACCATAGCCGTTTTATTTTATAGGTTTATTTTCGCTACAATTGGTATGCTGTACTGAAGAGCTCTAATTAGAGCGAAACCGGTCTACGGTTCTAATTGTGGCGAGAATACATCTAGCCTTACATACTTTGTCCCTATATTAGGGTAGAAATGGGCCAGGGCTGACAATTTATAAAATTGTGAGCTGGTTGTATACAGTCTCTATTTTTTTACACTTTGTGTTATTTGGAGCTGGCGTGAAAACATACTACTTGGTTCCGCAACTAGGTGGCGGCACGTTGCTTTATGTCTCACCAATCACTTAGTGTTGGAAGGCTGGCTACCATAGCCGTTTTATTTTATAGCTGTATTTTCGCTACAATTGGTATGCCGTACTGAAGAGCTCTAATTAGAGCAAAACCGATCTACGGTTCTAATTGTGGCGAGAATACATCTAGCCTTACAGGAGAAGAGGAGATAAGTACACCGGGAGAGCCCAAATCACCACAACATATTCTTTTAAAGACTTGACGATCATTTCACAAAGTTAATTAACAAAGTTAGCGTCACTAGGGGATAAAAAATTCTATTTACTACTACATCACCTTTTATATTTAGTATACAAGGCGATGTTTCAGTAGTAAATAGTTATAATTGTTCATCCTCTTATGACGCTAACTTTGTTAGAGAAACGATCGTCATATCTTTAAAAATTATTGTGGTGATTTGGGTTCTCCAAGTGTACTTATCAGTGCTTAATATAGTTTAAAAACTTCACTTAGTGAACAAAGAGGAGGTTCCCAAGCAATATTTAAAGTCAAAATTGACGTAAAGTCGACCTAACAATAGGTCGGCGACCAAATCACCATCAAGTAAAATTTAGGTGTATTTTACCAATGTGGGGAATAAATTAAAAGTAATAGGGAAGTCGATAATAGGTCCAGCAAGGCATTTCGACCAACGCGTTTTAGTTATAATTATAGCATTTTCATTCTACATTGGGTCAATGGACGTAATTTATTGGTAAATACGTGCAACGTTTTATTTAAATCCGACATCGGGGTGCACGTGCCGTGAAAAACAACGAACTGCGCATGTGACATTATTCTGTAGGATCTGTGGTTATGTATGTATTATTAACGAACAGTAGATAGCAACTAGGTATGCCCATCTTTGTTAAAAAATGACAACATGTTGAATGATCAAAAAGATACTTTAACTATTTGAATCAATGATAAAGGTAATTCGCACTGTATAAAGGAAAAAACATAATTATGATACTCCAACTATATAGGGTAAACGAATTTAGTTTCAATTTATTTATCATACATTTTCATGTATTGAAATAAATAAATAAACAAACAAATATATATATATATATATATATATATATATATATATATATATATATATATATATATTACGTATATACATGCACACCGGAGAGACTTATAGGAATAATTATATAGCGTTTTTGATCTTTGATTCGATTTCATAATATGTTATAGACACCCATAGACCAAAAATAAGTAAATAAACATAACCATATGACAGCTGATCCTGTTGCCAATGCTTTATTCCATTGGCATGAAAAGGGATGTATTAGATTGAATGGGTAAACGTGCTGATTTCAAATCAGCAGCTTTTCTTCCATAAAGCAGTAGCCTATGAAGTTGTCATACGTTTTTAGAATTTACACAGAGACTGTCACTGAAGAATAAAACTTTTATTAATTAAGTTATTGAACTGAAATAGCTTCAACATTCACTGCTAAACACTTTGAAGTTTTAGGACATTTTTTTTTGAAGTTGAATTTTATGGGTATTTTCAACTTTGAGGTAGGTAATTTGACTTGAAAGACCACTTCTGCAGAAATTATGACTACATGGCTACTCAGAAAGCCATTTTAGGTTATCTTAGTGCCCAAAATATTTCTGTGTTGTAGTGCAGTTAGATTGGTAATATATATGTTATCTAGACTTCATAACTAGACCTCCAATTTACTATACCACAGAGACGTATTGCATGTTAATATTAGGTAATAAATTACATTAAAATATGTATTTTAGGTATCTGGTGTTAGTAGTCAGTTTTCAGTCCAATTTAGGGCACGCGTCGACCAAAAAATTACCAATTGTGGAATTGAAACTCAAAATTGAAGACCTTGGTGCAAAAACCGGCCAAGTCCTAAAATTAAAATTTGTGAGGAATCAAAAAAAACTTTCTAAATTTGGAAATAAATTTGCAACTGTCCCAAATTTTGGTTTAACTATAGATATTATTGTTATTTGTTATATGGCCCAATATAAAATTGAAATTTTGTAAAAATCACACCAAAAGTGATTTTTGAAAATTTGGACTTGTCCGACTTTTGCACCAAAATATAAAAAAAACACAAAATTTATTAAACCAATATTTATTTCATAAATAAAATATTATTCAAGTACAGAACTACATAAACGAAGAGTCTGATTCATAGGTTGCGTCTTCTAAAGGTTCCTCTCGAGGTTCTACCGCCTCCACTTGTGGTTCTGGTTCTTCTCCAACTTCCGCGAATATTCTATTGTAGTAACCGTGGTATGCTTCTGGTACATATTTCTTAACTAATAGCTTCACATCTTCCACCTTTTTTTCATTTATTGGCAAAGGATAGGCCTGGGTCATCTTTGTCGTAGGTAGCGATAAATTAGTGCCAAGCTTAGTAGCGGAAAATTTATCGAAAATTGGAAATGAAACGTTAGTGCTACATTCAATGAAGTTAGAACCGCTTTGATATTTAAATAATCGGAATGTTGAGATAGAAAATTTTGTTTTATTTTTTTGGCTGGTAAACGTTGCTTTAAAAATGGGTTTAAAATGCTCGGTGAAGTCCATTATTATGTCCTGAGTTACATCTACGACCCGAAACATTTTGCTAGTTTTTCTTACTAGTTCTTTCCATTCGGCAGGTACGTAAACTCGTTCTCTTCTTCTTTTCTCTTTTTCTATTAAGCCAAAGGAGCGGTCACAGGGTAAAAAACTATGACCAGGCTCAGGATATTGATGAATAACTTGAGTAATATTTTTGATACGCTGATTAACCAAGGTGAACAAATATTTGGTGATAGTATGATTTTTGTTCTGAGCAAACGAGTTATCAGAAAACAGGTACAATGTTGTTATAGATTCGGAAAGAAGCGTAGTAATATAATGGTGGATAAAACTAATGACTTCGTTGCTACTTATTTTTGATGTGGCCTCGTCGTACATGTAAAATGTTGATAACCCGGTTTTTCCAGAAAAAATACAAAAGTTGTATTGCCACAGCTGTCGCTTATAAAAAACGTCTCCAGCCGGAACATGCGGGAGAGGAAGATTTTGTTGGTAGTCAAAACATAAAGCTTCTACTGTTTCATCGGTCTTGGCAAGCAGGGTTTTCTCTTTCATCGATGTATAGAATACTTCCGCTTTTCTAATATGTAATGTTTTTTCTCTCTCTAGTACATGTTTGGTCTCAGGATCTTGCTCTGCTGCTGTTAAATTTTCCAACCTATCGCATGTCTGACATGTATCCGAACGAGGAGAACCAAAGCTTATATTGTAGTTTTCGCGAAAATTACGAAAGTAGAAGTCATACGAAACCTTTGCTTGACATTTTTCTTCACGTTTAAGTTTTATAGAGACATCTGGTTCATATTTTTCCAAGTATAACCTATACATTTTGGAAACGTTCAGATCAGACGATAAATAGGTCCGACGTTCGTTTTTCTCTCGACTATAATGTGATGAGCGCTTGGGAAAGCTTAGTATATGGTTATCTATAGCAGCTATAATATTCCTAGGAATTTTGTTAGGGCGATTATTATGTTTACCCCTCATGTCCAGTGGCGCGGCGATTTTTTCTTTTAAAGTGAGCCCTATACGATTTGCCCGGTGTTTGGTAATTCCATGGATTGAACAAAATGCCTGTCTGCAGACCATATATTCAGTACCTTTAACACGAATCTGAAATATAAGCATATTTAAGATTTAATGTTTTTGAATAGTAGGTACAAAAATAATAAAAATCATTTTGAAAAATATAAAAGCCGAACCCATTTTTGAAGGAAAAATCTAATTATTAAAAAGCTAAAAACAAAGTTCAGTAAATTTAGTAAAGGAAAATTATGTCTAACGTCCGCCATTTTATTTTTTTATAATGTATCCAGCGACACCTCACTTAACAAATTCGGTTAAGCCGTTTAGGCTATAGAAGGGAAAAAAGAAAAACCAAAATGGTGTCTAGTGTCCGCCATTTTGATTTTTTTGTGGCGTAATATAAAATACCGTAAGTAAACAATGTGAATCCGCCACAAACATATAGAAACTATCCGGTGACAATGCCCACATATTTTGGCAATTTTTGATGTTGGTGTTTTGCCATTAGATGGCATTACACCAATATTTATTATATAGAAACTAACTAAACTTTAATCATTATCTTAACTTACCTTGTAATGGAAATTAACAGTCTTTGCTTTGCCGGTTCCTGTTCTCAATCTTTTTCTTGCTACCTTGTCTACCCGGATTAGGCCACCCAAGTATAGATCTTGCTTTTCTTTACTAGCTAAGCCATTAAATTCCTGCAAGACTTGATTTCTTTCTTCCGCATTGATCTTCGAAAAACATTTAAGACGACAAGCACAATCGTTACCCACTTTTAGCTCTGGTATTAATTTTCCACTTTTTGCCGTAGTGTACTCTTCACCTTTTGCCATTTTTGCTTTTCTAATATTTCGTTGCCATAATGCCTCATTTCGTATTCTCTTTTTTCCTTTTTTTGTAGAAGGAGTATTTACATTGGCTGGTAAAATATCCTTGTTTACAACTGGCATCAGACTCGGATTATTTAAAGGAATATTTTCAATTTTCCTGCGATTTGTCGTTCGTTTTTTATTTTTTTTTTGTTTATAACTAAGCTAGTACTAGGCTGATCGCTATCAGATGGCAAATATTCACTACCAGATGACATAAAAGGTTCTTCTTCATCAGATGCCATCATGTTTGATATTATCACACTACTATTATGCGTAAAAATACACACGATAAACAACAGACCATGTGCCACGTGCACGCAAACATAAAAAGCAACAAGAAGACTGAATCTTGCCGGAACGCGTCTAATAAGCTTAGCGCGCAATCGTTCATGGTCATGTCCTCCCACTCCACTAGTATTAACGTTGGTGCAAAAATCGAACAAGTCCTGGACATGACTGGTTTTTGCCCCAAAGGGTACTGTCAGCTAAGTCCTTTGGGCATTTCAAATCATTAATATATTTCGGACTTGTCTGATTTTTGCACCAATCGATCAGGGATGCTTTAAATTATATTCCCAGTGAAAAAACGTAATTTAACCCAAAAGTGGACTTGGCCGGTTTTTGCACCAAGGTCTTCAATTATATTTAAGTATATTTATAGGTAAAATTGAACCAAACGTTTCCCAATTTAGTTACTTGTAAGTTACTGACCTTGGCGTAATTTTAATAGTCAAAAATGGGCTAATTAGAAGCTGCATTTTCAAATTTGTAGTGATTATGGCAATCAAGCCAACATTTTGGTTAATTATAACTTAATAAGAACTTGGTTGGGTTATTTGGACTCGAGTGCTGGCTAATATGCTTTAATTTGTTGCTTGGGTTACCGGTAGAAAGCCACGCAAATCGAGACTGGAATAAAGTGAGAGGAGAAAGATGTTCAAGCGGCATGCTTAAACACCTAGCCCACTTGGTGAAGTGCAGAAGCTACAACCAAATGAAAAGAGCTGCCAAAGACAGCGAGTAATGGTTCCAATATCAAGGCGACATGCCTTTAAACTGTGATGATGGTAATGATTACATACTTGTTTAACCTTGTGATTTATATTATGCATTATAATTTATAATCTTATTTTTGCTATTTGTTTGTGCAAATTGCGAACAAATCCGCAACGAACTTACACTACTTATTAAATATTTAATTATAAGTGTTTCTAGTCAGTGGACTTGATGCATGCAGGTGAAGCCATAATAATTAATGATGCAAACTCTTTCATTATTTAGATTACTATTTGAGATAATTCGAGTTAATTAATTGAAATAAGCCCAGAGGAAGAACACATACTGGCGATGTGGAATAACCCGAGGTGGATAGATAGGTGTGCGTGGTGCGTTTAACAATTTTCTGCACTGGTGTTAATCAATTATATCAGCGTGGGGCTCTCCGATTAGAGTTATAGGAACAACAGTATTCATGTGAATATTGAATTCAATCGCACTTCTGGTGTAATTTATGCTTTGTTTGTTCAGTTTCGATGATTACTGTAATTTTCAACGCGATTGCAGAAGCTAAAGGAGAAACTACATACCAAGTCTAAAAAAAAATTTGAGTATAGCTCAACAGAGAAGGGTAGAGCAAATTTGTTAGGTAAAATATATGAGTATACTCACTATGTGTATTAATTTAGATGTAAAGAAATAATACATCTGGACACATCAAGTGCGTTCTAATAACAATTTTTCATATATATATTAGCGAATTTTTCGTAAAACGAAAAATTCACTAATGAGGAGATCTATATATATATATATATATATATATATATATATATATATATATATATATATATATATATATATATATAGGGTGGCGCATTGAAAACGAAACAGACCGATTTGCGTCCAGAAAATTTTTTTTTTAAGAAACGCTGAAACACGTCAATGCTAATATTGGGGAGACATGTTTTGACATGAAACTCAACTTTGTCACATCAACCCCTTAAGGGTGGTGATAACAACCCTTATATTTTAAATAGGGAACATGGGTCGAGTGTTACATCATTTGAAAGCTCTTTCTTTTCTGTTTTCATCACACTGATATTTTTTTTTGAAGTTTTATCAACTTGTTTAAAAATTATTCACAGTTGAAGATGCAAAAACGCATTTCACTCATTCCGATAAGAAATGTGCTGATAGCCAACGTTTTGTCGGTTTGTAAACAAGAAATTTTCTATCAGAACACTTCTTATCGGAATGAGAGAAATGCGGTTTATTATTTCAGTTTATCGGTCGGTTTGATACTTGATAGTACTACCGCAAATTAATTTCACAATGGTGTATTCTGTAGAAGAAAGAGTTGAAATAATTACTCTATTTTTCAAAAACGATGACTGTGCCAACTGTACCGCAAATTTGTTTAATGAACGACATGCAAAGAGACATGTTAACAGAAAATACATTTTGAAGTTAGTTGCAAAGTTTCGATAAAGTGGTTCAGTAGCCAACAAAAAACGGGACCCTGAACGTGAATTTCCGGTTAGAAATGAGATTACTGAGATTGAAGTTTTAGGACAAATTGCTGCAGACCCAACTTTGAGCACGAGAAAATTGGCCGCTGTTTCAAACACCAAAAGAAGAACTATTAAGCGAATATTGAAGCATCATAAATTTCACCCGTATAAAATTCATCTTGTACAACAACTGAATGAAGATGATTTTGATCGGCGGCTGGAGTTTTGTGAAGTTATGACTACACGAATAGCTGATAACGGGAACTATCTGTTAAATATCTGTTTTTCAGACGAGTGTACGTTTTTATTAAACTCTACAGTCAATCGTCATAATTATCGTTATTGGGCAGATAATAATCCAATACATTTTCACGAAGTCCACACTCAAACTCCACAGAAATTGAATGTCTGGACTGGCATTTTTGGAGACTGGCAATTTAAGTGGCGAAACGTATTTCGAGTTGTTAGAAGATATCGTTTACCCTCTACTAATTGACATTGTTGAAAATGATGATCGCTATCAAGAAAATCAATTAGTGTTTCAACAAAATGGAGCTCCTCCGCATTTTTCACAACGTGTTAGGGAGTTTTTGAACAAAGAGTTTCCAGAGCAACGGACTGGGCGTAGAGGTGCTATTGAGTGGCTCCCTAGATCACCGGATTTAACTCCTTTACACTTCTTTCTATGGGGCCATTTAAAGAGTAGAATTTACGCAACAGAAACGGAGTCTCTGGAAGAATTAGGATGGCGCATTGTTGAAGAATGCCTTCTAATAACGCCACAACTGGCCCAGAATGTCAGAGCTCGTTTTGAACAAAATTAGTACTTTTGTATGGAGGCTGGTGGTCAACAATTTGAACACTTACTTAGCTGAATAAATATTTTTGAACGTTTGGTTTTGTTTTTTAGCTTTTTTTAACGAAAAATTTACTAATTAGTGCATTTATTATCACAACGAGTGAAATGCGTTCTTGCAACTCCAACTGTGAATAATTTTTAAACGAGTTATAAAACTTCCGAATAAATTAGTGGGCCGAATTCAGAAAAGAAAGAGCTTTCAAATGATGTAACACTCAACCCATGTTCCCTATTTAAAATATAAGGGTTTTTATCACCGCCCTTAAGGAGTTGATGTGACGAAGTTGAGTTTTATGTCAAAATATGTCCCCCTCAATATAAACATTGACGTGTTTCAGCGTTTTTAAAAAAATAATTCTCTGGACGCAAATCGGTCTGCCACCCTGTATATATATATATATATATATATATATATATATATATATATATATATATATATATATATATATATATATATATAAATGGTACAGACAACTCAAAAAGCCTATTTTGTTGAAATTTCGTAGGTACCTTCCTTATGTAAGTGGTTGGAGAAGTTCGTTAGCCACGAAAATCTTGCCAGTCTTTCCTAGAAAATTTTGGGTTTTCTTTCGAAAATTTTTTGTTTCTCCGAAAATGACAAAACTATGACAATCAAGTTTGGCGCATACGTTTCTACTGTCACGCTTACACCACATACCGAAATTTAGATTTCTAAGTTAAAATAAAAGAAAGTTATGGGCACTTAAAAAAATGGGTGCCAGTGGTGATTAGAGGAAAGCACAAGTACAAAATATTTTGTGTGATTAACAAAACCAATTGAATATCACACACAACGGTTAAGTTTTCTTGGCGCAAAAAGGCCAGTAGTAGTAGAAAAAATATTTTGAAAATTTTATAACTTTTCTTCTTAAAACATCAAAGTCGCGATTTAAAACGTCAAAATTTGCAATTTCAGACAACGGACCTGAAACAAACATAGATTAGGTAAAATAATGTCGTACCAGGTGTATTTTACATAGCCTTAAGTTTCAGCTTCAACCATCAAATGCTGATGGTTTGGCAGTAGTTTTAGCTATAGAGTTTATGGTCTAATAGACTCTATTTTAGCAAATTTTCGTAGAAAAAATTCGTTAATGACAAGACCGCGACTTATGAATTTTAAAAACATTTCTTTAAATCTGCGAGCTAGAACCTCTGAAACCCAGATATTGGGTTTTCGTCTATTTACACATATACAGGGTGAGGCATTCCTACGGTAAATCCGTTACTATACAAGATATTAGAAAACATATATACGTTAATTATAGGGTGCCTCGAGCTGCATCTTATAAACCTATTTTAACAACCACAGGGTAGCCCATAAGCCGTTGGTAATGCACACTTTTTTTTTAATAGAATACCTCTTATGTTATTGCATTTTTGTATTTTCCAACGGAGTACGATGCCCGTTTGCGAGTAAAAATAATTGATATCGTTTATCTTTTTTGAGTTATTTCAATTGTTTTGCAATTTTTTACGTTTTTGGGACATATCACAAACACATATTACAAATTGTGATAGGGCGTTTTTACCAATAGATAGTGGAGCCCTATCGAAATGACTCATTCAGAGAGCTGTGTGTTTGTATTACTCGTCGAAAAAAATCGAGCTGTCGTATACAAGCACTCTCAAATAGTCGCTGAATTTCAAACGTTTTCGCAGGAAGGTTTTTAATGTTTCTGTAGAAATATTTTTTTGTAAGATTTTTGTGAGATGTTGGTAATTTATAATAAATGTTTAGTAAGCTATTGTAAAAAAAGTTGTCGAATTTAGGTGAAAAATATAATTTAGTTTAACATTATAAAGGCAATTTCTTTAAAAAAAATTGGTGAACTTTTGTAAAAGAAACTTTTGCAAATTTTGATTAAACCCAAATTTTACTTGGAGCCTTCTTTGCTCTATATAACGGGGATTTTCTTGTTGCCAAAGGTGTTCGTTGTGTCTATTTAACACACCAAAATTGGTAAGGCGTGTTTCGTTGGTCCACAAAATTTTATACGGAAATTGTGCATCATGTCGGTATTTGTATCTGGTCCATGTGCCAAATTCTACACGCTTTTCTTCGTCCCCTAAATGTAAAGTTTGAGAGACCGATAGTTAGGGCGCAAGTTGTGTTTTCATAAAACCCTTACCACGGTGGGCTGGCCAAATAAGCCAGATTTGGCAACTTCTCGAGTTGAAATTTTTAAATTTTGACTTATCTGGGCCAAAACGTTTACTTCTGCAGCTTAATTTATTATTCAGTTTCCTCGTTATAGCTTGGTGAAACTTCCATACATACCCAAATTATCGTAAAATCTCTTAAAAGTGTTTACGGATGGTTGACGATGGTCAAAGTATTTTTCAAAATAATATGCACGAGCGTGTGTAACATTCTTATCACATTTTATGTACGACTCAATGATATCACGCTTTTCTTCATTAGAAAAATACATTGTTGCCAAAATACTACCTTAAATGTCAAAAGTAACAAATGGAGATTATGTTGATGCTCGTTCTCATGGTACCCATATTCTTGTGTCTTATAATGGGCAACTAGCATAAAGTGAGAACTAACAGAAATAATAGCCGAAGCAAGGTTATTGTTCCAGTTAAAGCTTATCGTGTGCTATATTCCCGGATTCGTTATAAAATGCCGCATCTAATGCGGTTATAACGAGATAAGATTGGGATATCATGGATACTTGATTTTAGGTCCATAATACAAATTTGCCTTTTCATGCAATTTTTTACATGAAGTGTGACATGTGATATACCAAAATATTAATAAAAAAATATTTTATCCGCTGATGGATGATGGCGGTCATAATAAAAAAAGGTTGACCATCGTCCTTCGTAAACGTTACGGAAATCGACAAAACTAATAGCACCAATCGCATCGTCACATTATTTTGTGTAAACCTACGTTTAGATTTTCAAAAATGCACCACAGATAACGGTGATATGAGAAAATCTGTTTTTACATAATTCGGTTTTTCTCGATTATCTCCAGAACTAATCGGAACATTCTAAATATAAAAACTGATTTGAACTCACATCCAAATTCTGAATTTGTTGCTTAATTTGACCAACTTTGTATCTCTTAGAGTTTCCGAGATCCCTTCACTATCCATCGAAAAAGCTCAACATGTAGACACAAGGTGCCCCATTGGACATTAGCTAAGGAGTGATAGCTGGCAAAAAAATAAACCAATTGGGCTGAACATTATTTAGTAAAAAGTTACTCGCTTGGAGTACGAAAGCTTATTTCACTGTTTTGATATTTTTCGACCTCTTAACCCGAAATGCTTTTTTTGTCTATCAAATTACCTCAATTTTGTTTATCATCCAAAAATATTTCGTCTTGAGTCCTCATTTGGCCTCCACAGTAACCGATTTTTTTTGCATTAAATGCCTATAATTTTTTTTTCCTTTTAACTTAGAAATGTAAATTAAGGTACGTAGTTTAGCTTTAATATGTAAACCCGCGTACCAAATTTTAATAATATAGCTTTGTTATTTCCGGAGATATAAAAATTTTCCGAAAGAAAACACAAAATTTTCCGGCAAAACCTTATCCGTATTTCTTGGCTAACGAACTTATCCAAGCCATTTGGAAAAGGAAGGTACCCATCAAATTTTATCAAATCGGTCCAGTTTTTTTAAGTTATCGGTGTGACACACACACATTCTATATATATATATATATATATATATATATATATATATATATATATATATATATATATATATATAAAACCCAGAAATGTGTGAGCACAAGAAGCTGGCTGCTAGTGAAAGTTAAACTGTAGGATAACTCTGACTTCGGATATTCTTTTTCTTTTTTTCCCTCAGAGCTCGTCCGCGGCCTTGTCGCCCCGATAGCACTGGACTTCGGATATTGGTTCCAAGGCTGTTAGGTCACGCTCATCTGAATAAAGTTTTCAATCGCTCATACTGGCGTTTTCGTCATAAGCGATTTTTGTTTCTTTGCAAATTCAGTAAAAAGTGTTTTCTATGTTTTCTATTAGTACAATCCACAAATATGCTTAAAAAATTGTTTACGCAAATCCAATGAAACATTTTTTAAAAGCGGTTACAAACTATTGACCTTTTAGAGACACGCTATATAGAGTGTTTTTTCAGGAACGCATCAAAAATAAGATGTGATATGTATGATTACCATTCCTTCCACTTTTTAGTTCCACATTGATGTGAATTTTTGAACAGCCGCCATGTCTATTGCTTTCACTGAATAAGTTAAAAGCTTTTTTTACTAACAAACCCTTTAATTAGTTATAGCAAGCACATTTCTGTATGAGCACAAACTACTTCACTCATTGGTTTAGGTTTAATAAACAAATAGCTATCAATCATGAAGACATTCCTGGGCGAAGTAATTTGCAAAATATTTAAAGTGTGCAAAGACGAGAAACTTTCAGTGTTTGACATCTGTAAAACGGGCAAGTATTTAATGAGTTGAGTGAATGCTTGCGTCGTTTCTATTTGCATGTCACTTGTGTTGAAGTGAACTGATCTGGAAGGTCGGCATCGTGAGTTTACCCTCGCTGAGCTGCCTTTAGACAGTGTGGGGTGGAACGAGGAATGTTTGCTCGTAAGGAACAGTGGAGTAGACCCTGAACATTGCCGCTGCTGCAGCGTTGAGTTCCTCGGATGGAAGATTTATTACACGGTAGGACTGAATGGCTGTAGAGGGAAATTTAGAGGTAACTATTTACCGCATAAATCGTCTTTTATTAGTTGTTTACAGCGTTATTGTATAAATAAACATGTGCTTTAAGAGAGTTATGATTGCGAATGACATATGATTTACAGGTGCCAGCAAATGTGTCACATGGAACAAAAAAAGGTTAATAAGTTTTGAAACGTACTCATATTTATTGCTACCTGCTTATGCATTTTATCTTAATGTAAAAACTAACTAACCAAGATAAATAAACAGAAGACACGGGAGCTGAAATAATGATAGAAGAAATATAATAACTCAAACAGGTCAAAGTTGGGAAGGCTAGTGGACACGACGACTTACCTGTGGAGCTGTTCAAATTGATGAACAGAGAATCACAATCATGCTAAAGCTGTAAGGCTAGATGCATTCTCGCAACAATTAGAACCGTAGACCGGTTTCACTCTCATTAGAGCTCTTCAGTACGGCATACTAATTGCAGCAAAATTACACCTATGAAGTAATACGGCCCTTTCAACATTAAGTGAGTGGTGGACGTGCCGCCACCTAGTTGCGGAACCAAGTAGTATGTTGTCACGCCAGCTACAAATAACACAAAGTGTTAAAAAATAGAGACTGTATACAACTAACTAACAATTTAGTAAATTGTTAGCCCTGGCCCATTTCTACCCTAATGTAGGTACAAAGTATGTAAGGCTAGATGCATTCTCGCAACAATTAGAACCTCAGACCGGTTTCGCTCTCAGTAGAGCTCTTCAGTACGGCATACTAATTGCAGCAGAAATACACCTATAACGTAATACCGCTATAGTAGCCAGCCTTTCAACACTAAGTGAGTGGTGGACGTGCCGCCACCTAGTTGCGGAACCAAGTAGTATGTTGTCACGCCAGCTCCAAATAACACAAAGTGTTAAAAAATAGAGACTGTATACAACTAACTAACAAGTTAGTAAATTGTTAGCCCTGGCAACTAGGTGGCGGCACGTCCACCACTCACTTAGTGTTGAAAGGCTGACTACTATAGCTCTATTACTTTATAGGTGTATTTTTGCTGCAGTTGCCGTACTGAAGAGCTCTAATGAGAGCGAAACCGGTCTACGGTTCTAATTGTTGCGAGAATGCATCTAGCCTTACATACTTTGTCCCTATATTAGGGTAGAAATGGGCCAGGCCTAACAATTTACTAAATTGTTAGTTAGTTGTATACAGTCTCTATTTTTTAACACTTTGTGTTATTTGGAGCTGGCGTGACAACATACTACTTGGTTCCGCAACTAGGTGGCGGCAGGTCCACCACTCACTTAGTCATGCTAAAACTATTTAACAACGTATATAAAACTGGAATATTACCATTAGATTGGGTCCAAGAGGAGACACACACCTCACGAACACTTTACATTAGACATCCGTCTAATTCCCTGGCAAGATTCCGCCAAATACCTTAATCTTGAAGCTGTTCCCACTTCTAAATAGAAATTCCAAATTGTCCATGAACAATAAGTTGCTCATGTACAAAGTCATAATTCGGCCAGCTTTGACCTATGCATCACCTGCATGGGCCACCGCGGCCGCAACACAGATTAAGACCCTTCAAATCATCCAGAACAAAATTCTGAGAATGGTTACCGGAGCGCCATGGTTTGTCCGAAACAGTCAGATTCACTCTTATCTGGAAATGCCTTCGATACTTGAGTTCATAACTCAACTATCCACAACTCAGTTCGCAAAAGCCGCTTCTCACCCAAATGCTCTTCTCCGTAGTGCCACCGACTACGATGCGCAACTTCCACATAAGCATAAACGCCCAAAGCTTATACTTACCCGTTAACGCCCCCGCGGCAAAAACAGAATGGAAACATTCATACCCAAAAAGTCATTGTGTGAAATATTTCCGACGGAGGTATGGACTAAGGTCCGGTACTCCCAGGGAGAGGGGTTTTAGTGAGTATAGTCTCACAGTACCTCGATATCCCACGGCACCTACGGGGCCGCGAATGGGGTCTGCGTGAGCATTTCCCCCTCCTGTATCAAAAAAATAATAATAAAATAGATTGGCTCTATTCCACGTTCGTTCTAATTCCAAAGAAACCCAACGTACAAGAATGCTGCAAACATCGTACTATAGCTCTGATAATTCACACGCTAAAGTTTTTTTAGGAAAATATACAACAGAGTTTTCAAGAAATTAGATGAGGACATTTGTGATACTCAAATGGGATTTAGAGAAGGGATGGGTACTCGGGAAGCTTTGTTTGTAATGAACGTTAGGGTGGGCGAAAATTTTTTTTTCAAAATTTTAATTTCTAATAGTACGGAAAACTTACGTTGTAGGTTGAAATTAAACTGTATAAATTGTGAATAGAATCCAAAAAGTCATTAAAATTTCACAAAACCTCCAATTTCAGAGCCAACCTTTAACGATAAATAATTCGCAAATTTTATATTAAAGTTAGTTAGTCGGCTTGGTTTTACGTGGTTTTAGAGAATTTTATCAAAGTGTACTAGTAAAGACACGTGTTGACCCTGATTATTTTGACCTAAAGGAGGTGGGGCACAAGCACGGGAAGACATTACTGTTGCATGTTGCGACTCTACAAGTTTAATAACGTGTATGTTTTTAAAGTGAGAGGTCGTGCTCATTACGTATTCTGAAAATGAATAAAACTCGGAATGCGTTAAAATGTGCGTTGTTTGATGACATTGGTAAGTTAGCAAGAAAACATCCTGCCTACTTATGTAGAAGTTATATGGTTTTGCAAATGGCCGAGACATCAGTTAAAATATCAAATTAAAAATCCTAGAGAGCCCTGTTTCCAAGAAATAGCTGAGATATTCTTATCAAAAATGGAAAAAATTTGGCAAACGGCTTCCATTCCGACAGTAAGTCATACTATAGTTATACAAATGTTAAAGGCATATCATTTAAAATGTAAAAATGTGCTTAAATCTGCTAAAAGGCTTACTAAGGACAAAAAAGAAGAGTTTCGACGCAAAACAGATGTGTTATTTGAGATAGCTTCATGCAAATGTACAGATTTTAGCATGTGTGCCTGTTAGAAGGATAAAAATAGATCAGAGAATATTTCGAAAAATGATTATTGGAAATGTTGACTTTACTGCAACAAAACATTTACAAAAGTCTTTAATAAGGAAGCGTAAAATTGCAAACCGCAAAGCAGCACATGAAAGTAGCCCAGCCGCAATCGTCAGGATCTTTACAACATAGTGATTCTACCTCTTCAAGTGATTCTGAAAAAGAGTTATAGATCGTATCCCAAAACAAAAAATGCGTCACGAAGGTCAAATTAAACGTAAAATTAATTATCCCACATTGTCAAAAAATTGTAATAGATACGGAATATCTGACAGGGCAACAGCAGCAATAGTATCATCAGTTCTACATAATGTCCAAGCTGATGTTGCAGTAACCGACAGGCAGAAGTTACGAAGAGAGAGAAAACTGGCAAAGAAATAATAAGAGTAGGTAATGTTTCTGAATTATTTGCCTTGTATTTCGACGACAGGAAGGATAAAACACTAAAAGTTGTAAAAAAAAGTAGCAGAAACCATAGAGAAACAGTTATAAAGGAACACAATTCGTGGGTTCGAGAGCCTGAATCTGTTTACTTAGGTTACGTTGTACCTTACAATGGCATTAGAAAGGATCTGCGAAAGGGATAGAAAATGCTATAACAATATATTTTTTACAAGTAAGTTGCAGCATTTTATAAATTTAAAATTATTTACCTAAATACATTGTTCAACATAATGCGGATTTTCTTGCATCCATAGATGCTCATTATGTCTGTTGAACATACCGCAGTTTGTGAATCGAGTCTCGTCCTTCCAAAGTATTTTAGATGGAAACTGTCGTCATATTTCGAAACCAGGTGCAAAATTCAATGCGCTTAGGAGGATCATCATTGTGCAATGTTTGCGATGTTGATATTTTATCAGGATGATATTTGTGCATTTTTAGTACCCTAACGGCAGCACTGGCTTCTCCTTCGATCTTCCTAGTTGAAGTTGGAGAATTTGGAGTCACACTGGCCAATAGGTTTATTTGTGCCGCTTCACTAATGGTATTTATCCTGTCTCTTGGCCTAGTGAAGAAACCACATGCCTCTAAATTATCATAAACCCTTTTAAATGTAGGCAAACTGAGCTGGCGACGATCAAAATATTTTTCAAAATATTGTTTTTTTAGCATTCACTGCATTTTTAGTGAATTTTTATTTTTTTTTAATTCACTAATAGAGGGGTATCGATGATGAGACTTTGCAAAAAAAAATTTAAATGAGCGCGAACTAGAACCCATCTCCGGGGTTAGTTTCAATTATTATATGTTTATATATATATATATATATATATATATATATATATATATATATATATATATATATATATATATAAAGATTTCCGCGGTTTTTAATGTGAGACATACTTGGTACACCTAAGAGATCTGATCTCTCTTAGGCCTAGGGTTGAACACAGTGAGACCTTAGAGACGATCTCCGGCGAGATTTGGGGAGTAGGCAGATTGAGACCTTATAATCCAGCTACAACAACCCAACCCACCTTTGTACACCGCTCTAAGGAGTAGGCAGATTGAGGCTTTAGAGTTCATGTCCTTACATATTTCCTTTATCTCTTGAAAATGGCTCCAAAACAGGAGCCGAAACGTCGAGTTTTAATAGATTCTGGAGGCGGCGCAACCAGAGAACCAAGTATATATATATATATATATATATATATATATATATATATATATATATATATATATATATATATATATATATATATATATATTCATGTAAACATATAAAAATTGAAACTGAACTCGGATATGTGTTGTTAGGGGTCTAGTTAGGACTTATTTGACAACATTTTTTCATAACTAAATTAAATTCACTAAAAACCGCATTTATCATATACAGTGTGTAAAAATCAAATGGAATAAATTCATTATTTCGGTTACTGTACATTATTATAAAAAATGGCGAAACACATCAAATTTAAATTATAAATTGACATTCTCCAACGTAAAAATTCGATCCCTATCCTCAACCCCCTTCGAATGACAGGTACAGCCCCCAATTTTTTAAAGGGGAAGTATAGGCTTCTGATATGTCGTATGAAAGGTCTGTTCATTATCTATTCAAAAATGTTATCGTTTTCAAGTTTATTGCAACAATTAAAGTACAATAAATAAAAATCATGTAGTTACCGAAATTCGCTACAATACAATAAAAAACTAAAATATAATGCAAAATGTTATAAAATATAAAACACTAAAAAGAACTATGAATGTCAATGAAGTTGATGTTCAAAATGTTGACCGCGAACTTCTTGGCAACACCCTTATCTTAAATAAAACTGTCTTCTAACATTATTTAACAAATCAGGCGTGATCGACCTAATCGCAAGCGTTATTCGTTCTTTTAAGTCATTTAAATAAATAGGTTTAGTTTTTTATACAATGCTCTTTACATATCCCCATAAAAAGAAATCTAATAATCAGATGAACGCGCTGGTCATTCTATCGATACTCGCCTCCCTATCCACCGATTGAGAAATATTGCATCGAGGTACTGCCGGACATTGAGTTGGTAATGTGGTGGTGCTCCATCCTGCTGAAACCAGATCATATTCACTGGAACTTGAGGGTTTCCTGGATCAGGATCTAAATTTGCCAAAGTTGGAATGACATCATTTTGAAGTAGTGCCAAATAATTATCGTCATTCAAATTACCATCAATGAAAAACGGACCAATGATATGGTTTCCAACAATCCCTGCCCAAAAATTTCCCTTCTGAAGGTATTGCGTGTGTTCTTTTCTCATCCAGTGAGGATTTGTCGCTACCCAGTGGCGACAATTTTGCCGATTAGCATGACCGTTAAGTGAAAAAGTTCACTCATCAGAAAACATAACGTTTTCTAATTGGATAATAATGTTATCCAACATGTCCATCATTCGCTTACAAAAATAAGTTATCCTATCAAAATCGTCTTTCACTTCCTGAGTGGGCATTATTTTATAGGGATGCATTTTATTTTCTTTTAATATGTTAACTATCGATGCGTGGCTAACATTAAATGTAGTGGATGCCTGTCTAGACGATGTATGTGGGTTTTCCACAAATTCAAGCATCACATCTAATTTGATTTCACCACTCAGTGCATTGGCTGCATTTTTTATCTGCCTTACATGACCAAACTCGCGAAACTGCTTCTCTATTTTACCAATTGTTCCTTGGGATATAGACGGTAAATCAGGAAATTTCTCATGAAATAGAGTTACTTCATGTTGTGTTCGGGTTTTATCTCCGTCACCAATCATTTGTATAACTGTTATTTGATGCATCTCCGTTAATCTAATCATTTTTCAGAATTGAAGTTAATGAAATTCAAACTAAAATTATAATACTCACAATTTAAATGACAACTTATAATTACAGAAGAATTTGCTTAGGCATTTTAAACAAACTAACATTGCCTCGGAAACTCTTTAATGTATTTTTAGTGGGTACAATGTAAAAAGCACATTACTATGGTTTTTGCTTACTTTCCTATCTTCAAGACCTAAACGGGAAATAAGTTTTGAGTATACTAATTACAATATTGTAATAAGTTTTGAATATTTTATAGCGAATTTTGGTAACCACATGATTTTATTTTATTCTATCTTAATTGTTGCAATAAACTTGAAAACGATAACATTTTTGAATAGAGAATGAACAGACCTTTCAAACTACATATCACAAGCCTATACTTCCCCTTTAAAAAATTGGAGGTTGTACCTGTCATTCGAAGGGGGATGAAGGTAGGGATCGCATTTTCACGTTGAAAAATGTCAATTTATAATTTAAATTTGAAGTATTTCGGGATTTTTAATAAGAATGTACAGTAACCGAAAAAATGAATTTATTCTATTTGACTTTTACACACTTTTTTTTTTCTTTCTTTAACGTCGGCCTATTTCCACTACTATGGCCAATCACCGACGCCAGGGAGCAGTTTCACCTCACTATCCTGGAAATTTTGCCGAACCCCTGCCTTTCTGTAAGGAGGGTAGGGATCTTTAACGTGCCCAACAGCGCATGGACACGGGACCGACGGCTTTACGCCCCCTCCAAAGGGCGGAACGTGCAGACATTCAACTTGCTCAAATACAATGCCAGAACCTCGGTTGATCTTAATGTTACAGTTTGTACTGAAAAAGTGAAAGGAGTACCCTGGGATCTAACCCAGTACCCTTCGGTTCAGAGGCACACGTTCTTACCTCTGAACCACCGAAGTTCTGCTTTTACACACTGTTATAATTATCAGAATACGTTTTATATCAATTACCAACTAAATCCACTGAATCCATTTTGACATAAAAACACAGTTGCTGTATTTTTGTGTTAAATAATGATTTCTCCTCACAACTAAATTAAAAGTAGGTATCTGTTTTTTTTTTTACAGAAGTTAATTTATTTTTTACCAAAAATTATCATTTAGATTAGTTTGAATTGGTACATTTCCGATGAAGTAATATGAAAATGTATGAGACATTTTTTGTCAGCATAAAGCGGGAGGTTGTCAAAAAAGTTTTTCTCTCGTGTAAAGTAAGATGAACTGTAGATATTGAGCTTTTACTTATGATATAAGCCAAAAGCCTCCCGATAATTTGTATTAATAACAAGACTCTAAATAATCATTTACAGTACCTTAGTGTTTAAAAGAACACAACATTCCAGCTGTTTTGTTCCGTGCTTTCCACTGAAGGTAAAAAGACGGAATTCCAATATATACGTATATATAATACAGTGTTCCGATGAGTAATGTTCATGCAGACGTCCGAAAAGAATGTGCAATATTCTGTAACAATTCCGCAATTCAATTTGCATGGTGCTGCCAGTTTCCGTCTGTCAAGTCGACGCTGAATTTTCACTGTGAAACTCAGCAAAGCGATCAACATATTTGAAGACTGGATATGCTTCCATGCGTAAAACGATCGTTAGATCCAAACATTTGTAGGAAACAGGGTGTTTTCTTACGAAGGTCAAGTTTAGACAAACGCAAAAATTGATTTTTATGGTTTAAAAAAAAAGAAAAGTAAATAAGATATTACGAAACTTACAGATAACGTTTGACCTTACCCGGTTAATTTATTAACTTATATTTTTAATGAAAACGGCGGTGATATAGCTCCGAAATATATATTTATATATACAGGTGATGACATGAAAACGAAACGGGCGCGTTTTATGACTCTTACCGTGACTTTGTTGAAAATCGCTTAAAGAGCTAAATATTGTTTTTAATGAGGAAGATCTTTAGGCTTATTTTCAAAATTTCAACAGCAACCCTTAAGCGGTGCCGTTAACCCTTAAAATGTTAACCCCTTACTGTATAATGGGTCACATATGGTACAATTTAAATTTTCACATTTTCCATTTTTTATTTATTTATTTTTTCAACAACACACCACGAGGGCTCACAGCCTAAATACTATCTTACCGTGGGCGTCGACAACGAGGAAAGAGGCAACCTGTTAATTCTGGACTTGAAAGTTTGGAGGTTCGGAGGAGAAGGAAAAAATGTGCCGGTAAGGAATTCAACAACTTGGAAGTCCTCGGGACAAAAGAGCGGGCATAACAAGATATTCTATGTCTGGTGACCTAGACAGTAAAAGGGTGCATTTTCTCTGTTCCACTGGTAGATCTGTTGGGGGCAGCAGGTGGAGGAACTATGGAAGAAATCTCCTCCGAGCAGTGCCCGTGCAGATATCTGTAAAAGAGAGAGAGGTCACCAGCAACACGTCGGTGGGCAAGAGATGGCAGCCTTTGGGTGAGGGTAGGGTCACCGATGAGACGTATAGCTCTCTTCTGAATGAAGTCCAGGATAGCGAGTGTAGAAGCGGCAGCGGCACCCCAGATGTGGGAGCAGTATTCGAGGTTTGGCCTTATTTGTGAAGTATATCATGTATATAGGTTAGCTGGTAAGAAGTATTTGCTAGCCGGGAAGAGGAAACCTAATTTCTTAGCAGCCGCTTCTGCAATTTATGTGACATGTTGGTGCCAATTGAGATTTCGATCCACAGAAATGCCAACAAGTGAAAAGGACTCAATACTTTGAATATCTTGGTTGTTCATTGTGATTGGTCTAGGGCTCGTGTATCTCTTATGAGATAGAAAGCAAGACTGAGATTTGGTGGGGTTGAATTGTACAAGCTTTCTACTTCCCCAGTCTTATATTTTTTGGAGATCCACAGAGACAGAAACCTCCATGAAGTGTGAACAAAAAATTTACTTTTTAGTGCACACTGTGCCATATATGACATAATGTCGGCATTTCTTGCACTACAGAGCCATCTAGTAGTGATATTGTGAAGTTACGTCAAAAAATTATGTCATATGGACGCATTCGAATAGATTCTATCAAGTGATGTGATAATTGTGAACTGTTTCAAACAAGTTTTAGTGCGATTTTAGCTCTAAAAAAATATCAGTGTGAACGGTAACAGTGTGAGAAGCTAGTTAGGCGGGTAAACATCTAGATTTTTTGGAAATCATTGTATTTCGTCCGAAAAGGTTTTTGTGCGATATGTGGGACACCATGCGGTTTCCTGCAAAAATGTCAGTGAACATATATGACACAACATGCACTTCGGATGTCACTTTATTTCACACTACTTATTTTTGTTTATGCGCTTCAAAATGCAACAATGTTTGATATACCAGAGGAGAGCGAGGATGAAAGACTTTCAGATGATGAAAACGAATCTGTAGTATTGGCCTTCAAATCAGATGATGAAGCATCAATTGAAAATTACCGCCAACCAGGTATTATTATTCCTGATACAGATGAAGAAAACACGTCCGGTAGCGATGAAAATATGCCACTAAATATGCTGCGCACAAAGGTACAAACTAAAAATAAGAAACGAGGAAAAAAATAGCCACATCTGGAAACAAAACAACTTAGTTACCACAGATGAAGATCTAAAATTTCTTGGGTCTGAAGATGTTCCACCTGAACTAAAAGGCATAGATTCTGCATATGTATTTTTTCATTAAGAAAAATTTGCTATTAGAGAGGTATCGATGATAAGCCTTTGCAACATTTTTACAAATGAGCGAGAGTTTGGGCTCCTAGAACCCGAAAGCAAGGTCCGTTTATATATATATATATATATATATATATATATATATATATATATATATATATATATATATATATATATATATATATATATATATGTATCCACACGAGAACTCAAAAAGTTATTAACCGATTCTGATGAAACTCGGCAAGAATATTTCTTTTTGTATGAGTTCCGAAAAAAAAGTTGTATCCCAAAAAATAACAAAACTATTTTGATGAAATTCGGTTGGCATGTTGCTCTTGTAGATACCTTACTACATACAAAAACTCAACTCTTTAGGTTTATAGAAAATTGAGTTATGAAAACTTGAAGCATTTAATGAAAATTCGATACCATAACGCACTTACTGTGTCCAGAATTTCGTTTACTGAAGAAATGGTAAGTACTAAAGCATTTTTTATTCTGTGGGAAAAAGGCAGAAAACCAACTTACAGAAAACGAATTTGATCAATTTATTGGAACATAAAATTATATATCCATTTATATGTCCATTGTACAAAGGCCTAATTCCAGACATTGTTGGAGTAGTCATCTAAACCACCAATTAGTTTATGATATTATGTCATGCAATACGTGGGAGGAGATAAAACGTTATTTACATTTCCCCAATAACAATGATGCTATTACACGTAGAAATCCTGAACATGACAAACTCCTTCGAATCAGACCATTGGTCGACAAACTACGAGAACGATTACACAAAGTGCCAAAAG
The DNA here is from genome assembly GCA_964006375.1 of Tillus elongatus. NCBI lineage: Eukaryota > Metazoa > Arthropoda > Insecta > Coleoptera > Cleridae > Tillus > Tillus elongatus. The sequence continues at coordinate 229,633,764 of OZ023262.1, read as the reverse complement.
AAGAATATTTGGCCATCGATGAGCAAATTATTTCAATAAAAGTCCGTTCATCCATAAAACAATGTAACCCACAATAATCTTCCTGTATGGTGCAAAGAGAGACAACGTTGCAAGTATCCCTGTGGTGCCAAAACTTAGATACAGTGTGAAAAATATAAAATTTCTTTTGCTTAAATAAGGATAGAGCCTCGGTGGTTTAGTGGTAAGAACGTGTTCCTCTGAACCAAAGGGTACCGGGTTCAACCCAGGGTACTCCTTTCACTATTTCAGTACATACTATACAATTAACATCAACCGAGGTTGTGGCATTGTATTTGAGCAAGTTCAATGTCTGCACGTTTCGCGCTTCGGAGGGGGCGTAAAGCCGTCAGTCCCGTGTCCATGCGATGTTGGGCACGTTAAATATCCCTATTCTCCTTACAGAGAGACAGGGGTTCGGCAAAATTTCCAGGATAGTGAGGTTAAACTGCTCCCTGGCGTCGATGATTGGCAATAGTCGCGGAAATCGGTTGACATTAAAGAAATAAAAACACTTAAATAAGGATAGAAATTGTTGTTGTTGTTAATGAAATTGGTGAATATATTGGGAAATACCTTACTACATTCAAATATCCAACTTTCTAATTTTATAGATAATTGAGTTATTCAAATTTTGAGTATTCTTTCGAAAAAAAATTTTTTCTCACAAAATTACGCAATTATTTATATGAAATTTGTTGCATATGTTTCCTTGGGAAATGTCTGACTACACACCAAAATTTAACTTTCTACATTTATAGAAAATTTAGTTATTCAAATTTGAAGCAGTTAAAAAATGCATTACCATAACGCACTTGCTGCGTCCCGAACTTTTTTTAATTTTATTTTCGTTGCTCATTGTAACATATATCAAACAATTTCGTTTTTTTTTAGTTTGAGAAAAATATTAACCCAATATTTTTTGTATATTTTTATGTTACTCCATGACTCGATGCTACTTCATAGTATTTTTTCGTCAAAGAGAAAAAGTCATGCAGTAAGGGTTTACATGACAAGGAGGGTCAAAAAGCACGTCAGCAGCTAGTATAAATCTCTGTTCAATGGTGTCTTATTTTTAGTAAAGTTTTGTAGAAAAAGTTCACTAATAACGAGATCCCGACTTTTGAATTTAGAAAAAATTCCTTTAATGAGCACAAACTACGACCCCTAGAACCCATATCCCGGGTCAGGTTTAATTTTTATATTACATACTGATTTGGAGACTACTTCTCTGGCTTCACTGTTGAGTTTCGTTTCTGTAGGTGAAGGGCGTAGCCAGCGCGTAAGCTAACTGGAGTCTGGAGCAAGAGGCCCTTATGAATTCTAGAGTTCTCGGATGTTCTTCAACGTTTCTGTGACTAGTTTCGCTGATTGGCAGTTAGCTTACGCGCTGGCTACGCCCTTCGCCTACAGAAACGAAACCCAACAGTAAAGCCAGAGAAGTAGTCTCCAAGTTTGTACGTAGTAAGTCACCAAGTAAGGGCAACACCAATCAATCAATTTTTATATGTTTATAGATAAGTGTCACACCGATAACTCAAAAAATCATCGGCCGATTTTAATAAAATTTGGCAGGTGCTTGGACAAGTTCGTTAGCCAGGAAAATCGGACATAGGTGAAAAATGTCGATAAGTAACATTACGACACTGAAGCCTGAATTCGATGAGCCACCCAAAAAGTTCGCTGTACTCCCTTTTTTTACAAAAGGGTTAGAGAAAATATGCAAAGATAACGACTTGAGAGCTAATTATAAGGTTGATAATTTGAAGAACCTTTTGGGTGGGCCAAAGAATAATATTGACTTCCAGCAAAAATCGGGCATTTATTATTATCTTGTAATAATGCAAAACAAAATCTATGTTGGTAAAACGCGGAGATCAATAGCAACAAGATTCAAAGAGCACATAGCTCATTTCAGATTCAATAGAGCAGAAAAATCTGGCGTTGCCCAACATATAATTGACTTGGGACATAAGGTAGGCGATAGTAATCTTAACTTGTTGAAGGTAACCACGGATTATCGCAAGTAAGATGCTTTGGAAACTTTGTAAATCCGCAAGGTGAATCCACAGAATTTGATGAATTCAGACGTGGGTCCGGTCAAATCGGCACTTTTTGAAATAGCACGAAAAAATCCATGGTTGCTTTCAACATCAACACCACCGGTTGGGCGTATCCATTGACACAACAATATTTTCCCTGTAGGATTACGCCATTTCATATCCTAGTATTCTAATCTTAATCGTATCAAGATTGTAACACTTGAAAATACTTGCTTAACCGCCTAATCTGGCGTCAATCGCAGACTTGCGAACTCCTCGTCTGAACAAGTTTTCTTTTTCTTTACATCGCAATCTAAAAAACCGTAATTTACGTTATTTCTCTGGGCTGATTCTCTCAAAGGGACTGATTTCTCGACCAACTCTTGTTGCCGTTTCCACACACACGGTGTTCCATAAGAAAATATCAACGTTGTACTGTCCTGATTTTTTGGCACACTATGAAGTCAGAATAAATTAAAGTGCGCACACTTATTAACCGTATAATATAATATACAGTGTGTTCGACACTACAGTGTGCAACAACCAAATTAATTAAATTCAGAATCTCAATTACTGCGCCTATTTATAAAAAATCCCAAATACGTCAATTTTAGCTTGTAAATTGACATTCTCCAACGTGAAAGCTTTACCTCTACATTTAACCCATTCGAGTGACAGTTGCAGCCTTCAAAATTTTTAAACATGATGTAGGGGCTAGCGATAGCTCCTTTGAAGAATTTCTTTATTCTCTATTCAAAGATGCTATGGTTTTAAAATTTATTTTAAAACTTAACAGTAAAAAACAAAAAGCAGAAGCACCCAAAAAAACAAAAAAATAATGACAGAAAGTGATGCGCTAGATGCGTATTTCGACAACGAAGTTATCTTTATCAGTAGCTGTCGCTAAACTAACTATATGGGTCAAATTCACTCGCCACAAGCTTCTAAAACCATATACAACCTTTATTCCTTAAATTTTACTAGAAAATAGTTGGATTTGCTTGGCAAGGGCTTCAAATATGCTCCCCTACTCATGACCCCACCAGTCACAGAAATCATTGTTGGGGTGCAGAACTCAATCAAATTTCTTGACGAGCAAACTAAGGACTTCATACGTCAATTATACAAAAGTTTCCTTTCAAACTGAATCAGCAGTCAAAAGCGAAATACGAACTGTAAGAGATCTGAGGAGGAAAGATTGTTTTTATTTCATTGCAGATAAAGGCAGCAAAGTTGTTATTCTTGATACAGTCGAATATTTTGATAGAGTGGAAAATCTCGCAAAGATCTTCTTCCTTATATGACTCGGTTTAAAACTACAGTCAAACGTTGCATTAATTTAATAGATGAGAATTCCAGGAGGAGGTTCACCTTATCTAATCCAATTGTACCTTGCATATATTGCCCCCCCGAAGGTCCATAAGCCGGGGAACGAAATGAGAGCAATAGTCTCTGATATCAGATACCCGACTTACGCACTTTACAAATGGTTACTGAAAGAGCTCAATACATTGGAATTTCATATGCATCCTGTTTTTTTCAAGGAAAACTACTCCTTGAATTCATATTAACTTGGGACCATGTCTGAGAGTTTATTTCTAGTTGGCGGAAAGTTTTATCGTACTAAGGAGCCACAATGAGAAACCCATTGTCTCCCTTCATTCCTGAACTCTTCGTGAGCCGATTTGACAGTGACTTTCCTGGAACAGTAGAGTATATTCCGAGGGTATTGTTGAGATATGTAGACAATATTTTTTCCATATTTTACCTCAGTAAAGATAACAACAAAAGTTTTTTAATAAGTATAATAACGGTAGATTCCCGTTAATCAAGTTTACTTACGAAATGGTGAATGACCAGTTACCCTTCCTTGACACTTTTGCCATTAAAGATATAGACAGGTTAGAATTTAACATTCATAGGAAACAAACTTCAACAAATCGCTTCGTACCATCACATTCAAATCAAAAGGGTTAGAGAAAGATGCTATGATTTTAAAATACATTTCAAAAACTAACAGTAAAGAAACAAAAAGCAGAATCACCCAAAAAACCACAAAAAAATGACAGAGACTGCGCCAGATATGCATTTCGACAACGAAATTATCTTTATCAGTATCTGTCGCTAAACTAACTGTATGGGCAAAATTCTTTTGCCGCACGCTCCTTGAACCATAGAACGGCTTTCTTCCCTAAATTTTACTAGAAAATGGTTAGATTTGCTTGGCAAGTGCTTGAGATAGGCTCCTCTACTCGTTACCACACCAGTCACAGAAATCATTGTCGGCATAAAGAGCTCAATAAAATTTCTTGGCGAGGAAACTAAGAACTCCACACGTCAATGATCCATAGTTTCCTTTCAAACTAGATCTCAAAGTTAGAGAATTCAGCAGTCAAAAAACGAAATACGAACTGTAAGAGATTTGAGGAGGAAAGATTCTTTCTATTCCAATGCAGATAAAGGCAGCAAAACTGTTATTCTTGATACAGTCGAATACTTTGATAGAGTGGAAAACCTCATTAGAACTGGTCCTTATCGGGAAATAACCAAATATCATCTTCCTGGTATGACTCGGTTCAAAACTACAGTCAAAAGTTGCGTTAGTTTAATAAATGAGAATACCAGGGGGAGAATCACCTTATCTTATCTAATTTTACCTTGCATATATTGCCTCCCGAAGGTCCATAAGTCGGGGAATGAAATGAGAGCAATAGTCTCTGATATCGGATACCCGACTTGCGCACTTTACAAATGGTTATTGAAAGAGCTCATTACATTGGAATTTCAATCTCCTGGTTTTTCTGTGAAAAAAATCCATTAAATTCATTAATGGAATCAAACATATTAAGTTGGGACCATATGAAGTACTGATCTCTTCTGATCTCAAGTCGTTGTTCCCCTGCATCCCTAACGAAATATCTCTTCAGTATCTTCGCGACATGCTTCATGATAATCAGCTATGGGACATGCAGGTGGTGAAATATAGTATGTTAACTTCACTTTCATGTCTGAGAGTTTCTTTCTAGTTGTCAGGAAGTTTTATCGGACTAAGGAGGGAATAACAATGAGAAACCCATTGTCTCCCTTCGTTCCTGAACTCTTCGTATGCCGATTTGAAAGTGACTTTCCTGGAACAGTAGAGTATTTTCCGAGGGTATGGTTGAGATATGTAGACGACATTTTTTCCATATTTTTCCTCAGTAAAGATAACAACAACAACTTTGTAAATAAGTATAATAACGGTAGATTCCCGTTAATCAAGTTTATTTACGAAATGGCAAACGACCAGTTACCCTTTCCTGACACTTTTGTCATTAAAAATATAGATAGGTTAGAATTTGACAATCATAGGAAACAAACTTCAAAAAATCGCTTCATATCATCATATTCAAAGCAAAGGGGTTAGAGAAAATATACAAAGATAATGACCTATTAGTTGTTTATAAAGTTGATAATTTAAAGAACGTTTTAGGTGGACAAAAACATACTATTGAGTTCCGGCAAAAATCAGGCATTTATCAAATATCTTGTAATAATTGCGAAAATATTGGGCAAACGCGGAGATCAATAACAACAAGATTAAAAGAACATATAGCTCATTTGAAATTCAATAGAGCAGAAAAATCCAGCGTTGCCTAACATGTGATTGACGCGAGACATAAGGTAGGCGACAGTAATCTTAACTTGTTGAGAGTAACCGCACAGATTATCGCAAGTTAGATGTCTTGGAAAGTTTGGAAATCCGCAGAGTGAATTAGGTAAAATCAACTAACAGGGAACCAAGCGCCAAAAGGCAAATAATGGTTATTTTTCATATACCGTTAGTTTATTGTGCCATCTATTACATGTATTATGAACTTTCTGATGCAACTCATTTCTACCTTCTGGTGGCCAACATTAGAAGTTCTAAACCATTTATTTTAGTATTCTGATAGTGTATAAAGAACCACATGCTAGTGAGTGTTTTCGCATTGTTTTCTGCATAAAAAATGTTTTCGTATTGAAACAAAGAGCAAAAGAAGTAAATTAATTGTGGAAATCGCCCAGAAACAATCTAAGCTACTTTTGGAGAAACTGAGTTACATGTTTATTCTTTAATAAAGAAAAAAAAAGTTGTGGTTCTCTTTACACAAATGACACTTTAAGAAACCATGTCCCTTGGTTCCAAGTTTTGTCGCTTGGATCTTTATCACTCAACAATATTCTTCCTTTTAACAAAAAAACATTGTGTTCAGAATGATGTGTTTTCTTGAAAAATAGTTGATTTCGATTATTTTGAAAATGTTTTTCAAAAATGTTTATTTAATTTTCACTGAATTCTGCGTAGGTTTTATTACCATCACCTATTCAAATTAAGTACATAATGTAATTGGGAACCAGAAGGTTGGTACCGGTCAGAATAACACAATATTGAAATAAATGTCATTTTACGGAAACCAAACGCCGCAAAATGTCATAAAAACATATTACCAAAGATGAAAAGAAAAATTTCAAATATTGTATGTGATTATTATGTGTCTCGAAGTATATTGAGCAGTTTTCAACCATCTGGTAGGAAAATCCTAGTTGATACAGTTAGAATACCTTCATACCTCGATTTCTCATATTCATAAATTCGCGAGTTGTTCTTTGTCCGTTAACACCATCCAATTCACAAAATTTGATGATTTCAAACATGGGGCAAATATCACGAAAAAATCTATGGTCGCTTCTCAACATCGACAAAACCGGTTAGGTGTTGCTACTGACACAAAAATAGTCCTTGACTTACATCACCAAGTGTTACGTCATTCGGTGTTGCATCATCCGGTACCGAGACAATCGACAATGCATCATGTGGTGTTGCATCATCCGGCATTTCATCACCTGGTATTGCATCATCTGATATTGCATCGACTACATTGCAGCATCATCCGGTGTTGCGTCACCATCCGGTATTGCGTCATGATCCGCTATTGCGTCATCAGGATGACATGATTTTGAGTGAATAGTTTAGGTATAAATAAATAGGAGAATTTTGCCCATACAGTTACTTTAGCGACAGCTACTGATGAAGATCCTTAGTTGTGGAAATACGTCTCTAGCGCATAACTTTTTGTTATTGTTTTTGTGGTTTTGGGATGATTCTGCTTGTTGTTTGAGTTTCCAGCCGCAGTACCCAACCTCAATCTTTTGGTAAAAAAAGAAGTTTATTAAATTGACGAACTTTGATACAACACACTAAAAAATTAATAGCTAATAATAAAGTAAGTTTACCTCTAACGACAAACTTACTTTATTCAATTGATGATTCAGCCCCTATAAAATGTATTATCACCTTAGGCAACTACAAACCCGTCGTTTTAGTGGTTATCTAAAGCATTTATGGCTTTTAGCTTTTAAAATATGGCAATACAATGTTGCATAATATACTCTTGCATTTCCTAAAGTTTTTTGTATCTTGTTTAAAAGAAAAATTAAACCTAATACCTTTGTGCTTGTAAATCATTAATGAGGTTGTGGGAAGATGCCATTTCTAACCGTCTTTCTCTTCAGTAACAATAAGACAGCTCTCCGGTGGGTCTTTAGTTCTCTATCCATGAGACATTCCTTTAGTTGTAATTGTTCAGCTAGCTGAGATTATGTTACCTTTCTAGCGAGGTCGTGATAACATAATCGCGCGTCATATAAGTGGGCAAAATTCACCTCTTGCATGTGTGATTGCCAGATGTTTTCTCTCAAGCGGCACTTTTTGTTGTTTGGGAGCCTTTCATTATGTTTTGTGCAATTTTACTCAAATGTGGAGAAAAAGATGTGGCTTTGATCTACGGATAGATATTGCTTAATGTATCAAAAGATTAAATTTGCATTAGACGAATGCAGGAGTGAAGGTAAGTGTTGCATTTATGTTACAAATAAAAGTACGGAAATACAGTGCATGAATCTTATATTGAATTAGTAAATAAATATTACCAGCCAAATTTGTAGTGGTGACTCTCAAAATAGTTATGGTTCAATAGCAAATAAGATTGCCTGGACACAGAAAGTGGGTTATGGTAGCAACTTTTTATAAAAACGTTTTTGATATAAACCAATTTCGGGAGGCACAGAGTGCGTTATAATACTGAACTTTCATGAGAATTATACAGGGTGATTCTTTATAATGTCGCCCCCCTTTAACGTTGTTATTTTAAGTGTCCCAAAAAATTGAAAGTATGCTTATGTAGGTGCTAAAAAATACTTTTTTTCTACGTATAAAAAATAGAAAAATTAACAGTATACAGTGAAAATCAAAAAGTTCATTTTTTTTTCAATAGACCACCCTATATATGAATTTATTTTTCGATTCCTCGTAAAATTCTAAGTATAATTTGTAAAACATACCATATACTCAAAATGAATAGTTTTTGAAACATTCGCATTTGAAACGTTATCATCACAAATTTTATTAAACCAAAACAACTGTTACAAATCAAGAAATCTAACAATAAATAATATAACAAAAACAGTTTCTAATTAAGCATAAAGATGCTCTACCGGGCCTCCATTTTCTTCAACACATTGTATAAGGATTCCTCGCATTTTCTTTAATGAATCTGTTATGAATGCCCGGTTATTTTCATTTAAATTAATAATTTCATTCCGTATCAAATCTTTAAGATGATCGAGGTTTTCAATTTGGTGGTCGTATACACGGTTTTTTATATAACCTCAAAGAAACGCATCCATAGGTGTCAAATCGGGGCTGTTTGCAGGCCATTTAATTGGCGCATTTCTTCCGATCCATTCAGGAAACCTTACATTTAGGTAATTAAGCACAGCACAAATTTTATAAGGGGGTGCTCCATCCTGTTGAAAAATTATATTTTGTAATATATTTAAAGGCAAATCGTCTAAATATTCTTCGAACTCGTTTTCCAAGAAATCTAAATAGCGGCCTCCATTTAAAACAGTATCAAACAATACGGACCGATAACTCGATCGCCCAGGATACCACACCACACACATTCACGGATTGTCGCCCTTGGAACTTAAATTCCCTATAAGAATGTGGATTCTCTCTTGCCCATGTCTGGTATTTTTTCGGTTAAACAGGCCACTAGTAGAAAAGGTAGACTCGTCAGTCCCTAGAACTGTTTTCAAAAAATTGTTATTTATGTTTATTCTGTCTAGACACAGTTGACAAAATGTGACCCGATCATCTGTTTGCATTTGGGTAAGCTTTGTAGTGGGTTTAATCTTATATGGCTTTAGATTCCATTTTCTTAACATTCTTTGGACTTTACTGTATGAAGTTCGCTGAATATTTTCTTGTGTTGCTCGTAATGTCTTTCAAATGTTTCTCATGGAATTGTTTGGATTCTCTTCTATAGCAAGTAAAATATTCAATTCTGCAATTTCATCTACGTTCACAGCAGTTCTTTTTCTCATTTGTAAATTTGACGTTTCTTGAAACTTCCTATGTATAGATGTGAACGTTCATCGAGTTGGGACATGCATACCGGGATTATCTTACATCATATTTCTAATGGCAGCGCGACAATTTAAATTATTTTTAATATAATAACTTAAAATAACTCTTCTTTCTCTGTCTGAGTACGGCATTTTTACTTACTAAACAATACAACTACAACAATATTGACAGAATGTCACTGTCAGTTATTTGTTTTCAATTAAAAGCGTGGTATCCTCGGACTTCTTGATTTGTAACAGTTGTTTAATAAAATATTTGATGATAACGCTTCAAATGCGAATATTTCAAAAACTATTCATTTTAAGTATACGGTATGTTAAATAAATTATGCTTAGAATTTTACGAGGAATCGAAAAATGAATTCATATATAGGGTGATCTATTGAAAAAAAAACTTTTTAGTTTTCCCTGTATACTGATCATTTTTCAAATTTGTTTTATACGTAGAAAAAAGTATTTATTCGCACCTACATAACCATAATTTCCATTTTTTTAGTACACTTAAAATAACAAAGTTAAAGGGGGGCGACATTATAAAGAATCACCCTGTACACTGTTACTACGTTATTTTGCTAAATTTAATTCCTTAAATTTAAGCAGTCCTTGAAAATCGTATTTACACGTCCTAGCTAATATGTTATTTGTATACGTGGTCGTTATACAGACAACTTGCTGCGTTTGGAGGTTTATATTGCCGCCTAAAAGTAAATTAAGTAAACAACTAATCACAGAATCAATGTTATTGGGACTTGATACACATTCGACGACTGTTTTGATATTAGATGACGTCTTGTTTTAAGTTAAAAAGTAAGAGAACACACTTTTTTTAAATCATTTTTATAGAGACGTGGCCCGGTTTTGTTTACCATATTTCTGTCACTATTTATTATCTTCTATTCTTATAATATAAAACTTACCAAATCATGGTTTGGAAAAAACGTCATATTTTTTTAAAAGCGAAAGCTCCTTAAATATTTCTTTATCGCCTTCCTTAAATCTTGGTGATTCCACTATATGCTACATTTTCGTCTGAAACTTCAATTGAGGCTGTTTATCAAGCCAAAAATATAGTTTATTTTAAAAATATATTGAATCAATTTTTAAAATGTATTGAATCCCCCACTTAAAAAATAATGACAAATTTTAAATTTCATAAAATCAGTGCTTTCAACGTCATTATTGTTAACAAATGATTTTAACCGTTTTCAAGATTTTTATGGCCGAGACTTCTAGATCTCTAAGTCTTGTAGTAATGTTGTATGCGTGTTTTTTTTTTGTATTGTTTGATTATCGTTGAATTATAGCATTTTTTTCAAAACTCAAAACAAAGGGAGTTACAGGGTCTTAAAAATTATTATTATTATTATTAATGTCTCATTCTAGTTACTCTAATGGTTTGAAAAATATACTGTATTCAAAACTGTTTTTGTGTATTTTTGGGTTTTTCCGTTTTAGCTGATTTACAAAGTCATCCGCGGTCTTAACAAAATAGAGATACGAGCAAAATCTCGTTCAGTTTAGTTTTTTTGAGTTATTGCTCGGATACATCTACAGGTGTCCGGAAATGATGAAAAGAAATTCAGGTAATTATGCTGCTCGAAAAATTTGTGCCACAATTCGCTATAGCATTTTTTTCAAAACTCAAAAGAAAGGGAGATACAGGGTCTTAAAATTATTATTATTATTATTATTATTGTTATTATTAAAGTCTCATTCTGTTACTCTAATGGTCTCAAAAATATACTGTATTCAAAACTGTGTTTATGTATTTTTGGGTTTTTTCGTTATATGCTGCTCAAAAATTAGTGCCACAAGTTCCTATAGTATTTTTTCAAAACTCAAAAGTAAGGGAGTTACATGGTCTTACAAATTATTATTATTATTATTAAAGTCTCATTCTAGTTACTCTAACGGTTTCAAAAATACAGCGTATTTAAAACTATTTTTCTGTAGTTTTGGGTTTTAGCTCATTTACGAAGTCATACGCGGTCTTAACAAAATGAAGATGCGTGAAAAGTCTCGTTCGATTCAGGTTTTTTTAGTTATTGCTCGGATACATCTACAGGGTGTCCGGAAATGATGAGAAAAAAATTCAGGGAATTATGCTGCTCGAAAAATTTGTGCCACAATTCCCTATAGCATTTTTTTCGAAACTCAAAAGAAAGGAAATTATTGGGTCTTAAAAATATTATTACTATTAAATTTTCATTCTAGTTACTCTAACGGTTTCAAAAATATAGCGTATTCAAAACTGTTTTTGTGTTTTTTTGGGTTTTTTCGTTTTAGCTGATTTACGAAGTCATCCGCGATCTTAACAAAATGAAGATACGTGCAAAGTCTCGTTCGATTCAGTTTTTTTTTAAGTTATTGCTCAGATACATCTACAGGGTGATACAAGGAATTACTATTACAAAGACCATAAACAAAAAGCATGTCGGTCATTTCTGCGCTTGTATAAACCATCTTAACTAATTCGCTCAACCAAGCCTTTACACACACTGTCACTCAAACAATAAACATATTATGTAGAAAACAAAAACAATTTAGTTGTCATAATGAAATGTCAACATGACAGACGACTAATAGATACAATCAAATTTGAATAACATGCCATTTTATGCGAATCATACCATGTGCTTGATAATAAATAAATTTTTACTCAGGAACAGTTGACTTTACGGAAGAAATACGAGAAGGCTTTTTTGTTGAAAATGAATCAATTTATCCAAAACGAATTTTCTATTGCACAATCTGTATCAGGAAAAAAGTTTTAAGGGTGTGTTTTTCTACCCCTTGCAACCATAGGGGAATATCACGGAAATAGTCGATGAGTCCTCTCTCTGTTGTAGGGAAAGTCCGCTTGTATTCATTTCCGTAACTTTCGTCGTTTGTGGAATAAAAATTGAAAACGGCTCTTTTGACACCATATTCAAGGGGCTGTATCTGTACAAGGGATGCTGAAATTGAATTTTTTCATATGACAGACCCCCCCCTATTTTTTGACAAGAAATCACCCCTTGAATTTTTTGCACTTATTTATTTACACTCTGTATATATATATATATATATATATATATATATATATATATATATATATATATATATATATATATATGTATATGTATAAGTATATGTATATGTATATGTATATGTATATGTATATGTATATGTATATGTATATGTATATGTATATGTATATGTATATGTATATGTATATGTATATGTATATGTATATGTATATGTATATGTATATGTATATGTATATGTATATGTATATGTATATGTATATGTATATGTATATGTATATGTATATGTATATGTATATGTATATGTATATGTATATGTATATGTATATGTATATGTATATGTATATGTATATGTATATGTATATGTATATGTATATGTATATGTATATGTATATGTATATATATATATGTATATGTATATGTATATGTATATGTATATAAAGTCTCAAACAGATTTTGGATATGGGTTCCATGGGACTAAGTTCGCGTACGTTTGAAATACATCTTTTAACATTCAATAGACGCGAACTCCCTTGCATTAAATTTTCTCTACGAAAATTCACTCAAATAATATCAGTGACCTGCATAATAGCAAATGGTGAGGCTCGGTGGTTCAGAGGTAAGAACGTGTGCCTCTGAACCGAAGGGTACTGGGTTCGATCCCAGGGTTCTCCATTCACTTTTTTAGTACAAACTGTAACATTAACATCAACCGAGGTTCTGGCATTGTATTTGAGCAAGTTGAATGTCTGCACGTTCCGCCCTTCCGAGGGGGCGTAGATCCGTCCCGTGTCCATGCGATGTTGGGCACGTTAAAGATCCCTACCCTTCTTACAGAAATGCAGGGGTTCGGCAAAATTTCCAGGGTGGTATGGTGAAACTGCTCCCTGGCGTCGGTGATTGGCCATAGTCGCGGAAATGGGCCAACGTTAAAGAAACAAAACACACACACAACACAATATCAAATAGTGTATGCTATTATGATGTATAATATTGTGTAGGAGAAGTAGAGTGACCTGATATCAAGTCACTTATCAGTACTCATCACAGGTTCCAATCTTCACTCACCAAGTCACTGTAAGGAGAAGCAGGAAGAAATGCATGAAGAAATATTCTACATCATGGTTTCGGTAGTTTGCCTACCCCCTTTTGAGAATATTGTAGGGAGAAATAATAGTAGTCATTTGACTAAGGCTATGGACGTTTTTTCTACATTAATATAATTGAAGAAGATAAACAATGGGTTAAGTTGTTTCTATTGCAAAATTAAACACTATAAGATTCAAATGTTTATGTTAAGGCAACGAGCTACTTTGGCCACCAGACTATTAATTAAACAAGAAATTCATTCATGAATTCTCGACCTGTAGATGTCTAAAATGAATAGTCATTTGAAGTTCTTCAAAAAGGAAGAGTTAAAAAGAAGACCACACAGAGTCGACAGGCTGTGTTATTTTACTGTATCGAAATTAGACTGATTCTCAAGTGAGATGGACCCATTGATGACAGTGTGATAAGAAAGATGACTTGACAGCTGAACAATGTGAAACATCGTCGTATTTGGTATATCTGATACGTAAAAAAATTAAAGAGAGTTGGTTTTGCCCTTTTATTATGTGATAGAATTAGAATAGTTTTAGTTTGTATCACGTGAACCAACAGAAAGTAGCAATATTTTTTTTTAATTAAAAGAAGGTTTGGCTGCGGAAAAGTAGCAAGATTCGAATGGAAAGTAAATGCTAGAAAGCAAACATTAACTTTGTATTTAGTGAAGCGTTTATATGCAAGGGAACTAAATAATGGATGGGGCAAGTATATTCTGCCATTACAATTTCCAGTCTTTCAAACTCTAAAAAGTCTGGTTGCAGCAAGTGCGTTATGCTAATGAATTCTCATAGAAATCTACGCAATTTTTTGTACGAAAATTAAATATGCGCCAAGAAAAATTAAAATTTGCCTGTAATATTTGATAGACATTGTTTACCATTTACAACAACAAATATTTTGGTCTTGTGAAGATTCTTGGCCTTCAGCGGCAACCAATTTTTGTTTTTTCATTGAATGCTTATAACCTTTTTTTTTGCCTCCAACTGAGCCATCTAAGGTTTGGCAGGTAATATACTATTTTAAAACATAAACTTGCGTACCACATTTGGTTGCCATAGCCTTGTTATTTTCAGCGTTATAAAAGTTTCTTGCAAGAAAATCTCAGTTTTTAAGGAAAAATTAGTCCAATTTTCCTGGCTAACAAACTTGTTCGAACCACTTATAAAAGGAAGGTGCGGATCAAATTTTATCAAAATCAATCTATAATTTTGGATTTATCTGAGCAGAGGGTTTGTGGATTTAATTTCCCATAAAAAGCTGGAAAAAAAAAGCCTGTCATAACGAAAAAATATTTCAACTTTATTTCATAAAATGTCCATTTCATGGGTCGTTGTCCTTGTTATGGACAGCTGTGCCCATGAAGTGGACACTGCTACATATTACATGAAAACAGGTTCTGTTGTGAAAATAACATTTCAAAAGCACTTCCTGCAAACAACAATTAAATTTCCAGTTATTCCAGATGACTGGTTGGCCCAATTATTACACAAACGACACTGGGTAAATTCTTCTTTACTTACACGATATTTACCTCCACAAACTATGCAAGTAGAATTATCATCTTCCTTACAATTGTTTTTGTCTTCTTCATTTGCAGACCCATATTGTTCTGGCTCTAGTTGGGTTAAATATTCTGCAATATCTCGTGGAGGTGGAGATTCATCTCGGAGAGCGATTTGTGTGTCAGTATCTGAGTCACTACTGCATTGTTTTTTTGCAGCTTTGGAAACTTTTTTGTTCTTGTCGACCCTCTTCTTACCTCTTTTCCTTTCCTCCTCCACTTTCATCAGCTCATTCTTTTCAGGTGTGTCTGTTAAAATCGAGCATTTTCCTTTTTTCGGCCACAGGTTTTTTTTTTCGTGGGGGTGCTTTTGGATATGATCTTAACATTTCCGGAGAAACTATTCCTAACTCTTCTCGTCCTTCTCACGTAATATTTTTGTTTACAATACCGCTAGTATAAGGTCGGTCGGGATCGGCAGAAGTAGATGGTTGGTCTAAGATATGGTCATTTTGTGTTAGATCCACTTTTGACTGTGAGACGGTAGGTGACCTACTATTATCCTGGATTATAGAAGTCGGATCAGGTCTGTCAGTTATACTTGAAGAAAGAAAATCATCGTCGGTGAAGATGTTAGAATTAAATGGGTATATTCCGGTTTTTTCAAAGCTCTTGCAGATATTGCTGATTGTAAATAGAAGCAGGATTAGCGAACTCAGCAACCTCGTATATTGAAACAGGTTTTCCTGGATTGCCTGTTAGCCATTGTTCATTGCTTGTTTGTACCTAAAAATAAAAATAATATAAATGTTGATAATGATATGATAATAATAATAATACCTTGACTTGAACGGACCATAAACTGCCACATCGAGAGGTTGCATTCGATGGCTGCAATGCGGAGGCAACGTCAAAATTATTATGTGGTGTTTTCTTGCGAAATCAACACCTTGCAGATTCACATTAGTTGCATGATTGTCCATAATAGTTAAAGCTTTCTTATTGACGGTTGGTTGAACATGATTCACAAAATGTTTCAGGGATTCAACAAATATTTCTTCGGTCAACCAACCAGATAGGTTTGCCATTCCTTTAGAGCCAACGGGAGCCCCCTTAAGCATATTATCTTTAAAATAAACTCGTGGGAATATGAATACAGAGGGAATTGTCCCCCCTGAAGCACTGAAAAAAAAGGACTGTCGTCAGTGTGCCTCTTTCTGCCGAAGCAATTTGCACAACTTGTTTCATATCTCGAACAGCTACTACTTTTGGTGGTTTTGTGACTGCCATGCATCCTGTTTCGTCAAGATTCCATGTCGTGTTAGGTACAAAATTGTGTTTCTTGTATAATTTTTCTAAATTTGAAAAGAAAGTTGTGGCATTCGTTTTATAAAAACTGGAAGTTCTACTTAAGGATGTGCTATCGGGTTGACGTAGTGATAGTTTTTTGTGGCGACTCATGAACCCATGAAGCAAGTGGATGCCTGCTTTATTATTTTTATTCCATTCTGGTGGTGTAACTATTTTATTGGCTACAGCAAATTGGTGAGCCAATTCTCTTGTCTGCCTTGTTGTCAAACCATGACACATCTTCAAAGTTGTTCGAAGGTAAGAAACCAATAGCTCCTCCTGGTCTTTAGTTAACGTTTTTCTCTTCCCAATATTCCTTATATGTCTGAAATTGCCTTCTGGAGAGTTTTTGTTTTTTTTACCAAATCGGCCAGTAAAGATTTCGAAATACCTGTGTCTTTAGCACCACTCCTTATGGAAACGTTCTGATTTATAACATCCTCCATTGCATCTTGAATTTCTTCATCAGACTTTCTAACTCTTTTCGCCATCACAAACAATCTACAAAAAAATTGAAAATTAATATAAATTAGCTTCTAAAAAAAAATATATGGCACGTCCGGATTTGTCCGGATATATTCGGGTTTTACTACTTCTATGTGTGTCCGGGAGTATTTTGCATAATTCTCCGGGTTTTGGGGTAGTTTTAGTGTTTACCTTTTTTTTGCATCTTTTGTTTTCCTGGTGAAATGAAATTAGTAAAACCATATTATCTTATTAAGTGAATAATACGAAAAATATCACATTTATTACTTTTTTAGAATAATTTAATAATCTTTTTATAATATTGTCCTAGCTGAAGAAGCTATAATCTAGTAACTCTAAAGATATTAATTTCGTTAACATAAATTAACGAAAAATGATGTTTTATAACATTTAGTAAGCAATAAATAAATAAATTGATTGCCTACCTAAATGGAGAGAGAATAATTACCGTATTTTACATGGCAAATATTCAAATAACAGACAATAATTTAACATTTTCCTTGAATCCCATGAATTGGACGTCCAATTTTTGGGCGCCAAGGTGTCCGGTTCAAGGAATATGTCGTTTTAAAACGTAACCTCAAAATACGATTCGTACATATCGTTATATTGATAATATCACACACCTGTTTTATGACAAACAATCCCTCAATAGTTATGTCCAAAGATCGGTTAATAATCGTCACCAGAAACGGAGTTATTCACTTTGCAAATTCATATTAATATTTACTGTACCGACAACGTATTTTTAAATGCATGCCACGTCAACTTGAAGCGGGCCACTGGTTCCACCTTTGTCCACGAGATGTGGGCTGACGATGCAGATACGAGAGAGACATTGGTAGACGATGCTACATTACTGTCGGGTATAGTAGGAAACTAAAGTGTCCGATTCATTGCTGTCAGTTCATAGGAACTCTCCCCTATATATATATATATATATATATATATATATATATATATATATATATATATATATATATATATATATATATATATATATATATATATATTGCTACAAATAACAGACTATTTAATCGCCAACTTCATTACTAAAACTACTGCCGAAGCAACAGAGGAAGCATCTATTCGAAATGAATTTTCTGCAAATATATTATTAAAGTGAATGCCAATGGCGGGTGACGCAGAAACTTAAGGATTTGTAAAACACACTTTTATTTTACATAACCCACATTCGTTTCAGGATGCTTTTTTAAAAGTCTCAAATTTGAACTTTTAAAATCACGACTTTCACGTTTTAGCGATAAAACATGAAATTTTCAACGTAACTTTTCTATTATTACCGGAGTTTTTGCGCCAAGAAAGCATAATCTATGTCTGTAATGCTCAATCATTTCAACCATACAAACAATTTTAGTTTTATGCTCTGATCAGTGGCACTCAAAAATTTCCTTAAATATCTTGTCATACGATTTAGAGAGCTAGATTTTGGCATATAGTATACCATTTGTACTTAGCTTACTAAATGTGGTTGCCACAGCATTGTTATTTTTAAAGATGCAAAATTTTGTCAAAAAGAATTCAAAATTTTCCCGAGAAAATTCGGCCATTTTTTCTTGGCTAACAAGTATGCCCAAACCACTTACAAGAGGCAGGTACCTACCAACTTTCAGTAAAATCTGCCCATTATACTTTGAGTTATCGTTATATATATATATATATATATATATATATATATATATATATATATATATATATATATATATATATATATATATATATATGTATTATAAAAAAACCTACTTACTAAACTTAATAATTATTAACTACTTACCAAGTTTTCCTCTAGTTAGTTATAGGTTATTGTAGTTAAAAAGTACTTTCCTTTGATAATTACTAACTAACTATATAATTTTAAATGTGTTGTCTGATATAAAGACATGACAATATGTGGTCTTTGTCATTTTATACTTCACGTATCTTTTCAATTTTATTATACTTATTTATATGCTCATTTACTCGTCTATTAATTTATATATTTATAAACGGCTAAGCCTATGTAGGTTAGCATTATATAATTTCAAATGTTTTGTTTGACAAAAAACATGACAATATATGATTTTTGTCGTTTTATACTGCACGTATCTTTTCAATTTTACTATATATATATATATATATATATATATATATATATATATATATATACTTATTTTAACTTGAATTTTAAGAATGAATGAATTTAATGATAATACGCCAGAGTGCCGTACTTGATAGATGAAAACTTATTATAAATTTTGACTAAATAATTTAATATACTTTAAAATGTCTAAGTGTGAGATGCTATTCACGAGGATCTAATCTATCGTAGTTATATTTCTTCTACTTATTATTCTCACAACATCAAAGAGGCGACGTACAAGATTCAGTGCTGGGTCTTATTATGCTGTGCTGCAAGTGTGGAATTTTAAAGCGCACAACGGGATTGCTTATTCGGTCGTTTTTGACGAAAATAGTCGATCATTTCGTATTGAAGTTTCCCATTTAGGTAGAGCGCCGAGGAATATACACCGACGCAGGACTGGATGTATATAACGTCGGAAACCATCAACACACTATACTTTTTCTGATTCTGTATTAATGGCTGCCGACTCTGCGATCCTCGATATACTAATTTTGTTTATGTAGAATGCAGGAGGTAAAAAAATTTTTATTAAAATATAGCATAGCAAAAATATTATTTTTCCGCGGCAGGTGGCAGTGCGCGCGCACGGGTGCACTTATTGAGGAGCCGCCCCTGCCAAAATTTTTTTTAAATATTTATAATGTTTTTTACCTTCAACTTATAGTTCTGCATTTGCGCATGTAGGATAAGTTTGATAGTGTAAACTAGAGTACGAAATTTGATTAAAATGGCTTTGCTATTTTCAGAGATACAAAAATTTTCTGAAGGGAAACCTAAAATTTTCTAGGAAAAGCTAATCTCATTTTTCTAGATAACGAACTTACTTTTTATTACAATCGGCCCATCATTTTCTAAGTTGTTGGTACGATATACATACATACATACATACATACATATATATATATATATATATATATATATATATATATATATATATATATATATATATATATATATATATATATGGAACACACCAACAGCTCAAAAAATGATAGGCCGACTTTGATAAAATTTGGTGAGTACCTTTCTATTGCAAGTGGCTTGGACAAGTTCATTAGCCAGGAAGATCAAACCAGTTTTTCCAAAAAAAGGCCTTTTCTTTCGCAAAATATTTATATCTCCGGAAATGACAAAGGGCAAGCAAATCGGGTGCGCCGCTTAACATCATAAAAAATTAACTATGTACCAAAACATAGATTTGTAACTTTAAAGGCAATAAAGTTTAGGCGTTTGAAAACAAATTGTGTTTTCCCCTTGAAACGTCAAACTCGCGATGTGAAACGTCAAAACATTTTGGCAAAGAATCAGAAACAAATACGGGTTATGTAGAGCAAGTGTAGCAAGAAGAATATTTTGCAAACCCTTAACTTTCAGCTTCAACCGTCATTGTCCTTCCTTTTACTAAAATGTTTCCAGAAAATTCACTTTAAATAGACCCTTTCTTCTGCTTTGGAAGTAGTTTTAGTTGTAGAGTTTATCTTTACGAATTTCCGTAGCAAAAATTCGTTCTTGAGGAGACCTCCACTTTTAAATTTCGAAAAGATGTTTTCAAATGAGGGTGAACTAGGCCCCTTAGAACCCATATTCGGGGTCAGTTTCAATTTATATATATATATATATATATATATATATATATATATATATATATATATATATATATATATATATATATATATATATATATATATATATATATATATATATGTATCACACCGATAACTCAAAAAATAATGGGCCGATTTTGATTCAATTTGGTGAATACCTTCCTTTTGCAAATGGCGTGGATAAGTTCGTTAGCCAGAAAAATCGGCGCAAGTTTTCCCGGAAAATTTTGTGTTTTCTTTATTTCTTTAGAAAAAAGTTATATCTCCGGAGTTAACAAAGTAAGACCAACCAAATTTGGCACGCGGGTTTATAGCCTTATAGGTAAGTTACCTACCAAAATTTAGGTTAAAACACAAACAAGTTATAGGCATTTAAAAAAATAAATTGGGGTTTTCCTCAAAACGTCAAAGTTGCGATTTAAAACGTAAAAATTGGCAACATTTAGGCAAAGAACTTGAATCTAATACGGGCTATGGAAATAAAATGTCTCAAGAAGAATGTTTTACAAACCCTGAAGTCTTAGTTTTAACCGTCATTGTGCTCTATTTTACTCAAATATTTCCAGAAAATTCATTTCAAATAGACCCTTTCTCTGATGCTTGGAAGTAGCCTTAGCTATAGAGCTTATCGTTTAATGGTATATAATTTTTGTAGAATTATCTGTTGTTATACAAGATATGAAAAAAAAAATGTATATATTAATTATAGGGTGCCTTGAGCTACATCTTAAAAAAATATTTCTACAATCACAGGATGGCCCATAAGTCGTTGATGATACAAATTTTCTTTTTTAGTGAATTTTCTTTAAAAAAAAATTTAATCAAACACGCCTTATGTTATTGCATTTTTGCATTTTTCATCGAAATATAATGCATGTTTGTAAGAAAAGAAATTCTGGACGCAGCAAGTGCGTTATGGTAGCGAACTTTGATCAAATGCTTCATATTTGAATAGCTCAATTTGCTATTAACGTATAAGGTTGACAAAAAAACCAGTTTTTTTCGGGAACATTTGGATGAAACATGGCACATTGTTTTTACTATATAGGTTATACTGGTAACCAAATTTGATGCCTATTTTCTTAAAAAAAGACACACATGTGCTATTAAAAACATTTTTATATCTCCGGAAATAACAAGTAAAAAGTAATGGCAACCAAATTTAGTCCGCGTGTTGGTATTATAAAAAGTTCACCATGAACCAAAATTTAGGTCTGTCAGTTAAAAAACAAAAATTCGGGACGCAGCAAGTGCGTTATGGTAGCGAATTTTCATTAAATGCTTTAAAATTGAATAGCTTAATTTGCTAGTAACCTATAAGGTTGAACAAGAAATCATTTTTTTCGGGAACACTTTAAATTTACTTTCTTAAATGTTTGTACATTTTCAAACAATAAGGTTAGTTTGATGAAACATGGCACATTGTTTCTACTAAATAGGTTATACCGGTAACCAAATTTGATGCCTGCTTTAAAAAACAACACACATATTTGCTATTAAAAAACGTTTTTATGAAAATTCACTACCATAACGCACTTGCTGCGTCCATACTTTTTTTATTATAGATCACGCCTTATATTATTGCATTTTACATCGTAAAATTATGCATGTTTGTAGGAAAATAATTTCGAGACGCATCAAGTGCGTGATGATAGTGAACATTTATAAAATGTTTTAAATTTCAATAGCCCAATTTCTTATTTACTTAAGGTCCGTTTTTCAGGAAAATAATCATTTCCGTAACACTTTAAGTTTATTTTCGTCAACTTTCTGTACATTTTTAAACAATAAAGCTTTTTGATGTAATATGGTAAATTGTTTCTACTAGATAGGTTATACTTGGAATCAAATTTGATTTCTGATTTCTTTAGAAAAAAAAGACATATTTGCTATTAAAAACATTTTTATGAAAATTCTGTACGATAACGCACTTGCTGCGTTCAGACTCATTCTCTTTAGTTCAACCACTTAAATTTCCGTGACAAGTTAAAAAACAACTTCAAAAATACTTTTGTAACTTTTTTTGCAATTTTTGTCCCATATTAGCTATATTATTTAAATTTTATGCATTTTTTCAGTGAATTTTAGAAAATATTTAGTCGCTTTTCCAAGAATCTTTTAAATGTTTTCGTATAAATAATTTTTTATCAAATTTGTGTGAAATGGTTAATGTTTAATAAGTTTGACTGAATTTTTATATAAAAAATATTTAGTAAGCTTTCCCATATTTTTTTTGTGTTCTCGGAGAGTTCCTTTTTCATAAAATTTGTGTATAATGTTAGTAATTATTAATGAATGTTTAATATGTTATTGTAAAAAAGATATCTGCGAATTAACGTAAAAGAATTGTTACCGAATTTTCGTAAAAAAAATTTTTTTTCAACTTTTCGTGTAAAGAATTTTTGCAATTTTCGTGTAAAGAATGTTTGCAAAAAGATTTGTATATAATTTTTGTGTAAGAATACTTACTCTTTGTAGGAAAAAGAACAATAAATTGTAGATTTTTATGTAAATATTTTTTTTATTTCTATCAAAAAGCCTTTTGTGAATAATTCTATCTTTGACTGGTGTAGTTTGTGTGTAAAATCTTTCATAATAAAAGACATATTTAACATTCAGAACATTTCTATAAAAAATTCGCCACCATAACGCACTTGCTGCGTCCAAACTTGTTAGGGTATTTAAATTTTATAAAGGGAATGAATACAAATTAAGATATGCTCTAACGCATAAATAAGGCTACTAAATATCGTTGGGACAACCCATCCTATTCACCGATATCTGAACTCAATCTACATATTCATATAAATGTGGTAAGTCATATGATAAATCATTTTATCGACGTCTTATTCTTGGAGAGGTCAGTGACTACCTAGATTTTTAAAGACAAGCGGCAAGGCTTTAGTTCATTATAACCACTTTCGCAGATTCATCACACGTCATGGCGGAGACTACACAGGCATCAATGACAGGGTTAGTTAAGCAAGTGACATACGAATGACAGCTGAAATGGCCGCTGGTGTTAGTTGATACATCTAGGATTACTTGCAACTTTGAGACCCTTATGTGATCACGACAGAGGTTATCCAGACCAATGGCCTTCACTTTCACACAAAATGGATCTCTGATTTCATAATAGTTTTGACATGTATTTTTGAAAGAGCATATCATATTTCTATGCACCTCCATGAATCTGCCTGTTCACTGTTAGTGAATGAACATTCGGATATGCATACCGGGTGGTCGATTTGTTTATTTTTTCAAAACACTTTTTGAATTCTTTTGTAATAATGCTAAGCATGGCTGACAAGACAATACTATTTCATATTTACATTTTTAGTAAAATTTCACAAATAAGATTGTGAGTTGTGAATTAAAAAAAAGTCTTCAAATGAGTGCGAACTGGGATCCTTAAAACGCATATTCGAAACCGGTGTGATTTTGGCGGAAAAATTTCCAGCAGCCGATTTACGAAAAAAACCAAACGTTTCACAGGACCGTAAAAAGGATGACGCATAATATATATTTTGCTCAAGCTACTTTGTCACCGGTTCATCATTAGCAAGTTAATGTTCAACTCATAATACATTTCTAGAATAAGGGCACGAAAAAAATATTTTTCATTAACGGTAAGCCGAAATAATGAGGGGGGGGGGG
The DNA here is from genome assembly GCA_964006375.1 of Tillus elongatus. Lineage (NCBI taxonomy): Eukaryota > Metazoa > Arthropoda > Insecta > Coleoptera > Cleridae > Tillus > Tillus elongatus. The sequence continues at coordinate 229,609,378 of OZ023262.1, read as the reverse complement.
GGTAACCAAATTATATATTTTAATTTTTGTCTCAAAAACGCACATATAAACAGCTTAAAATATAATAAAATATAGCGGGTTTATATATTGCTGTCAACAAATGTACCCAGAATCACTCTCAAGCCATATGAGAAGTGACATCATGCTAGATATTTAACTTTGGTTTCAAAAAGTGTACAAACTAACAGCTTAAGACTAAGCATGATCATTGATTCTATAAAATTATATCAAAAAATATAGTCCCTCACAGTTAAGAGCAGTAGGAGAGATGGCAATTTATTTTCAAAACTATAATTACTAACAAATTAAGGCTAAGCACGGTGATTGTTCCTATAAAATGCTATCAAAAAATTGTACTCTTTTACACTTCCTAACCGCAGGAGAGATGAGTGGGGAGGAAATATTTGTAGATATTAAATGGTTTATTTTAAAATCTATGCATACATATCTATTTTTATATTATTCGTATATTTCTTTACAAGAATGTAGTGGCAGGGCTGACTATTTTAAAATATCGTTAGTGAATATTGTGCAATCTCGGTGCGGAACCTGCTGGTATGTTGTCACGATAACACAAAATGTTATAAAATAGAGACTGTGTACAACCAACTAACAATTTTGTAAATTGTCAGCCCTGACCCATTTGTTCCCTAATATAGGGATAGCATTGTATTGTGAGATGTATTCTCACCATAATTAGAGCCACAGACCGGTTTCGCTCTATTTAGAGCTCGTCAGTACGGTATACTAATTCAGCGAGAACACACCTATAAAGTAATACGGCTATGGTAGCCAGTCTCCAGGAACATTGTGAGGTGTACGACAGGGTCGCCATCTGACTGGCTACCATAGCCTTATTACTTTATAGGTGTGCTCTCGCTGTAATTAGTACACCATACTGACTAGCTCTAGGGCGGCACCTGGCGTACAGAATTTCTCCGGAGCCGTCTCTACAATAAAGCTCATTGTTGCGTCCTAGATGTCAGCAGGTCTATATATATATATATATATATATATATATATATATATATATATATATATATATATATATATATATATATATATATATATATATATATATATATATATATATATATATATATATATATATAGTGTATTCAGTTTTTGTGACGCTAATATTGTTATTTACTTAAAAATTGTGGGATATTCGTCAGTTGCAAAGTAAAAACTCTGTATTAATTACCGAGCTTTCGGAATAGTTTATTTGATTATCAAGGCTACAACATGTAAAGAAAAAAGTTTACGGTCAAAAAATATTCAGTTTGGGCTTTCCTATTCAGAGCTCACTCGGTTTTCATTTGAGTAATGAGCAGTACAATTCAGCGACCAACAATATTATGTGTTATGCAAATTGTAATGATTTCTGTCCAGTTTTTGTGCATAAATTAGTTACTAGCTAATGATATAAAATGTGGACAAGCTACATTACGACATTAAAACCTAAATCCGATGAGCCACACCGGCAGCTTGTAGTATTTCCTTTTTATCCATATCTTAAAGAAGTCTTCGAAGAAATAATTAAAGATAATTACTTTAACGTCGTCTATAAGGCTAATAACTGAAAGAGCTTTTTGGGTGGACCAAAGATTACTATTGACTCCCAACAAAAATCAAACCTTTATCAAATATATCGTAATTGCGAGAAAAACTATATTGGGTAAACGCAGAGATCAATATCATAATATCATATTTATTTCGTCACCAATCATTTACGTGACATATCAGCACAACGTCACACAGAAACACAGCAATACAAAGAATAACCATTGTCAACATTAATCACAATCTACAATTAAAAAATCTGCAATAATGTGCACATAAAGAACAACAAAATACCACAAACACAAAATAACTACCATGGACTACTTCAAAGAAGCAAGGAATCTACGTCAACATTTAGAGAGTCCTGAATCACCCGATATTACATCATCAGATATTGATTCATCCGGTATTGCATTGTCCGGTGTTGCATCATCTGTTATTGCATCATATGTTATTGCGTCATCTGGTATTGCGTCACCCGTAGTTTAGGCATACCAATAGCATAAATTTGCTTACAGAAATGGTTTAGCGAAAGCTGTTGATGAAGACAACTTCGTTGTCAAATGTCTAGCACATAACGCTGTTACTATTTTCTTTGTTTTTGTGGTCATTCTGTCTTTTGTTTTATGTCTATTAGCAAATTGTTTCTAAGAAATTCAGCAAAACGTGAAACTTACTTTGGATATTGGATCTAAGGGCTCTAGTACAAGGTTACTTAATGAAATTTTTTATAAGCCTAAAAGACGTGATCACGTCAAAAGTCACTTTTATCTACAAACATTATGTGAAAATATGTTTAATGGAAGTAGGTACTTGCTTTATATAACAAAACGTAAAATGAGTTTTCTAAAAGCGAAAGTAGTTCGTTTCTTATAAGACATAAGAAAAATGAGATGTCAATCAAGGAAGTTTATCTTGAAGTTAGCCAAAATTAACACATCATAGAACATTTCACACACGAGAAAAATCAATCGACGCAAACCAATAATAAATGACAAAAATCGTCCATCCATACCAGTGGGTTATTGTCGAGTACAGGCAGTGTCAGGGGGGTGAGGTGCAAGGGTGAGTCGACGGGGCGACTGAGAGAAAACAACCCGACTGTTGACGTTGATGGATTATATTTCGTACAAATGCCAAATTGTGAAAAGAAGAGTAGACGAACGGTAGAGCGCATACCGTAGAGTTGTAGACGTGCTCGCCGAACTAGGGTTAGATCAATTATCGGTGAATAAAATCCTCCGTTCAGATTTTAGAAGGCTACGGCTATAGCACAGCACCATCGCGGGAGGAGATACACTGCATTAAAATATACTTTAAGAATGCTGGCGGTGCATATAAACAAATCGATCGTGATTTTAATCACAAGCATTACATCTACAGTAAAGAAACCGCTAATTTAGGTTACATTTCGGTTTCTTGATTTTTATAAGTTTTCGACAACAAAAAAGCTAGGTCTTATCTTTTAAATCCAAAAGTAAATAGGGAAGGATAGCCTAAAATGTACCAATTTATGTTTTTTCGCAAGTTCTGGGGAATACTATTGACATGAGTCAACAAATAAATATGCTGTAATAGGCAAATATATCTGACAGCTTAATTAATTTTTTTGCTAATTTTTAGATACCTTTTTTGCAAAGAAGAAATTTCTAAAAATTAAAAAACTTGCAAGTGGTACAATTTGGGCAATCGGTCGCCTAAATTTTACCACTTGGTATCTTAAATTGTACCAAACAATAAGTCTATTTATAAGACATAAAACTTGTTGTATAATATTCAATTAAGACAAATTTCTGGATGCAGCAAGTGCGTTATGGTAGCAAATTTTCATTGAATGCCTCAAATTTGCATAACTCATTTAAAAACGTATTTTGTCTTCATATTTATTTTGAGATATCTCTCAGCCAGTGCTAAAGGCTACTGCAGATATTTTCAAAGTCGCAAAAGTTTCGAAAACCGTTTACTTTACCATCATTTAGCAAATATGGCTTTTTGTTAAGAAAATGCAGAGATTACTCTTTTATAACAAAACCTTTACTGGCTATGCTAACAAAAACGTTTGAATATTTTTAAAACTTGAAGTATACCACAAGCAGCGCCCTCGATTTGATAAAATCAATTTGGCACTGAATTATTTTTATCACTGTGTAGGAGACATGTACTAATTGTCGAGACAATATGTCAAATAATTTTTTAGAGATTACGAAGAATTAAAATTCGGTTTTTCAATGTAACACCCTGTATCTTTTTCAATTTTGACACTTGAACTAAGGAAAGTTCGACCTAATTGAAGCATTTCAATACTAAGTGTGCTGCTCCGGTACTTCTGGAGCAACCTGTATTGGCGAATTTTTATTTTCAAATATTCACGTCGTACACAATCTTTATTTATAACATTTTGTGTTAATTAAAAAATAAATCATGACAACCTACTTTCCTGGTTCCTCACAGAGATGGCGACCCTATCGTACATCTAACAATGTTCTAAGAGGCTGGCTACCATAGCCGTATTACTTAATAGGTGTGTTCTCGCTGTAATTAGAATAATATACTGACGAGCTCTAATTATAGCGAAACCGGTCTGCATTTCTAATTACAGTAAGAAAACATCTAGCATCTAGCCCTACATACACTGCGCCTATATTGGGAAAGAAATGAGCCGGTGCTGAGAATTTACAAAATTGTAAGCTGCTTGTTCACAGTCTCTATTTATAACATTTTGTGTTAATGGGAGCTGTCGTGACAACTTACTGCCTGGTTCCGCACCAAAATGGCGACCCTGTCGTACATTTCACAATAATCGCTAATAGAGAGGTACCGAAGCTGAAATTTTGCAAACATTTCTTCACATGAGCGCGATTTAGGCCTCTAGAACCCAAAATAAAGGTCCGTCTGAACTTTTATATTTATTTTCTCAAAAATAACAAAGCTATCTTCATGAAATTTGCTAGTCATATTGCCCAGGTAGAAGATGTTTTTTACTACTTAACACAAAATTAATTTATTAAGATTCAAACATCTCATAAAAATTCGCTAGTAGCACTTGCTAGGTTTCGATTTTCGAGAGGTAACAATGATATACTTTGCAAAATATTTTTTAAATGGGCGCGAATTAGGACCACTAGAACCCATATCCGGGGTCAGTTTCAATTTATATATATATATATATATATATATATATATATATATATATATATATATATATATATATATATATATATATATATATATATATATATATATATACTTTCCTCGCATCCCTTGGATCTCCTTCTTACACCAAAACCTGGATGCTATAAGACATCAGTCACCGCCCACCTTGGTCGCTCAGACCACGGCATGGTCACTGCTTCCTGCGCTATGCAACCGGATGTCACACAGTCATCACACCCACGTATCGTTTGGCACTATAACTTCGCGAACTGAGACGAAATGCGATATTATTTTTCCTCATTTCCATGGGCGTCTGTCTGCTTCTCTCATCCCGACCCCTCTGATATCTCACAAAACATCACGGATATTATCCAAGCTGGCATGGAATTATCTATATCATATCTATCACGTACACAGAAAATCTCTTCAGCCACTCAAAAACCCTGGTTCTCTAAATCCTGTGACAAGGTTAGAATTAAAAAGTCTATGCTCGCAAAACGCTTCTACACAATCCCCGTCAAGAAAACCGTTAAGCATTTAACGACGCAAGAAACAGCTATGTCCGCATTCTTTCTGAGGCAAAAAAATCGTTTAATAACCACATCTAAAACAAAGTCCTCTCGAGCTCCAACGGCAGCAAAACCTTCTGGACTCTTGCTAAATCTATTGGGAATATTTTCTGCAAGAGCACGTTCCCAGCTATTGTTTTAGGGGATGAAATTGTGTCTACCGCCCGGACCAAGGCTGAACTTTTTGCCTCGTTGTTCGCCGGCAACTCTAATGTCAACCCACCTCCAAAAACGACGGATATCAAAACTAAAAAGGTACGAAAGATGCTCTCTTCTCTTAATACTAGGAAAGCCTCTGGCTTTGACGAGATCCCAGCAATTATTCTCAAAAAATGCGCACCCTAACTTGCTCCTGTCCTGACTCGTCTGTTTCAGACATCTTACAATAGAGGCATATTTCCTAGTAACTGGAAAACTGCTCAAGTACAACCCGTCCCCAAGAAAAGATCGAAAGCGTTTCTTAGCAACTACAGGCCTATTTCTCTCCTTTCAGTCGTCTCTAAAGTGATGGAAAAGTATATAAACACCGAATTACTAAAATTTCTTGAAAAACACAGTCTAATCCACGACAGGCAGTATGGATTCCGTCGGCGCAGATCAACTGCCGACCTCATTTCCTTTGTCACCCATTCTTGGAACAAGTCTATGGAACTACAAGCTAAATCCTAGATTGTTGCTCTAGATATATCCAAAGCAATCGACCAGGTCTGGCACGCAGCGCTGCTTAATAAACTTCCGGCCTATGGCCTACCACCAAGACTCCGTACCTGGACAGCAAATTTCCTCTAAGACCGGAGCATTTCTTTTGCGGTGGATGGCCATTCCTCTAATGTTCAGCTTTAGCCTCTACTTTGTTTCTTCTCCACATCAATCACCTCCTCTCCCGCACATCCAACCCGTTCACAGTTACGCGGGCGACAGCACCATCCACTCAAATATACAATATTCTAAGCCTGTCTCTTTAGCCCAATTAGATGAGGATCGCAGACTCATGGAGGGTTCTGTCTCTGTGGATCTCCAAAAAGATATTAGACTGGTGAAGTAGAAATCTTGTACAATTCAGCTCCACCAAATCTCAGTATTGCTTTCTGTCTCATAAGAGATACACCATCCCTAGACCCATCACAATGAACAACCAAGTTATTCAAAGTAATGGTTCCTTTTCACTTGTTGGCATTTCTGTGGATCGAAATCTCAATTGGCACCAACATGTCACATCAATTGCAGAAGCGACTGCTAAGAAATTAGGTTTCCTCTTCCGGGCTCGCAAATACTTTTCACCAGGTATTCTCTATACCTTATATACTTCACAAATAAGGCTAAACCTCGAATGCTGCTCCCACATCTGGGGTGCCGCTGCCGCTTCTACACTCGCTATCCTGCATTCCATTCAGAAGAGAGCTATACGTCTTATCGGTGACCCAAGTGCTGCCATCCCTTGACCACCGACGTGCCGTTGGTGACCTCTCTCTCTTTTATAGATATCTGCACAGGCGCTGCTAAGAGAAGATTTCTTACATAGTTCCTCCACCTGCTGCCCCCAACAGATCAACCAGGGGAACAGAGCGAATGCATCCTTTTACTGTCCAGGTCACCAGACATAGAACATCTTGTTATGCTTGCTCTTTTGTCGCAAGGACTTCCAAATTGTGGAATTCCTTGCCGGCACAAGTTCTTCCTTCTCCTGCGAACCTCCAAACCTTCAAGTCCAGAATTAACAAGTTGCCTCTTTCCTCAATGTCGACACCCACGGTACGATAGTATTTAGGCCCTCGTGGTGTGTTGTTGAAATATTAAAAAATATATGCATATATATATATATATATATATATATATATATATATATATATATATATATATATATATATATATATATATATATATATATATATATATTACAGGGTGATTCTTTGGCAAAAAATAAGGGGTGTCTTTTCTATAAAGTTTTCCTTGAAACCCCTTCTCCTCTAAGTTACAGCCCTTTGAAATTTTGTCAAAAAAAAAGTTTTCATTAAATGTCTCCGTTATGGAATAAATTAAAAAAACGAAATTTTGCAGATGCATAAGGCTAACAAAATGACAGTTTTAAAAGGATTTTATAACCCTATAATGTTATCACAAGAGGGTGAAAAAAAAACTACCCCTACATTATTTTTTATCAGTACTTTTTTTGTGTCTTGTTTTCTATTAAAGAAAAATTATTTAGAAAGAAGGGATCATTTAGAAACTTTTTTATGTCTTGACATCTTCTCATAAAATTGTTAGTTTCATCACAAAAAAATAAAATATTACTCAGATCGATGTCACATGAATTTACAGAGTTATTTTATGTTTTTGTGATGAAACTAACAATTTTATGAGAAAATGTCAAGATATAAAAAAGTTGCTATATGAATCCTTCTTTCCGAATCATTTCTTTCAATAGAAAATGGTATACACAATAAAAAGTACTGATAAAAAATAATGTAAGGGTAAGTTTTTTCACCCACTTGTGATAACATTATACGGTTATAACATCCTTTTCAAACTGTCATTTTGTTAGCTTTATCTATCTGCAAAATTTTGTTTTTTTAATTATTCCATAACGGAGAAATTTAATGAAAACTTTTTTTTGCCAAAATTTCAAAGGGCTGTAACTTAGAGGAGAAGGGGTTTTAAGAAAAACTTTATAGAAAAGACACCCCTTATTTTTCTCCATTGAATCATCCTGTAAAATTTTTCGCATCAATTTAGAAACACCTGTATATATGCTGCATTTAATAATAGAGAGAAATATTTTAGTTGATACTGGTGTTGGGAAATAGTTGCTCATAATAAATTAGTAATTTGAAAAGCTGTGTTTTGTTAGTCAACAAATCCAGAACGTAACAATATATAACTGGCGAGACTTGGAAGTTTTACTATCACGTTACTTCCTGGCCGACAACGACTACTCATAGAGAAGACTAAAAGTAAACTTTACTGAAAACATATTTCATATTCAATATTTCTAAAAGAAATACTGTTATGTAAAGCTTTCGAATAAAAACTAGTTTTATATATATATATATATATATATATATATATATATATATATATATATATATATATATATATATATATATATGTATTCAAGCGATAACTTAAAAAGTAATTAACCGATTCTGATGAATTTCGGCAAGTACCTTAATTCTATTAATAGCTGGGACAAGTTCGTTAGCCAGAAAAATCTAACAAGGTTTTCCGTGAAAATGTTGAGTTTTCTTTCGAAAAAAAATTTTATCTCTAAAAATTAAAAATATATTTTAATGAAATTTTATGGATGTATTGCCCTGTGAATGGGCTTTCTATGTGTCAAAAGTCAACTTTCCATGTTTATAGAAAGTTGATTTATCCAAATTTTAAATATTTAAGGGAAATTTACTACCATAACGCACTTGCTGCGTCGCGAACACTTTTTTTTTGTACACTCGAGTTATATTTTAAGTCATGTATGGTGCATCCAATTTTCTACAAAGATTTCCTGAAAATTTGATTTGAATAGGTACATCTATGACGAGACATAAGCTTTCCAGCGCTTGTAAGAAAGTTCCTTCCCTAAGATATGAAGTAAGAACACAAACATATTTTTAAACCAACATGTTATTGATGACATTATATCTCTGATGACATAATATATGGTTAGAAAGAAAATATTTCTGCTCCACAAAAATTCATTTATTTACACCAGTATGAGATCGTCCGTTATATCGATCAAAGATAGAGCAGTTTTTAACAGCGTGTTTACAGCGGCGATGTTTTCTCTGTGTAAGGGAGGAAAGTTCAGTTCAGAAACCGTCATTTTGTGAAACATCTCGTTAATCATCTTGCCGGCCCTCGCTGTCAATCATGGTATGTTGTGTTGGCTGAAATTCAGTATGCAACATTTAGCATTTATGCCGGCTGCTAATATTGGTCGCTTAATGGATTTAGTTGGATTTTACTTTTTAGTTTATATCGCTCCAAAATTATTTGGCACCTTGCACGCAATATTTGTGGTCAAAAACCTATATCTTATACTATTTCGCAATCTACTTCTCTAAATTCAATTTTGAAGTTCTCATCACATGTAGATTTCACAATATATAGGGTGAGTCAAATTTTCACTCTTAAAGGGAAACTCCTATTTCTAAACGAGATAGGCGAAACCTGATGTCAATATCTAAGGCTCAATTTTCAACGCGAGAGTTAACGATATCAACAGGACTACCAAAAACTAGAACTCAGATATTGAAAAGCACAAATATTTTTTTATTATTATTTGAACAACACACCACGAGTGCTTACAGCCTAAATACTATCGTACCGTGGGTGTCGACAAGGAGGAAAGAGGCAACTTGGTAATTCTGGACTTGAAGGTTTGGAGGTCCGGAGGAGAAGGAAAAACATGCGCCGGCAAAGAATTCCACAACTTGGAAGTCCTCGGGACAAAAGAGCGGGTATAACAAGATTTCCTATGTCTGGTGACCTGGACCGTAAAAGGGTGCATTCGCTCTGTTCCCCTGGTAGATCTGTTGGGGGCAGCAGGTGGAGGAACTATGGAAGAAACTTGCTCTGAGCACTGCCCGTGCATATATCTATAAAAGAGAGAGGGGTCACGAACGGCACGTCCGTGCGCAAGGGATGGCAGCCTTTTGGTAAGGGTAGGGTCACCAATGAGACGTGTAGCTCTATTTAGAATGGAGTCCAGGATAGCGAGTGTAGAAGCGGCAGCACCACCCCAGATGTGGGAGCAGTAGGTTTGGCCTTATTTGTGAAGTATATAAGGTATAGAGATTAGCTGGTGAAAAGTATTTGCGAGCCCGGAAGAGGAAATCTAATTTCTTAGCAGCCGCTTCCGCAATTGATGGGACATGTTGGTGCTAATTGAGATTTCGATCCACAGAAATGCCAACAAATGAAAAGGACTCATTACTTTGAATAACTTGGTTGTTCATTGTGATGGTTCTAGGGCTGGTGTATCTTTTATGAGAAAGAAAGCAAACTGAGATTTACTGGGGTTGAATTATACAAGATTTCTACTTCCCCTCCTAATATTTTTCGGAGATCCACAGAGAGAGAACCATGTGTCTGCGATCCTCATCTAGTTGGGCCAAAGAGACAGGCTTAGAATATTGTATATTTGAGTGGGGAGTGCTGTCGTCCGCGTAACTGTGAACTGTGTTGGATGTGCCAGAGAGGAGGTCATTGACGTGGAGAAGAAGCAAAGTAGGGGCTAAAGCTGAACCTTGAGGAACTCCTGCATTAATTGGATATAGGTTAGAGGAATGGCCATCCACAACAACAGAAATGCTCCGCTCAGAGAGGAAGTTTGCTGTCCAGGTACAGAGTTTTGGTGGTAGGCCATAGGCCAGAAGTTTATTAAGCAGCGCTGCGTGCCAGACCTGGTCGAAGGCTTTGGATATGTCTAGGGCGACAATCTGGGATTCACCGTGTAGTTTCATAGACTTGTTCCAAGAATGGGTGACAAAGGAAAGGAGGTCGGCAGTTGATCTGAGCTGACGGAATCCATACTGCATGTCGTGGATTAGACTGTGTTTTTCAAGAAATTTTAATAATTCGGTGTTTATATACCTTTCCATCACTTTAGAGATGGCTGAAAGGAATGAAATAGGTCTGTAGTTGCTAGGAAGCGCTTTGGATCCTTTCTTGGGTACGGGTTGTACTCGAGCAGTTTTCCAGTTACCAGGGATTATGCCTTTATTGTAAGATGAGTGAAACAGACGAGTCAGGGCAGGAGCAAGTTCTGGTGCGCATTTTTTGAGAACAATTGCTGGGATCTCGTCAAGGCAAGAGGCTTTCCTGGTATTAAGAGAAGAGAGCATCTTTCGTACCTTTTTAGTTTTGAAAATGGTATCCGTCATTTTATGCGCGATATTGGGGACTGTTGGTGGTTGAACACTTTGAGGTGGGTTGAGAGTAGAATTGCCGGCGAACAACGAGGCAAAAAGTTCAGTCTTGCCCAGGGCGGTAGAAACAATTTCATCCCCTGAGACAAGAGGTGGGAACGTGCTCTTGCAGAAATTATTCCCAAGAGGACTTTGTTTTTGATGTGGTTATCAGACGAGTTTTTTTCCTCAGAAAGAATGCGAACATAGCGGTTTCTTGCGTCGTTGACGGTTTTCTTGACTCGGATTGCGTAGAAGCGTTTTGTGAGCTTTAACCTTTTCAAGTCTGGCCTTGTCACAAGATTTAGAGAACCAGGGCTTTTGAGTGACTGAAGAGGTTTTCTGTGTACGTGGAATACATAATTCCATACCAGCTTGGATAATTTCGGTGACGTTTTGTGAGATATCAGAGGGGTCAGGATGAGAGAAGCAGACAGACGCCCAAATGAGGAAATGTAATCTCGCATTTCGTCCCAGTTCGCTGAATTGTAGTGCCAAACAATACGTGGGTGTGATGTCTGTGTGACCTCAGGTTGCATTGCGCTGGAAGCCATGCCATGGTCTGAGCGACCGAGGGGGGCGGTGAGTTATATTTTATAGCATTCAGGATTTGTAGTAAGAAGGAGATCCAAGGGATTTGAGCTGTTTGTTGGGATGCGAGGAAATTAAGTAAGTTGCTGAACCATATTGGATAAATAGTTGCTGACTGCAAAGGCCTCCGCTGCTCTGTGTGTCAGTTTTTGAAGATCCTAGCCATTCTTTATTATGGACGTTGAAGTCACCAAAAATAGAGACCTCGGAGGAAGGATATTCAGAAATCAGATGGTCGTTTTTTTTCAGAGAGGTAGTCAAAGAGCTAGACAAAGTTGTTGTCAGAAGGTGACCGGTAAATGCAACAGAGGAATTTAGTTGCAGCCATGAGAGAGAGTTTTATCCATAGTATGTATTTTCTTCCTGCTTCTAAATTGGGAAGTCTGGTGCAGGGTAGATAGCTACGGACGTATGTGCACACGTCTCCATGCAACCTAAAGGAAGTAAGGAGCTCATACCCCGGGAAATTAAGGTGATTAGTGGCTGTTTTTGCACTGATTCGGGTTTCGGTAAGGAAGAGGAGTTGGGGCCTATTGGCCTGGAGGAAATGGTGGACAGTTTTCAGGTTAGAATTTAGGCCACATACATTCGAGAAGGATATGTTGAATTTTGATGTTGCCGCCCCCCTGTACACCCCTTTCCCAGTGATCCGAATGGAGGGGTATTTTACCTCCGGAATGCTTTGCACAACTAGGAGCCATCATCATTTTTGCTTATAAGGGAAGCCGACTCATACCAGAAACCTCCGTTGGGACTTTACCGGCCCCTTGATGCATGGGGTGGTACCTCTTCGAGCGTGGAAAGCATTTACTATCACGTAAAGGAAAATTCCACTACCACCCACGAAGAGAAGGAGCGAGACTTTAGTAGACCATCAGCCCTGAGCGTTATTCCCATTGCCGACAGTCACGCCAGGGGTGGCATGAGGAGCCAGCCTCTAGGAGTCCGGTAGCTAAATCACGCGTCGACCAATCTAGAGAACGACCAGCGCACGACCAGGCTAAGGGACCACACACCCTAATATAATCCCTACAGGACTAGAAAAGTTTATCACCTTAGAACAGGAGATTGTGAACGCCGGATGAATTTTTGCCAACGGTTCCTAGATAATTGTAACCCAGTGCGGATTTTTACGTTTAACTTGGTTTGCACAGACGAAGATTATGTAGATAGTGCTGGTATTTTTGACCGCTACAATTGTTATTTGGGCTCAAGAAAATTCTTACTTAATTGTGGAGCAGAGAAATCAAGGAAAATTTAGGTTCAGTGTGTGGACAGGTATTTTGAGGGGTAGGATTATCGTACCGGTTATTTATAATAGCACGCTCACCTCGCAAAAGTATTTTAAAATTTTGAGGCAACAAATAGAATCTCTTGTTGACGAAATGCCCGCACCTGAACTCAGGGCGTATTTTTTTAGCAAGACGAGGCACCACTTCACAACGCAGTAATTGTTACTAATTTTGCCAATAATTTCATAGCCAACCGAGGTCCCAACCATTGGCCGGCGAGGTCACCGGAATTAACGCGTGTGGACTTATTTCTTTGGGTGAAGGTTGAAAACCCAATTTTTAAATTGCCGACGAACTTTAGACATGGCTTAGAACTCGCGATGTTGCAAGCTTTTGCGCTTTTCACCCCCATTGAAATGATTAACTCGGCAAGACATGTTAAGAAAATTTGCCGTTTTATCCATAAGCAAAAGGTGTCGAAATTTTGAAAATCTCTTGAATTAGGTAATTACCCCCGTTGCTTTCTCTGTAAACTTCTAGTTTCCTGTTTATTGTTAATGTTTAATTTTATTAATTAGTTTTTTATGTTAAATATTCTCCCAAGAAATATATTTACTTTATAACAGGCTGCAGGTTTATTAAAACATGAGATGTAATTATTTCTGTGAATTGCTTAATTAATATATTTTTGGAATAGTAATTTCCAGCTTTACCTACTCAGATATTCCAAAATAAACTGGGTGTCACAATTAGAAAAAAAATCTGTTTAGAAAGGCAAAAATATAATTGGAAAAAGAATTCTGCGTAAGAAAGTGCTTTGGAAAGGTTTTCATAGAAATAAAAAGTTTTGAAAAGTCTGGACGCAGCAAGTGCGTTATGGACGTGAATTTTGATAAAAATGGTTTTAAGAATATATATATATATATATATATATATATATATATATATATATATATATATATATATATATATATATATATATATATATATATATATATAAATCATTTAACTCTGGCTGCAGGTTTATTAAAATACGAGATGTAATTATTTCTGTGAATCGCTTTATTAATATATTTTTGAAACAGTAATTTAAAGCTTTACATACTCAAATATTCCAAAATAAGTCGAGTGTTACAATTAGAAAAAAAATTCTGTTTACAAAGACAAAAAATTCTAGACGCAGCAAGTACGTTATGGTAGTGAATTTTCATAAGAATTGTACACTATTAGTAAGATATATTAGTAAAACCAATTCTTTAAATTTAAATGGACCTTGGGAATCGGTTTTAGAGTCCCAGTTAGCTATTCTTTGAAAAAAATTATATTTTGTATGGAGCTACTAAATTAAAATTTGGTCTTAGATATAATATGTAAGTATTGAAAGTGCCTTTAAAAAATTGTGTTACAAATTTCATTAAAGTTACAAACGTTTTTCAAAAAAATAAATGATTTACACAGGGAATATACCTGTCGAATTATAAAATACTCTAGACGCAGCAAGTACATTATGGTGGTGAAGTTTTATAATAATTGTACACTATTAGTAAGATATATTATTAAAACCAATTCCTTAAATTTAAATGGACCTTGGAGATCGGTTTTAGAGTCCCAGTTAGCGAGTATTTGAAAAAATATATATATTATATGGAGCTACTACACCGTGAAACGAGAGTCGCCGACTGCCGACGCCGAAACGCGAGACACTCGACGTGTTATATACATTTATAAAAACTGAAATGTTTTGTTATACCTATTACAGAATATACCAAATAGAAGTTTCACTTCAATGAAATGGTTCAAAACTATAAGCTCAGTACTAATTTTCGATGCTTCAGCGGCAGAAGCATTATAATCCAGAAATATATTTAATCTTCAATATCAATCTAACCTCAAAACATTCGAAGATTCGTTATTATTGTTTATAGTTTTATTTTGCCTACCATGCAGCGGTGTCAGATTGAGTAAATTAGAATTTATGATAAATGAAATGAGAAATTATTGGTAACTCAACATTTATTAATATTAAGCCACATTTATTAGATGGATTAATTTGTTGACGAACTTTTATTTGTCATTAATAAGTACAAATACGTGTTATTACCATATGTTTTACATATGGTTTTTTGAATGAAATTTTATTAAATATGACAACCCGGCTCCTTTATATTTAATTGTCAGGTGACCGTTGTCTCTAAAAATCTCTTCAAAATTACGCATTCACAGTCTAACCATCTGTATCAACATTGAACCTGGGAAATGCTGTATGAAATTTGAACTGATATCATAACTGTTCATTCATTTATTATTTCGACTTTTTAATAACTACTGTCCGCGTATGCCGTTTAATTTGAAATTTGGTTAGCAGTTATATTGTAACGACTCCTATATATGTGCAAATTTTCATACAAACACTTCAATATTTCAAAAAATATTGCGTTTTCAAAATTTTCTTTACATTTACCCTGTTCGATTTTCTGCGATAACGAACCCACCCAAGCCATTAATAAAGGAAAAAAAAAATAAACATATAAAAATTGAAACTGACCCCGGATATGGGTTCTAGAGGTCCTAATTCGCGCTCATCTGAAAAAAAATTCCAAAAGTCTTACCATCGATATCTCTCTATTAGTAAATTTTCTTAATGAAAATTCATTAAAATATAATTGGAAAAGTAATTCTGCGTAAGAAAGTGGTTTGGAAGGGTTTTAATAGCAATAAAAATTTTGAAAAGTCTGGTCGCAAGCAAGTGCGTCATGGACGTGAATTTTTACAAAGATGTTTTTAAGAACATTATACATATATATATATATATATATATATATATATATATATATATATATATATATATATATATATATATATATATATATATATCATTTAACTCTTAATAATATAACTTTTGCTTAGAACATTCAATCAAAACATCATATCATAACATAGCAATATATCTTTATTTGTAGTTGTCATGATTTCGTACTAATTCAATTTTTATCTGTCTGAGAATGCTGTCAAGCAGCGAAGCTAGTCACAGAAACGTTGAAGAACATTCTAGAACATCTAGAGTGCATAAGGACCTCTTGCTCCAGTTAGTTTACGCGCTGGCTACGCTCTCCACCTACGGAAACCAAACCTAACAGTGAAACCAGAATAGTCTCCAAGTCTGTATGTAATACATAATTCATATGTGCGTTATTTAAAACGTACAAAAACGCTCGGACAGGTCAACCTTCTCAATTGCCAACTTATGACGTAAAAATTACATTTATGAGGTCACATATTTCTGAATGGTGAATAAATGACAACCCTATTTTCTTGCTGTTTTTACATAGACTTGCTTACCACTTAAATGATGAAAATAAATTGGTACCTTGCAAAACATTTTTTTTAAAGAAATAGCATTGTTTGCTTCAAGAAATAGAAATATAAGTTTAATGGAAAAAATTATTGAACCAAGGAAAACAAACAAAGTTAATCGCAAATGTTCAAATTATTCTCCACCTACCATTTGGTATTGACCACTACGAGTGTAAACACTTTGTACACTGCCCTTAAAAATGTCAGGATTAATTTGCTCCACTTCAGCGCAAATTCCTTGCTGTAGCTCCTCTAAATTATTTGGTCTGTTGAAACAAGCTTTGGATTTTTAATAACCTCACAAAAAAGCCAAGGGTGTCAAATTTGGGAAACGCGGTGGCCACTCGATTGCTTCTCGATGCTCCATCCATCTTTGAGGAAATGTGGCATCTAGATATTGACGGATGTCTACATCAAAGTAAGAAGGCTAAAGGTCTTGCTGAAACCAAATATCTTGATAAGACACATCTGCCTCGTGATTATTTGGAAAAAGTATTGCCAGAGCTGTTATTAAATCCAATGGCAAGAAATTTAGGTAACGTTCTGTTGTGATATTTCCTTGAAAAAAGTAACGCCTTATGAAAGGAATTTATCGTCCGATTATTCCCATGCGCACATTCACTTTGCCGTGACGTTGACTGTGTGGGAGTCTTGAGTCCAATGACTATTTTAAACGTGTCATTTTTTGTTGAATCCGAGATAGAATTAATTTCTTTTAACACTTTTAGTCTTTAACGACTAAGACTATTAATTAATTTAAACCGCATGTAGTAAATTAATTTACGATTCAGCATTAATGTCTTTATGAGTGAATTTTCTTTAAAAAAATTCACCTATGAGGAGATCCCGACTTTTGAATTTTGAAAATATGTCTTCAAATGAGCGCGCTATTTAGAACCCCTGAGATCCAAATCGTCGGTCGGTTTCAGACTTCATATATATATATATATATATATATATATATATATATATATATATATATATATATATATATATATATATATATATATATATTTGTGTGTCACACCTATAACTAAAAGAATAATGGACCGATTTTGATAAAACTTGGTTAGTACCTTCCTTTCGCAAGTGGCTTGGATAAGTTCGTTAGCCAGGAAAGTCCACCGTGTTTTTCTTGGAACATTTTGTGTTTTCTTTCGAAAAAAATCGATATCTCCGGAAATAACAAAGCAAGGGCAACCAAATTTGGTACGCGGTTTATATCATTATAGGTAAGCTACCTATCGAAATTAGCTTTGTAGGTTAAAGGATAAAAAGTTACAGCCATTTAAAGAAAAAGAAATTTGGGTTTTCCTCAAAACGTCAAAAGTCGCGATTTTAAACGTCAAAATTGGTAATATTTAGGCAATTAACCTGAAACTATATGAGCTATGGAAGGAAAATGTCTCAAGAATAATGTTTTACAATGCCTAACGTCTTAGTTTCAATCGTCCTTCATGTTACTAAAATATTCCCATAAAATTCATTTCAAATAGACCCTTTCTCTGATGCTTTGGCAGTAGTGTTGGGTATAGAGTTTGTCGGTTAATGGTATATCATTTTTGTCGAATTTTCGAAAAAAATCTTTAAAGCTCAATATATCAGTCATTATGCAAGATACGAAAAAATTGTATACATTAATTATAGGGTGTCTTGAGCTACATCTTAAAAAATATTTCTATAATTACAGGATAGCCCATAAGTCGTTGGTGATTCAAATTTTCTTTTTTAGTGAATTTTCTTTTAAAAAGTCACTAATGGGGAGATCTGTGTTTATATATACATATATATATATATATATATATATATATATATATATATATATATATATATATATATATATATATATATATATATATCGTACCGATAACTCAAAAAATAATAGACCGATCTTGATCAAATTTGGTCAGTGCCTTCCTTTTGCAAGTGGCTTGGATAAGTTCGTCAGCCAGGAAAATCAACCCAGGTTTTCCCGAAAAACTTTGTGTTTTCTTTCTAAAAAAATTTATATTTCCAAAAATAACAAAGTGAGGGCAACCAAATTTCGTATGAATTTGTATTATAAAGAGGGAACCATGTACCAAAATTAAGGTCTCTAAGTTTAAGGACAAAAATGTTACGGGCAGCTAAACAAACAGTTTTCCTCAAAACGTCAAACTCGCAATTTAAAACGTCAAACTCGCAATTTAAAACGTCAAACTTGGCAATGTTTAGGCAAAGAGAGTGAAACAAATACGGATTGTGAAAAGAAAATGTTGCAAGAAGAGTGTTCTTCGAACCCTTAAGTTTCAGATTCAACCATCATTGCCCTTCATTTTACTAAAATATTTACAGAAAATTCATTTCAAATAGACCCTTTGTCTGATGCTTTGGCTCTTGGTTTAGTTAAGTTGATGCTTTCGCTATAGGTTTAGTGAAGTTTATGGTTTAACGGTCTATAATTTTTAGCTAATTTTCGTAGAAGAAATTCGTTACTGCATTTTAGCATTTCTTATCGAAATATGATGTATGTTTGTAAGAAAAAAATCTGGACGCAGTAAGTGCGTATTGGTAGCAAATTTTCATTAAATCCTTCAAATTTCAATAACTCAATTTGCTATTAACGTAAGTTTTGTTGGTTAGGAAACCAACATTTAACTTTGTTTTCGGAATTTTTTTTGTGTGAACGCAGCAAGGGCGTTTTGGTTGCGAATTTTCATTAAATTTTTCAAATTTCAATAACTCAATTTGCTATTAACCTAAGGTTTTTTGGCTAGGAAACCAGTTTTCTCAGACACATTTAAAGTTTATTTTCGGAAAATTTTTGTACATTTTCAAATAATAATTTTGATAAAATATGGTATATTTTTTCTACTATATAGGTTATACAGGTAACCAAATTGATGCCTGCTCGCATTAGAGAGATATATTTGTAATTAAAAACATTTTCATGAAAATTCGCTTCCATAACGCACTTGCTGCGCCCAGAGTTCGATAACTAAATACTGATAACAGCAAATAATCCATAATATGTCACAACGGGTGCTGTTAAAAATTGATTTTTAACGACTTTATATTATATTTTAGTATTTACCATTTTTAGCATCACACACACACACACATACACAGATATATATATATATATATATATATATATATATATATATATATATATATATATATATATATATATATGTTTTCTTTCTCTTCATAAAATACCTTTTGTTTAGAATGTAGTGTGCTGTTATTAGATTAGATCAAATAGGTACAAATTCTAAGTCTCTTATTTACTCTCATAATACACCACCCCCGTGTATTGTTCAATAGGATTCTATGCCTTAATTATTAATTCGAAAAGAGATATTAGCACGGGGTAACGAAGAGTAGCATTTCTCAATTCGACCCAGTCAGCGGATTCCATTCAAATGATTTTTATGTAAATCCCCTAACCTAACGCACTTGTACCTCCAGACTTTTTTGGCAACTACATAAAGAAAATATACACCTGGCACTCCTAATAATTCACAAAAACCTGTTATGCGGTTAATACCTATATTTGAATGCACAATAATTTGCGAATACTAACGTTTGCTACGTCCAGCCATGCATACCATTTATATGAAACGAAAATGAAAAAAAAAATTAATAACACAATAGTAAATTGATGACGAATGATGAGTAACGACGTAATGACAGTGTGTGTAAAATATATAATTTCCCTGACCAAAGTATTATTAATGATGTTGTCGTAATCATATACAGCAACTGTATCGCATACATTCATAACTCATACTAACACCAAACGACCGCTACACCGTGTAGCTCTCTCTCGTCTAGCATATATCATTTTTGAAATTCAATTCAATTACCTGATTGACTGAATTAGGTTTAGTTTGACGTTATATATGAATGCGCCTTTCATTTTTGTTCGCCGCACAAAAATTAATATTAATACGTTTGTCTCAATATCGCGACTTAATGGTAAAACAGGCGACAAGCAGTCATTTGGCAGCCTAAACAAGTCATTTGAAAAATGTATGTTTGTGATTAGATACCTAAATAACAACCTTTCAAGACGGAAAGAATTCAGCACCACTGCTTTTTTTGTCACACAATATATAGGGTGTTTCAAATGTGTCATCGCTCGTGAGTAGATCCCTCACGTAAAAATAAGTCGTTTCTTATATCAACCAGGATTCCGGTTTCGACATGTTTCGTAACTAAATGGTGTTAATGATTTTTTTTTGTTTTTTCCAAATTTTTTCAAAACAACTGTAGCAACCGTGTTATTGTTGTGTATGGTTCGTGTATTGTAGTTACCGCTACTTACGTAATTATGTGGACTGTATCGTGTTATGGAATAAAATCTCTCGGAAACACTTAACGTAGTTATATATTTAAAACAATAAAACTATATACTATTGATATACGTGTAATAAGCTCTTCGAAGCTGATGTGTTGAACCAAATAGGCTTTAAAGCCATAAAACCTATATACCAATGATATGCATTGTATATAGGCTGAACGTGTAATAGCACAACGCGTGCTCGTGTACAAATCAAATGCACTCGCTGCATAAGCTCAGAAGCTGTTCGAAGCTGGTTTGGTGAATGAATAGGCTTTAAAGCCATATAACCTATATACTAATGATATGCATTATATATAGGCTGAACGTGTAATAGCACAACGCGTGCTCGTGTACAAATCAAAACGCACTCGGTGCAGATGCAGAAGCTTTTCGAAGCTAATCTCATGAACCAAATAGGCTTTAAAGCCATATAACCTATATACCAATGATATGCATTATATAGGCTGAACGTGTAATAGCACAACGTGTGCTCGTGTACAAATCAAATGCACTCGATGCATAAGCTCAGAAGCTTTTCGAAGCTGGTTTCGTGAATGAATAGGCTTTAAAGCCATATAACCTATATACTAATGATATGCATTATATATAGGCTGAACGTGTAATAGCACAATGCGTGCTCGTGTACAAATCAAAAGACACTCGGTGCAGATGCAGAAGCTTTTCGAAGCTAATCTCATGAACGAATAGGCTTTAAAGCCATATAACCTATATACCAATGATATGCATTATATATAGGCTGAACGTGTAATAGCACAACGTGTGCTCGTGTACAAATCAAATGCACTCGATGCATAAGCTCAGAACCTTTTCGAAGCTGGTTTCGTGAATGAATAGGCTTTAAAGCCATATAACCTATATACTAATGATATGCATTATATATAGGCTGAACGTGTAATAGCACAACGCGTGCTCGTGTACAAATCAAAAGACACTCGGTGCAGATGCAGAAGCTTTTCGAAGCTAATCTCATGAACGAATAGGCTTTAAAGCCATATAACCTATATACTAATGATATGCATTATATAGGCTGAACGTGTAATAGCACAACGTGTGCTCGTGTACAAATCAAATGCACTCGATGCATAAGCTCAGAACCTTTTCGAAGCTGGTTTCGTGAATGAATAGGCTTTAAAGCCATATAACCTATATACTAATGATATGCATTATATATAGGCTGAACGTGTAATAGCACAACGCGTGCTCGTGTACAAATCAAAAGACACTCGGTGCAGATGCAGAAGCTTTTCGAAGCTAATCTCATGAACGAATAGGCTTTAAAGCCATATAACCTATATACTAATGATATGCATTATATAGGCTGAACGTGTAATAGCACAACGTGTGCTCGTGTACAAATCAAATGCACTCGATGCATAAGCTCAGAACCTTTTCGAAGCTGGTTTCGTGAATGAATAGGCTTTAAAGCCATATAACCTATATACTAATGATATGCATTATATATAGGCTGAACGTGTAATAGCACAACGCGTGCTCGTGTACAAATCAAAAGGCACTCGGTGCAGATGCAGAAGCTTTTCGAAGCTAATCTCATGTACGAATAGGCCCTGTCCAGCTCTTGAATCTTGCAGGTATTCTATCTTCGAGGGATGGGACATGCGCACAATACACTGCAGTCATGCCAGCCTCAGATGATAAGGAACAACGAGACACCCCGCATATTTGTAACCAAAAGTATAATTCTGATAACGATACAAAAATAAACGCAATGATACGCAGCCAAGAAGGCCCGCAAATAATGCTATAAAAGCAGCAAAAACTTGTCTACTCTACAAGTTTCATATAATACTACACTACCTACAATAGAGACATATTACATAAGTACCTGAGAATCATGAGCTGCAAGAAAAAGTACACAGTTATTTTTACCTCTTTTCTCTACCAAATAAAGTTTAACTTTTGTCCTCCTAAATTTCTCTTTCACAATTTGAAGTACACTTTGACTACAAGACTCGGACTACTTTTTTTGCCTTGCAGAATTTGAACCTGTCGACGTACTTCTTAAGATATTTTTGTCCCTCAAGAGGAACGTGGATATATTTGACGGTCCTGTTTGATAACTTTCAAAAACCCTCCCTGTTTGATTAGGTGTCGTGGGCTTCAATTTTGATGTACCAACTAGCTTTGACTCCGTCTCTTTGTCTGGTATTTCTACATCCAAATCCTTGAGGTCCTCAGGTCTGTAGACTTTATCGTTTACATGTAATAACCCTTTTTTGATGTATGTGTTCCACTTATTCTCCCTGGATATCTTCAAATATTTACACAGCATAAGCTCAGAACCTTTTCGAAGCTGGTTTCGTGAATGAAAAGGCTTTAAAGCCATATAACCTATATACTAATGATATGCATTATATATAGGCTGAACGTGTAATAGCACAACGCGTGCTCGTGTACAAATCAAAAGGCACTCGGTGCAGATGCAGAAGCTTTTCGAAGCTAATCTCATGAACGAATAGGCCCTGTCCAGCTCTTGAATCTTGCAGGTATTCTATCTTCGAGGGATGGGACATGCGCACAATACACTGCAGTCATGCCAGCCTCCCCGTGACACACAATACTGGACTGCATCAACTTCAAAACTACGCGTCAAAACTAAACAAACCGGAATGAAATTTGGAGGGTGGAAGTTATTTAAACCATTACATATGCGGCTGCTGAAAAAGTGTAAATAGCTACCAGGGCCGTTACCCAAGCAATATTTAAAGTCAGATTGACGTGAAATCACCCTACCAGTAGGTCGGCGTCCAAATCGCCCCAGGTCATTTTCAAGTAAAATTTAAGTGTATATTACCAATGTGAGGAATAAATTCAAAGTAATATGGAAGTCGATAATAGGTGCAGCTCATTTAAAGAAATCTTCTCACAATCCAAAACTCGCAGTCTCCACCTCAGCGATTTTTTTCTACAAAAATTATCTAGAATTTGCAGACTATTAAACCGCACGCTTTTTCATTTAAAGTACTACCAAAGCATCAGAGAAAGGGTCTATTTAAAATGATGTTTCTGCAAACATTTTAGTAAAATGAAGGACAATGATGGTTGAAGCTGACACTTAAGTCTTTGTAAAACTCGTTTCTTGTGCCAATTTCTCTACATAACCCGTATTTATTAAAGATTCTTCGCCTAAATATTGCCGATTTTGACGTTTTAAATCGCGACTTTGACGTTTTAAGAAGAAACACTATAAAAAATTTTTAAATATTTTTTCTGGTATTTCTTGACATTTTTGCGTCAAAAAACTTAATCTTAGTGTGCAATATACAATAGATTTCCTTATCCATACAAAATCTTTTGATTTTATGCGTTTCTCTGATCATCAGTAGCAACCATTTTTTTTAAAAACCCATCACTTCTTTTTCATTTAACCCAGAGATCTAGCTTCTGGCATATATTATTACTTTTGAAATATAAACCTACGTACCGAATTTGGTTGCCATAGCTGTATTATTTCTGGAGATATGTTTTTCGAAAGAAAATTCAAAAATTTTCAGGAAAAACTGACGTAATTTTCCTGGATAACGAACTTCTACAAGCCGCTTGTAAAGAGAACGCACTCACCAACTTTAATTAAAATTGGGACATTATTTTTTAAATTATCGGTATGATACATACATATATATATATATATATATATATATATATGTATATATATATATATATATATATATATATATATATATATATATATATATATATATATGAACATATAAAAACTCTAACTGAATCCGGGTATGTCTTCTAGTCTTCTAGGCCGAGATCTCCTCTTTAGAAAGTTTTAAGAAAATTCATTAAATGTGTGATGGTAGTGAACCAAACTTTTTTAATTAAATGCATATATATATATATATATATATATATATATATATATATAGAGAGAGAGAGAGAGAGAGAGAGACAGACTGTGCCAATTAAAAATCTCTCACCTGGAAAATACCGGAATAAAAAAAAGAAAACAAAAGCCGAGGAACCTCGACTTTGTTTTTTCAAGGGGGACACATGATGGCGTGAGTTTTGGTAACTTGAAACATACCCCATGGGCAGAGGCATAAAGTACCCTTAAATTTTAATGCCGCCTTATGTTGAGTAACACCTTATTTTAAAGCTTTCTTAACTCTACTCAATAGAGCATACTACTTTTTTAAATTTTGGTTTGGCTATGGCAATTAAATCATCAATTAAAGAATAAGACAAAATAGCAATGAATTAAAGAATGTTATTTAATTAAATGTTCAAATTGATATCCCCCACTGCCACATAATTATAAAACCTTAGCTCCACTTCCGAGCGAACATTTCGAACCATTTCCAGCCTTATCGACTATGTTTTTTTTTAACAATTTGTCCATGAAAATGTTTTCTTTTATGATTGTTCGATTATCTCTTAATAAACTTTATCAATTCAACTTTTTTACCTCTTTCACATAAAGTGACACAAGTAAATATCGCGTATATCAACACAAGGTCGATTGACTTCCAATTCGTAAAAATGGTTTATGCAATCAATGGCTGTACAAGTGGAAATAATTAGTTTGGTTTACAAGAATAACAACTGCTGTGCACGACACGCAGCATATATCTTTAATGATGGTCACCCTGATAGAAACACTTCGCTTATCCTGTGCTTATATATAAATTTTGGGAGACTAGATCGGCTGCAAACAGAAAGCATGAACTTGAGTAGGTCGTACGTAATGAAAATAATTAGGTAGCTGTCCTGGGTCACATCGCAATGGAACCAAATTTGAGTCTCAGGTTAAACCTGCAAGTACCTCAGGAATTTCTGTAGGCAGTTGCCACCGAATCTTAAAAAGTAATTAAGTATCAGCCATAGAAAATTAATTTGGTACAGGAACTCAATAAATACGATCTTGATGGCCGCGTAGAGTTCTGTGAAGTTCGTGCCGGAAAGAATTCAACCTTCTTAAAATCTATGTGTTTTTCCGATGAACATACGTTTCAACTAGTTAACCAATGGCCAAGTCAACCGCTATAATTTCGGCTACTGGACTGATGAAAATCTAAGAACTTTTCGCGAAACTCATACGCACGTCTGGGGAAATTGAATGATTGGGCGGGCATACTGCGAGACCACCTCAAAGGACCTTTCTTCCTATTATGAAACCTAGATGAAAAAATGTATTTGAATTTACTGGAAACGCATATCTACCCGACGATTGTGGAAGTATTTCAAAATTTCAACGCTTTGGTAGAAGAGGTGTGATTTAAGCAGGATGGTGTTCGACCGCATTATGCCGCAGCTCTTCGTGATTTTCTTAATCAGAACTTCCGAAATCACTGGGCAAGACGCACTGGTGTAATTGAGTGGCCCCCTATATCGCCATCCTAAGACTTTTTCTATGAGGATACTTGAAGTTGAAAATTTACGCAACACGACCAAAGTCACTTGAGGAGCTTTGTTGGCAAATTGTGGAAGAATGTAATCAGATATCGC
Source organism: Tillus elongatus (assembly GCA_964006375.1). Lineage (NCBI taxonomy): Eukaryota > Metazoa > Arthropoda > Insecta > Coleoptera > Cleridae > Tillus > Tillus elongatus. Next base: position 229,583,190 of record OZ023262.1, on the reverse strand, counting down.
CCGAAATGCTTTGAAATGTCTGCTCGGAAGTAACGCAAAGATTTTATAATTCGATGGAAGTGGATACTATACAGGCCGAGTTTGTAACTTGGGAGTAATTCACTTAATAAAATACAGCCTTTTTTCTTAAAAAATTTAGAACATAAATGAAAAGGTCTGCAAAGAGTATTTAACATTAACATACCTTGTCATCGTGTTAATAAATCGCATGTGGGGATTCGTATTGGTGTATCCAGTTTTTTAACAGGATACAACATATTCTGGAAACAAATAAAAACAAAACCAAAAAAACTATATAAAACAGAGTACAGTTTTTATTCTGCGTCAGAGTTCCTTATACGTGATATGGAATTTTTTTCTTTTTTCTTTTAAATTTTTTTACAGGCAGCAATATTTTATGTGCTTGTTTTAGTTTGTCGCGCATTTCATTTTGTTTGTGTTTTAACATTTTCGACATTTTTATTTTATTTTTAATTGGTGTTGTAATATATGTTTTTTAAATTTTGTTTGATTTTTGTTTTGTCTTCATTCATATTAGCAATCTATTGATGAAGCTATGTAGTTCTTTTATGTATACTAAAGATTATCTATTTATCAATATATTTATTGGATGTCCGATGATACCAACCCAAAAGTTAAAGCTGAAGCTTTCTTGAGAGAGTCCTTCTTTTAAAAGTCTAGTGTTTTCTCAAGCCCAATGTTTCGGTTAAACATTTCATTACGTTTAGGCAGCAGCAGCAGGAGCATATCTGTTGTTGTGGATGGCCATTCCTCTAAACTGTATCCAATTAATGCAGGAGTTCCTCAAGGTTCAGCTTTAGCCCCTACTTTGTTTCTTCTCCACATCAATGACCTCCTCTCGAGCACATCCAACCCAGTTCACAGTTACATGGACGACAGCACCCTCCACTCAAATATACAATATTCTAAGCCTGTCTCTTTAGCCCAATTAGATGAGGATCGCAGACTCATGGAGGGCTGTCTCCGTGGATCTCCAAAAAATATTAGACTGGGGAAGTAGAAATCTTGTACAATTCAACCCCACCAAAACTAAGTCTTGCTTGCTTTCTCACAAGAGATACACCAGCCCTAGACCCATCACAATGAACAACCAAGTTATTCAAAGTAATGAGTCCTTTTCTCTTGTTGGCATTTCTGTGGATCGAAATCTTAATTGGCACCAACATGTCACATCAATCGCAGAAGCGGCTGCTAAGAAATTAAGTTTCCTCTTTCGGGCTCGCAAATACTTTTCACCAGCTAATCTCTATACCTTATATACTTCACAAATAAGGCCAAACCTCGAATACTGCTCCCACATCTGGGGTGCCGCTGCCGCTTCTACACTCGATATCCTGGACTCCATTCAAAAGAGAGCTATACGTCTCATCGGTGACCCTACACTTGCCCAAAGGCTGCCATCCCTTGCCCATCGACGTGCCTCTCTCTCTTTTATAGATATCTGCACGGGCACTGCTCAGAGGCGCTTTCCTCCATAGTTCCCCCACCTGCTGCCCCCACAGATCTACCAGGGGAACAGAGCGAATGCACCCTTTTACTGTCCAGGTCACCAGACATAGAACATCTTGTTATGCCCGCTCTTTTGTCCCGAGGACTTCCAAGTTGTGGAACTCCTTGCCGGCACATGTTTGTCCTTCTCCTCCGAACCTCCAAATCTTCAAGTCCAGAATTAACAAGCTGCCTCTTTCCTCCTTGTCAACACCCACGGTACGATAGTATTTAGGCTGTAAGCCCGCATGGTGTGTTGTTGAAAAAAAAAGGCAAGATTCACCAGAAAAGAAGGATGTTTTTTAACTAAGTTGTGTTGAATTAACCAATTAAATTTGTGAGCTCAAAAACAGTCCAAAAAGTTAGTTCTGAGATAATCAAGAAAAATTGTTATATTTTTTATTAATGAAATTACAACTTTGGTATGTTAAGACGACTGTATTGTAGTACCCCTTGAAAGCAGCCCCTCTGTCAAAAAAAAATTGAAAAGAAAAGAAATGAAACGGAGCTACAAGCCAAAAAAAAAAACAAATTTTGTAGCTTTAAGAGGTTTAAATAAGAAATTGATGGCCAAATGTGTGTGTGTTGTGTGTGTTTTGTTTCTTTAACGTCGGCCTATTTCCGCGACTATGGCCAATCACCGACGCCAGGGAGCAGTTTCACCTCACTATCCTGGAAATTTTGCCGAACCCCTGTCTTTCTGTAAGGAGGGTAGGGATCTTTAACGTGCCCAACATCGCATGGACACGGGACCGACGGCTTTACGCCCCCTCCGAAGGGCGGAACGTGCAGACATTCAACTTGCTCAAATACAATGCCAGAACCTCGGTTGATGTTAATTTTACAGTTTGTACTGAAAAAGTGAAAGGAGTACGCCGGGATCGAACCCAGTACCCTTCGGTTCAAAGGCACACGTTCTTACCTCTGAACCACCGAGGTTCATCATGGCCAAATATATATATATATATATATATATATATATATATATATATATATATATATATATATATATATATATATATATATATATATATATATATATATGTATATATATATATATATATATATATATATATATATATATATATATATATATCAAACTAGTTTTTATTCGAAAGCTTTACATAACAGTATTTCTTAGAAATATTGAATATGGAATATGTTTTCAGTAAAGTTTACTTTTAGTCTTCTCTATGAGTAGTCATTGTCGGCCAGGAAGTAAGGTGATAGTAAAACTTCCAAGTCTTGCCAGTTATATATTGTTACGTTCTGGATTTGTTGAAACAAAACACAGCTTTTCAAATTACTAATTTATTATGAGCAACTATTTTTCAACATCAGTATCAACTAAAATATTTCTCTCTATTATTAAATGTCCATAGACCTATATTCCACTATTCGCCTTCTATGATCGCTTCTTATGCACCAACACTTACTGTTAACTTCCTTAATACTCTATGATCACTTATTCTACACCACACCGACTTAGTACTGAACTAACTTAATCTGCGCACCGCTCGTCTATTTATACTGTCTACAGAGATTCTAGACGTTCTACACTTGCTAGAAATATCATTCCAGAGTGTTCGCTGTTACCAACACACTACCATAGAAGTAACAAAGTTCCTAAACCTAATTCTCATAGACAAATGTGACAATATTTTAGCACTTTCTTGGTACCGGTGATTCTTTCGTTAATCGGAATGCATTCCGTATAGGGTGTCTGCATGGTTGGTGGAGAAAAAGCGATATTATGTTTCAGAAGCTTAAAAGTATGGTGATTAAAACCATTGGTATATTCATACGGGCGACATATCTTGGGGTAGAACTGTCGTGGACAAACTATTTGAAGTTGGGAAATGTGAAAGCTTATGCAATCTTGCATCGAGAACCAACTGCAGTGGTTGTTCTTTTGTAGCTGTCGGCCCTCCAGTTTTTAAAACCGATAATATCTGTAAGTTATGGTCTTCACACTAAACGGATTATTTCCTCTGCAAGTTGACATAATATCTTCATACTCTTCTGGTAAGTAAATCCGGTTATGACGCCTTACTAACTGAATGTTGAATGTACCGAAGTCGCTTCCACAAGGCAGGAATGAATGGCCTCTCACGGGAAAATAGTGGTACATTTTCGTGAAACTCCGAGATCACTGCAGTGCCAGAAGGAATAGAACCACAGTGTTGTTACGATTCGATCCTGGACATCCATCAGAAAAGATGTGTAGTTTGGTAATATCGGCGGAAATGTGAAATCGTATGTAATCGTTTAAAAAGGTACTTCTCGTCTCTTTTCCGACTTTTATCTTCATAATAAGTATAAAATACAATACCAGTATTATCCTTTATATTAGGAACCTCGAATTCATACTCCAACAGCTGTCGAGTCGAGCGTTCAGTCTAAGAATAGTATAAGTCCTGAAGTTCTATTGTTTATTATTAAACTCGCGATAAACACGTAATGCGTAGTGACATAACGGTAGGGTTTAGCGTACTGTTCTTTAGCGCAATCGAAAGAGTGACACATTTTAAATACTTTGGCAATGCCAACTAAAAACCGCCATTTTAGGACTTATAGAGGAACATGTTGTACCTTGAACTCATTCCTGATATAAAAAAAATAATGAAGAATAAACTCTAGTCAGAGGCTTCTTTTAGCGCGATGGATAGGGGGCGATATTTTATACATAATAGTTTTTTTGCGAGGTTAGAACGATTCAAGTTCGATGAGAAAAAAGCTTAATTTGGAAAAATGTATTTGTGTCCAAGGTACAACAGGAGTGATCTACCTCAGACCTAAGACCGTTGTACCTTGAACATGTATCTAATAAATTAGATAGTTTTCGGTATAAAATTTTATTTAGACCTCCTTATATGTAAAAAACAATTTATAATGCAAAATTGACTTCATATTCGAAAACATTATTCTGAAAAATATTTGAAAAATGATCACTAATGTTAGAAATCAGTTCGAGAACAAAACTATTTTTCACAAATTTGAGTTATTTCTCCAACCTCGTAGATGTCTCTTTTGGAACATTTCTTCACTGGGGGATTAATTTTCTGAATAATGTCCACCCATCGATAGAACAATGAGTCCACTTTTTCCGGCCATTTCCAATTATTCATGGTTGTCTCCATTGCCGTTACAATGGCTCCTTCGTCGCTTGTTTCCACTATCCTACCTGGAAAATATTTGGCTTCATATATTAAAATGATGAAATCTCCCACATAATATCCCCCATCCTGCCCAGATGTCTCAGTAGCACTCGTGTTACAAACAGCTTCTTCTGATTCCGAAAAGTCCAAGGGTCCAACAGAATCTTCAGAATCATGCACTGAGAACTGATCTGACAGAGAAGAATCGGAAGATACTAATACCTTGTGCTTAACTGCGGTAACTTTCTTTGAAATGGTTGTTGTTTTCTGAGACGGAATTCTTGTTTTATTTAGTTTAGCTTGTCTTAATAATTCTATTTTGAGTTTTTCGGTGGTGTCCGTCAATATGCGAGAACGTCCTTTTTCACGACCTCGATGAGTGACTTTTCGTGGTGCGGCTTTTGGATGTGGCCTAATCATAACCGGAGAAATCAAGGCAGAAGTTGGGGCAACTGGTTCACTGAAATTAAGTTCAGTCAAAGATGAAACTGAAGTTGATGGAAAACTAATATCTTGGGGATTATCTTGAACTATTGCTGTTGGGTCTGGACGATCAGTGACATCTGCTGGAGAGAATTAAAATCCTTGAAAATATTCTCATTCAGAGCAACGAATCCAGTTACCTGAAATCCCTGAACAATATTTGTTGGTGTAAAAGCTAGTGGAAATGCTTTTCCCACCAGTGGAGCAAGATCATAGATCGTTGCCGGTTTTCCAGCATTTCCTGGAGTGATCATGAATTCATTCATTGCAGTGCAGAAATATGCTTTAAATGGTCCAAATACGGTTCTATCTAAAGGCTGAATTTTATGACTCGTATGTGGATGAAATGTTACTAAAATCATTCCGTTATCCTTAGCTAATTGGATAACGGGAACTGAAATATGGCTTTCGTGGTTATCCATCAATAAAATGCAAGGAGATTTTTTTGACGGCTTTACATATTTCAAAAAGTGTTGTGTTGATGTCCAAGGTATCCATGTCCAAGGTACATCGTATGTGGTATGTTCAAGGTACAACACCGTGCCGGTGTATCATAATCAAACTACAGAAAATTTTAGGTTAAGAATAGATCATGTCTGACACAACTAGTTATTATCCAAATGAGTATGCCATCGCCCAAAAAAAAAGATCCAGTTCGTTACATTAAAGACAAAAGATATATGTGTATGAAACGCAGTGCGTAAAAACTTACTTTTCCAAGTCGAAAATCCGAACTGCACCGCACACTCACACGATTATCGGTGAACAACTGAAACACATATGACGACATTGCAGGTTGCCTAATTCAAGATTCTGTCCCTCACAGCCATCCACAAACATCCGCGAAATTCTAAATAAAGAGATGTGTTCTAGGTACAACAGTGTTCAAGGTACAACATGTTCCCCTACTGTTTTTGAATTCGACGATTAAATTGCTCCATAAAAGCGTTCTCTTCAGTCCATCTCATACAGGTACTGTTAAATATTGTACTTCATCGGTTTGATTTTCACGTAAGCCAACACAATTGTTTCCACATCTTGATTCACGATGTGATTCTCTTGTTTTCTGATCTTCTGTGATAATTTTTTTTTACATTACAGAATAAACTCCTTTTGAGACGATGCCTATGGGGAGTATGTTTATGTGTGTAATTCGCAAGCTCGCACATAATTTTTATGACATTGGCCATAAACTAAGGCCGTGTATACCGTCTCTGATTTAAAATAACGACATTATTCCATTTTAGTCGGACCAACCCTCCGGATACGGTCAAAAAATTGTGAGAGAAAGCAGGAGACATTTACATCAAATGCGAATGTTAAAGGTTTAACTAATTTATTGTTATTGTCCCTACTTGGTGAAACCATTCCATATTACCGAAACCGGTTACAGAAACGAAAAAGACCGTTTGTGCCAGAGAAATAGTCTCCACGTTTGGATTTACTCAAAGGTTCAAAATATAATTTATGGGCAGCTCCTAGGATTTAAAATATAAATGTATCTGTAGTTCACTACATTATCACTACTTAATCTGTTGATAGAATAAAGATCATGGACACCAACCAGCCTTCCTGGTACCTTTTCGTGTCTAAAGTATCTAACCCTCTTCTTAGTTACTATCTGTCTGTTTACAACCATCAAATATCTGCATCTCTAATCTGTTTTTTTTTGTACCTGAAAAGGCTACATCGTGACAAGCCAGCTTTCATTATAATCATAATATAGGAAACATTTTTCATTTATTTGTTTTATTAAATACATGTTTGTAATTTTACAAGCGTTGATTTCCAGCTGCCCTTATAAAAGAACCAAAAAGATACTAACTTACTAACAACTTCGATTGCTCAAAACCACCTTTTTTTATATTTCAACAACACACCACGAGGGCTTCCAGCCTAGATACTATCATACCGTGGGTGTCGACAAGGAGGAAAGAGGCAACTTGTTAATTCCGGACTTGAAGGTTGGGGGTTCGGAGGAGAAGAAAAAACATGTGCCGGCAAGGAATTCCACAACTTGGAAGTCCTCGGGCCAAAAGAGCGGGCATAACAAGATGGTCTATGTGTGGTGACCTGCAGAGTACAAGGGTGCATTTGCTCTGCTCCCCTGGTAGATCTGTTGGGGGCAGCAGGTGGAAGAACTATGAAAGAAAGCTCCCCTGAGCAGTGCCTGTGCAGATACCTGTAAAAGGGAGAGAGAGGTCACCAACGGCACGTCGGTGGGAAAGGGATGGCAGCCTTTGGCTAAGGGTAGGGCCACCGATGAGGCGTATAGCTCTCTGCAGAATGGAGTCCAGGATTTCAAGTGTAGAAGCGGCAGCGGCACCCCAGATGTGTGAGCAGTATTCGAGGTTTGGCCTTATTTGTGAAGTATATAAGGTGTAGAGATTAGCTGATGCAAAGTATTTGCGAGCCCGGAAAAGGAAACCTAATTTATTAGCAGCCGATTTTGCAATTGATTTGACATGCTGCCAATTGAGATTTCGATCCACAGAATTGCCAACAAGTGAAAAGGACCCATTACTTTGAATAACTTGGTTGTTCATCGTAATGGGTCTAGGGCTGGGGTATATCTTATGAGAAAGAAACCAAAACTGAGATTTGGTGGAGTTCAATTGTACAAGATTTCTTCTTCCCCAGTCTAATATTTTTTGGAGATCCCTGGAGACAGAACCCTCCATGAGTCTACGATCCTCATCCAATTGGGCTAAAGAGACAGGCTTAGGATATTGTATATTTGGGTGGAGGGTGCTGTCGTCTGCGTAACTGTGAACTGGGTTGGATGTGCTAGAGAGAAGGCCATTGATGTGGAGAAGACACAAAGTAGGGGCTAAAGCTGAACCTTGAGGGACTCCTGAATTAATTGGATACAGTTTAGAGGAATAGCCATCCACGACAACAGAAATGCTCCGGTTGGAGAGGAAATTTGCTGTCCAGGTACAGAGTTTTGGTGGTAGGACATATGCCGGAAGTTTATTAAGCAGCCCTGCATGCCAGACCTTGTCGAATGCTTTGGATATGTCTAGAGCGACAATCTGGGATTCACCGTGTAGTTCCATCGACTTGTCGTCGATTAGACTGTGCTTTAGTAATTCGGTATTTATATACTTTTCCATCACTTTAGAGACGACTGAAAGGAGAGAAATATGCCTGTAGTTGCTAGGAAGCACTTTGGATCCTTTCTTGGGGATGGGTTGTACTCCAGCAGTTTTCCAGTTACTAGGGAATATGCCTCTATTGTAAGATGCCTGAAACAGACGAGTCAGGACAGGAGCAAGTTCTGGTGCGCATTATTTGAGAACAATTGCTGGGATCTCGTCAAGGTCGAAGGCTTTCCTGGTATTAAGAGAAGAGAGCACCTTTCGTACCTTTTTAATTTTGATAATGATATCCGTCATTTTATGCGCGACATTGGGGACTGTTGGTTGTTGAACATTTGGAGGTGGGTTGAGAGTAGAATTGCCGGCGAACAACGAGGCAAAATGTTCAGCCATGCACAGGGCGGTAGAAACAATTTGATCCCCTGAAACAAGAGGTGGGAACGTGCTCTTGCAGAAATTATTCCCAATAGGCTTAGGAAGGGTCCAGAAGGGTTTCCTGCCGTTGAAGCTTGAGAGGACTTTGTTTTTGATGTGGTTATTAAACGAGTTTTTGTCTCCGAGAGAATGCGGACATAGCGGTTTCTTGCGTTGTTAAATGCTTGACGGTTTTTTTGATTGGGATTGTGTAGAAGCGTTTTGTGAGCTTTGACCTTTTCAAGTCTGACCTTGTCACAGGATTTAGAGAACCAGGGCTTTTTAATGGCTAAAGAGGTTTTCTGTTTATGTGCAATAAATAATTCCATGCCAGCATGGATAATTTCGGTGGCGTTTTGTGAGATATCAGAGGGGTCAGGATGAGAGAAACAGACTTTTAATATAAACATTTTCTTCTTCGCCTTTGAATATAAACAGTTCTGAAGAAACCGAAACAAAGATAAGCTTTAAAAATTACTTAATGTAGAGGCTACATTATCTTCTTTTAACCAATAAGTTTTCATGAATAGCAAGTAGAAATTTTGAACCGTATCTCAATAAAATTAATAACCAAAAAATTGACAATATACACAGTGAGTAATAATGAAAGTGAGAGCGATTTTACCCTCTGTACAAACGCGGAGATCAACAATAGAAATTGAAACCAATAGTGATTGGTTCCTGCAGTGTTATCGGATTCTGAATCTCATTATGTTTTGCACACACACGCATCTCTATTGTTACCAAGTTCATGTAGGGGAGAGGTGCAAAGGCCAAGGCATACATACGTTGTGTTTTATGTTTAGAATGTGACGAACATCTGTGAAATTCCAAAATTGTTATAGAAATAATAACCTAACTTTGAGGTTAAGTTAATGCGGCGAAACCACATGAATTTTAATCCAATTTTCTTTAAAAAATTCTCTAATGAGATCACGACTTTTAAGTTATGAAAAAATTTCTTAAGACGAGCGCTATTTAGGAATCCTGGCACCCAAATCCGAGGTCAGTTTCAGACATTACTAACTATATATATATATATATATATATATATATATATATATATATATATATATATATATATATATATATATATATATATATATATATATATATAATTTATGTGTCACAGTAATAAGTCAAGAAATAATGACCGATTGTTATAAAAATTTGTGAGTACCTTCCTTTCGCAAGTCTCTTGGACAAGTTTGTAAGCCAGGGAAATTGGATTAGTTTTTCCCGAAATATTCTCTGTTTTCTTTCGGAAAATGTTTATATCTCCGTAAATAACAAAGCTATGACAACCAATCTTGGTGCACCGGTTTATATTATAAAGAAAAAATCACGCACCAAAATTTGGATCTCTACGTTGTAAGAAAAAAAAGTTATAACCAAAATAGTTTTTCTTCTTAAAACTTCAATGTCGCTATTCGAAACGTCAAAATTGACATGTTCTAGATAAATAACCTGAAACTAATAAGGCTTATGTGAAAAGAAATGTCGTAAGGTGTGTGTTCAATAAAGCCTTATGTCTCAGCTTAAGCCGACATTGTCCTTCATTTTACTTACATATTTTCAGAAAATGAATTTAAAACAAACCCTTTCTCTGATCCTTTGGTAGAAGTTTTAATTATAGGGCTATAATACATGTATATAATATAATACATCCCTTTTTAAGCACGTTGCGTGCACGGAGCAGTGTGAGATTTGGAAGAGTTAAAGTTCTTATAAGGAAGGAGAGCAGCAAGATAAAATGTATGTATAACATGTGTTGCAAAAAGAATAAACAATGCTTTGTGCTAATTAGACAATGGGATAATCAGGTTTACGAGCGTTTCGCGACAGTAAAAACTTGGTGAGTTTTTTGCCATTTTAACGAAACAAAAGACCTCCTGAGGTGTTGTTTACACACAATACTCCCAACTGACCTGACCTGCCCTGACATCAGTTGGCCTAATTGAAACCCAAGATAAGGAAAAAACAACCCTGTCATACATCACGTAATTAGGTAAACTGATGTTTTTACTGTCGCGAGACGCTCGTCCAGGTTTGAGCTGACGGTTAATATATTATGTCAATGTAAAACACATATTGCTCTATGGCCGAACAGATGTATATGGATGCGTTCATACTAATGGATGCGTCTAGACGTTCATACCGAATGGATAGCTCTATACGTTCATACTGAATGAATCCATCTATACGTTCATACTGAATATTAAACTTCAGTTTTTCAGTTCCTAAAAAAGCAACTCCAAAATTAATGAAGTAATTGAACGTTACGTTAGAATTTCAGTGAATTTTCACTAAACATAATATTATATATTTGTGATTTTAATGAATTTTCAAAAAAAAAAAGAGAGATCTCGGCTTTGGAATTTTGATAAAATTTCTTTAAATGAGCGCGAACTAGGCACCCTAGAACCCATATTCAGGGTTACTTTCAATTTATATATATATATATATATATATATATATATATATATATATATATATATATATATATATATATATATTTGTGTGTGAGTGTCCGGAGAAATTTTGAGTTTTCATTCGAAAAAAATTCTTAACTCAAAAAATAAAAAAGCTATGATAACCAAATTTGGTAAGTATGTTTATGATATAATAAAATCTTGGGACGCAGCAAGTGCGTTATGGTAGTGAATTTTCATAAAACTATTTATTAATAGCAATAATGTGTGTTTTTTTAAGAAAGCAGGCATGAAATTTGGTTACCAGTATAATCTATATAGTAAAAACAATGTGGCATGTTTCATCAAAATAACTTTATTGTTTGAAAATGTAAAAAAATTTCCGAAAGTAAACTTAAAGTGTTCCCGAAAAAACTCGTTTTTTGGTCAACGTTATAGGTTAATAGCAAATTGAGCTATTCAAATATTAAGCATTTGATCAAAATTCGATATCATAACGCACTTACTGCGTCCAGAATTTTTGTTCTTACAAACATGCATTATATTTCGATGGAAAATGCAAAAATGCAATAACAAGGCGTGTTTGAATAAATAAAAAAAAAGAAAATTTGTATCACCAACGACTTATGGGCCAGCCTGTGATTGTAGAAATAATTTTTTAAGATGTAGTTTAAGACACCATATAATTAATATATACAAATTTTTTTCATATCTGGTATAATAACAGATATATTGAGCTTTATTGATTTTTTTTACGAAAATTCTACAAAAATTATATACTATTAACGATAAACTCTGTAGCTAAGACTACTGCCAAGCGTCAGAGAAGGGGTCTATTTGAAATGAATTTTCTGGAAACATTTTATTAAAATGGAGGACAATGACGGTTGAAACTAAGACTTCAGGGTTTGTAAAACATTCTTCTTGAGACATTTTATTTCCATAGCCCGTATTAGATTCAAGTTATTTTCCTAAATGTTGCCAATTTTGACGTTTAAATCGCAACTTTGACGTTTTGTGAAAAACCCCAATTTATTTTTGTTTAAATACCTATAACTTTGTTGTCTTTTGACCTACAGAGCTAAATTTTGGTAGGTAACTTGCCTGTAATGATATAAACCCGCGTATAAAATTTGGTTGCCCTTACTTTGTTAATTTTGGAGATATAAATTTTTTTCTAAATAAAACACAAAATTTTGCGGGAAAACCTCGTCGGATTTTCCTGGATAACGAACATATCCAAGACACTTGCAAAAGGAAGGTACTCACCAATTTTGACGTTTAAAATCGCGATTTTGTTGTTTTGAGGAGAACCCAAATTTATTTTTCTTTGAATGCCTGTAACTTTTTTGTCATTTAACCTACGGAGCTAAATTTTGGTAGGTAACTTGCCCCTAATGATGTAAACCCGCGTATAAAATTTGGTTGCCCTTACTTTGTTAATTTTGGAGATATAATTTTTTTTAGATTTTCTTCGAAAGAAAACACAAAATTTTCCGGGAAAACCTCAGAGGATTTTCCTGGCTAACAAACTTATCCAAGCGACTTGCAAAAGGAAGGAATGTGCCAAATTTTATCAAAATCCGTCTATTATTTTTTAAGTTATAGGTGTGACACATAAATATATATATATATATATATATATATATATATATATATATATATATATATATATATATATATATATATATATATATATAGAATTATATATATATATATATATATATATATATATATATATATATATATATATATATATATATAAACATATAAAGTCTGAAACTGACCTCGGATTTGGGTTCCGGGGTCCTAAATAGCGCTCATTTGAAGAAATTTTTTCAAAATTCGAAAGTCGAGATCTCTTCATTAGTGAATTTTTTTTTAAGAAAATTCACTAAAAAGTAAACTACACACTAAAATTTAGATTTATATGTTTTAGGAAAAAAAAGTTATAAATAAATATTGTGCCAGGTCATTTCTATGAATATTCACTACCATAACGCACTTGCTGCGTCCAGGCTTTTTTTTGTCTCCTGGTTTTTGTTATTTACACTTTATGGTGTTCAGGTATGATAATGGTCAGAATTATGAAGCGGGTACATTTAAAAATCGGAAGTAAATAAGTAGATACGGTAAATGATATGCACTCCGAAGGTAGCACAGGAAATACCTAAAATAGAAAACATTTCAGGATAAAGTCATAAATAATGATAAAGTTGTGAGGTTCAAGACACTTTAAAACACGTTAAAAAAAGTAAAGGTACACAACAATTGTTTGTTTATGGGCTCAGTTACGGACACAATATGATAGCATGAAGGTTTTATTACCTTTTTCGAATGCATCTGTTTGTATTTCCTTGGCTGGGTGCTAATGCTAGAACCTTCACTAAACCCTAGATTTAATTCTGCGAAGATTGACCGTGTCCTAGTTTTTAGGACTTGTACCTGCGTCTTACTATTGTAAAGCTGCATTTCTTAGAAACTAAGAATGTACTACACATGTAATTCTCAGCTTTTGCTATCATTTTAGGAAAATATCAATTAATCACGTTGCTTCTAAATGAATAGTTCTTCGCTAAGTGGAGATTATAACCTATGGTGAGCACTGATAAGTGCTCTTGGAGAAACCCTATTCCCCACAATGAATTTTAAAACAAGTTCGGGGCGCAGCAAGTGCGTTATGGTAGTGAATTTTCAGAAAATTGTTTTTAATAGCAAATATGTGTGTTTTTGCTTTAAGAAAGCAGGCATTTTGGTTACCAGTATAACCTATGTAGTAAAAGCAATGTGCCATGTTTTATCAAAATAACTTTGTTGTTTGAAAACGTACAAAAATTTCCAAAAGTAAACTTAAAGTGTTCCCGAAAAAACCGTTTCTTGGTCAACCTAATAGGTTAATAGCATATTGAGCTTTTCAAATATGAAGCATTTAATCAAAATTCGCTACCATAACGCACTTGCTGCGTCCCGTATTTCTTTTCTTACTAACATGCATTATATTTCAATGGAAAATGCAATAACATAAGGCGTGTTCGACTAAAAAAAGATAATTTGTTTCACCAACGACTTATGGGCCAGCCTGTGATTGTAGAAATATTTTTTTTAAATGTAGCTTAAGACACCCTATAATTAATGTATATATTTTTTTTCATATCTTGTATAATAACGGATATATTTAGTTTTATTGATTTTTTACGAAAATTCGACAAAAATTATATACCATTAAACGATAAACTCTATAGCTAAGATTACTGCCAAGCATCAGAGAAAGAGTCTAATTGGAATGAATTTTCTGGAAATATTTTAGTAAAATGAAGGACAATGACGGTTGAAACTAAGACTTCAGGGTTTGTAAAACATTCATCTTGAGACATTTTCTTTCCATAGTCCGTATTACATTCAAGTTCCTTGTCTAAATGTTGCCAATTTTGACGTTTTAAATCGCGACTCTGACGTTTCGAGGAAAACCCCAATTTATTTTTCTTTAAATGCCTATAACTTTTTTGTCTTTTGACCTACAGAAACTTTGGTAGGTGATTTACCTATAGCCATATAAACTAGTGTGCCAAATTTGGTTGCCCTTATTTTGTTATTTCCGGAGATATAGTTTGTTTTTGGAAGAAAACACAAAATTTTCCAAGAAAACCTCGGCCGATTTTCCGTACTAACGAACTTATCCAAGCCACTTACAAAAGGAAGCTATTTACCAAATTTAGTAAAAATCGGCCTATTATTTCTTGAGTTATCGTTGTGATACACATGATTTCGTATAAATTCAATTTTCTTCCGCCTGAGGATGCTCTTAAGCAGCAAAACCGGTTACAGAAACGTTGAAGAATATATATCCTAGAACATTTAGAATCCAAAACGGACACTTGCTCCAGTTAGCTTACGCGCTGGCTACGTTCTTCATTTACAGAAAAGAAAACCAATAGTGAAGCCAGATAAGTAGTCACAGCATAGTAAAGATTTGTTCGTTATGCTGAGATAAAGGCCTTTTATTTGTAGCATAATATGGATTATGTTACAAATTACAAAAACCTCGAAAATAAATTTATTTATCTTCTGCTGGTTTGATTTATTGTTTCTGGAAACTTGTTCACTGCCCATAGACTGGTATGGAAATATATATATATATATATATATATATATATATATATATATATATATATATATATATATATATATATATATATAAACATATAAAAATCGAAACTGACCCCGGATATGAGTTCTAGGGGGCCAAATTAGAGCTCATTTGAAGAAATTTTTTCAAAATTCAAAAGTCAGGATCTCCTCATTAGTTAATTTTTTTTTAAGAAAATTCACTTAAAGACGCGACAATTGTGTCACTAACAAAGTTAGCGTTATCAGAGGATGAAATATTCTCACCCTCTGATGGCGTTAATTTTGTTAGTTAAACGATCGTCAGATCTTTTTATGCAGGTAGTAGATGTGTTATGCCCATATAACCAATTAAGAATTATTGTGGCAGAATTTTCAGAAATGGTAGATCATATTTTATAGATAATTCGTCCTCCATAGATCTCATTTTTCAAAATCTTTGTTCGAAAATTATTAGATCCTCTAGGAATTGGGTCTTTAGTTTTTTCTACGAAATAACCAAAATTCATGTGACGTCACAATCGGTTACTATCGGGCTAGTCCGAAATATTTTCCAAACTCTCTATATTATACCTGGCATTTAAAGTTGCCGACTTGCTGACTCTGTATATTATACCTGGCCTTTGGTCCCCATTTGTGCCTATGTGTAAAACGAAATTTGGCTGGTATTTTCTCCTTTATCTTTATAGCACTGTGTCGACATGGTTTGTTTACAATTGTTCCCTATCTTTCGAAAAGTAAGATGCTATGAAGAAGTCTTGAGGCAGCATGGTAGTGAATTTTCATAAATTGTTTTTAAAAGCAAATATTAAAGCCAAAATTAAAAAAAATACTTACAATTGAATTATATACCTAATCTGTAACTAATATGGAAAAAAAGAAACGTAGGTATATTTTTTTATTTTAACACAAATTTTAACTAGTGGAAGTAGAGAAAAATATATGATTTAAATTATTCATATTTTCATGCTAGAAGCTGTTAGAAATAAGAACATCACTTAAGTCTGTCACTATAACATAAACAAATTGCCAGATGATTGCTTTTTAAGTAGGGAATTCAATAGACTTTTAGAATACAGTATATTTGTAGCTTGATGAATGGCAGCAATTAAAGCTTGAGACGAGAAATGTAGCATACAGTAAAAAGATTAAGGTTCAAGGAAGGCAATAAAGAAATACTTAAGTAACTATTGCTCTTATAAAGAAAATATGACGTTTTTGCTAAACCTGGATGTGGTAAATTTTATATTATAAGAATATAAGATACGCAAGAATGAAATAAATATTGTAAACGAAATCGGCACACCTCTCTATAAAAATGACTTTAAAACAGTTTGTTCTCTTATCTTTAAACTTAAAAATAAGACACCATCTAATATTGAAAGAGTCGTCAAACGTGTTTCAGGTCACAATACTTGTGTAATTAGCTATTTACTTACTTTACTTCTTCGATACATTATAAATTTCCCGAGGCAGCAAGTTGCCATCTGTATAACTACAATGTAAACAAACAATTAACTAGCTAGCATCCCTGGTTTAGTGGTTTAGTAATAGTATGTCTGCCTGACATGCAGGAGGGCGGCGAGGTACGATTACCGCGCGATGCACGCCTTATTTATTTTTGTTTCACTGTAAAATTTGGCAGAAACCTTTGTGTCCAGATGAACATCAAAATCTTTGTTCGAAAATTATCGGATTCTCTAGGAATTGGATCCCTGTTTTTTTCTACGAAATAACCAACATTCCGGTGACGTTACAGTTGGTTACAATCGAGCTAGTCCGAAATATTTTCCAAACTCTATATTATACCTGTAATTTAAAGTTGCCGACTTTCCGATTCTGTATATTATACCTGGCATTTGGTTCGCATTTGTGTCATAAACGATATTTGGCTGATGTTTTCTCCTTTATCTTCATACCATTGTGTTGACATGGTTTCTTTAAAATTGTTCCTATCTTTCGAAAAGAAACATGCTATAAAAAAGTCTGTAGGCAGCATGATAGTGAATTTTCATCAATTGTTTTTAATAGAAAAAATGTTTTTTTAGAAACCTCAAATTTGCTTAAAAAATACTTACAATTTGAATTATATACATATATTGTAATTAAAATTGAAAAAAAAAAGAAACGTATATATATTTCTTCAATTTTGACAGAAATTTTAACCGGTGGAAGTAGAGAGTAAAATTGTTCATATTTTATGCTAGAAGCTATTAGAACTTAGAACAACACTTAAGTCTGTCACTTTAAAGTTTAATTTGATATTTGTGAAAACAACTTATCAACTACTAATATATTATGAAAATGTAAGCATAAATAATCCTATAAAAATTAAGTACTTGTTATCTTTTATGTAGCAAAATTAATTTAAATATTTAAATTTTTTGCAAAAAAAATTGTTAGCTAATCACATAATCTGATCGGTTATTAGAATTGCACAAATGACTGAAAAACAAAGAATTAAAATTGATCCCCACATGAACTAAGTTATGCGATTATAAATGTAAAAATTTACAAAACTAGAGTCTGTAAGTGTTATAAAAAACTTGAACCAAACATAAGAGTAAAATTATTCATATTTTTATGCTAGAAGCTGTTATAAATTAAAACACCACTTAAGTCTGTCACTTTAAAGTTTAATTTGATATTTGTGAAAACAATTTATCAACTGCTGATATATTATAAAAATGTAAACATAACAAATCCTATAAAATTAATTATTTCTTACCTTTTTGTTGTAGCAAAGTTAATTTAAATATTTTTTGTAAAAAAAAAGTTAGCTAATCACATAATCTGATCGGTTATTAGAATTGAACAAATGACTGAAAAAAAAAAGAATTAAAATTGATCCCCACATGAATTAAGGTATGCCTAAATTCTTACCTGAACTCCATCCACCATTTCCCCCAGGCTAATAGGCCCCAACTCATCTTCCTCACCGCAACCCATCTCAGTGCCAAAACGGCCACTAACCACCTTAATTTCCGGGGGTATGAGCTCCTTACTTCCTTTAGATTGCAAGGCGGCGTGTGCGCATACGTCCCTAGCAATCTACCCAGCACCAGACTCCACCATTTAGAAGCTGGAAGAAAAGACATACTTTGGATGAAACTCTCTCTCTCGGGGCTGCAACTAAATTCATCTCTTGCATTCACCTTCTCACAACAACTTTGTCCAGCTCTTCGACTTACTTTCTGAAAAAAACCGACCATCTGATTTCTAAATATCCTTTCTCCGAGGTCACTATTCTTGGTGACTTCAATGTCCATAATAAGGATTGGCTAGGATCTTCAAAAACCGATCCAGAAGGGTGAGCAGCGGGGGCCTTTGCAGTCAGCAATTCTTTAGCCAATAAGATTCAGCAACCTACTAAGTTTCCTCGCATCCCAACAAACAGCTTAAATCCCTTGGATCTCCTTTTTACTACAAAACCGGAATGTTATAAGACATCAGTCACCGACCTGTCCTGGCTCGTCTGTTTCAGACATCTTACAATAGAGGCATATTCCCTAGTAACTGAAAAACTGCTCGAGTACAACCCGTCCCCAAGAAAGGATCCAAAGCGCTTTCTAGCAACTACATGCCTATTTCTCTCCTTTCAGTCGTCTCTAAAGTGATGGAAAAGTATATAAACACAGAATTACTAAAATTTCTTGAAAAACAAACTCTAATCCACGACAAGCAGTATGGATTGCGTCAGCGCAGATCAACTGCCGACTTCCTTTACTTTGTCACCCATTCTTGGAAGTCTATTGAACTACACGGTGAATCCCAGATTGTCGCTGTAGTAATATCCAAAGCATTCTACCAGGTCTGGCACGCAGCTCTGCTTAATAAACTTTCAGCCTATGGCCTACCACCAAAACTCTGTACCTGGACAGCAAATTTCCTCTCCAACCGGATCATTTCTGTTGTCGTGGAACGCCATTCCTCTAAACTATATCCAAATTAATGCAGGATTTCCTCAAGGTTTAGCTTTAGCCCCTACTTTGTTTCTTCTCTACATCAATGACCTCCTCTCTAGCACATCCAACCCAGTTCACAGTTACGCGGACGTCAGCACCCTCCACTCAAATATACAATTTTCTAAGCCTGTCTCTTTAGCCCAATTAGATGCAGATCGCAGACTCATTGAGGGTTCTGTCTCTGTGGATCTCCAAAAAATATTAGACTGGGCAAATATAAATCTTGTACAATTCAACTCAACCAAATCTCAGTCTTGCTTTCTATCTCGTAAGAGATATAGCAGCCCTAGAACTATCACAATGAGCAACCAAGTTATTCAAAGTAATGGGTGCTTTTCGCTTTTTTTCTGTGAATCGAAATCTGAATTGGCACCAACATGTCACATCAATTGCACAAGCAGCTGCTAAGAAATTAGGTTTCCTCTTTCGGGCTCGCAAATACTTTTCACCAGCTAATCTCTATACCTTATATACTTCACAAATAAGGCCAAACCTCGAATACTGCTCCCACATCTGGGGTGTCGCTGCCGCTTCTACACTTGCTATCCTGGACTCCATTCAGAAGATAGCTATACGTCTCACCGGTGACCCTACCCTCACCCAAAGGCTGCAATCCCTTGCCCACCGACGTGCCGTTGGTGACCCCTATCTCTCTTTTATAGATATCTGAACGGGCACTGCTTAGAGAAGCTTTCTTCCATAGTTCCTCCACCTGCTGCCCCCAACAGATATACCAGGGGAACGGAGCGAATGCATCCTTTTACTGTCCAGGACACCAGACATAGAACATCTTGTTATGCCCGCTCTTTTGTCCCGAGGACTTCCAAGTTGTAGAATTCCTTGCCGGCACATGTTTTTCCTTCTCCTCCGAACCTCTAAACCTTCAAGTCCAGAATTTACAAGTACCCTCTTTCCTTTTTTCGACACCCACGGTACGATAGTATTTAGGCTCTAAGCCCTAGTGGTGTGTTGTTAAAATATTTAGAAAAATAATGCGATTATAAATGTAAAAATTTACAAAACAAGGGTCTGTAAGTGTTATAAAAACTTGAAGCAAAGAGCACGGCCTTGACTTCTGAAATACGAAAGGAAAGCTGTTCCACTTGAAAAAATTATGTTACGGCAGGTTAAATTTTTTCAAATTCAGCAACTATTTGAGAGCACCGTTTATACGGCATTACGATTTTCTCGACAAATAATATAAACGAAAATCTTTCTGAATGCCTCATCTTGATGGGACTCTCCTCTCTATTAGTAAAAACGCCGTATCACATTTTTTGATATGTGTCAAAAATGTGAAAAGTTGAAAAACAATTAAAATAACTCAAAACGATGAAACCTAGAATTTTTTTCTCTTACAAATACATAATAAGGGGTGTAAAAATAAAAAAGCTGAATCACCAGCGACCTTCGATATTTTCAAAATAATTTTATAAGATGCAGCCGTATGCAGCTAAAGACACCCTATTATTAACGTATACAATGTCTTCTCGTATATTGTAAAATAAGGGATATATTGAGTTTTGTCGTCGAAATGCAAGACCCTGTATATATATATATATATATATATATATATATATATATATATATATATATATATATATATATATATATATATATATATATATATATATATATATATATAAGCAGATAAAACTGCAATTAACCCCGCATATGGGTTCTAGGGGTTCCAGTTCAGGCTCATTTAAAAAAAAAATTTTTAAAATTCAAAAATCGCGGTCTCAATCACGAATTTGTTCTACGAAAATTCGCTCAAATATTTTAGTAAATTGAAGGACCAAAGTTGCAACTTTTTTCGGCTTTATAATTATTATTCCATACGTTTGTAATAAGATTTCATTTTTCTTTAAAACGCCTTTATAACTTTGTCATGTTTGAGTCTAAAATTATAATTTTCATCAGACATTTTTTGTAGTCGTGTATTTGGGTCAATTTTTATTAAGAAAATTAACTAATAGAAACTCTAACAATTTGTTTTTAAACAACTTTTTTTGTTGGAACAAACAGTTCGATTAGGTTGACTAAAACGAAATCATCCAGGCGATTAATAAGGAAAAATACCTGCCACGTTTATAATTTGGCAGATTCTTTCTTTTTCTAAATATGAATTATATTTTCTTCTGACAGCTTTTGTAACTTTAATGAAATTTGGAATACAAGTTTCTTTTAAAGAGACTTACAATACCTAGATAAACCAAATTTTAATTTTCCAGCTTCATTGAAAATTGAGTTTGAGGCACTGTTCTTAAAAAGAAGCTGAAATACTGAACTATTTGCTTGATGATAGCGAGATATCCATGATAACAGTTGAGAAAAAATCCCTGAAATAACCGAGTATTAGGACATCTAAAACCTATTTTTAACGTCTCTTTAAATTTAAAATATTATAATAATATTCCGTACTAATAGTGTGCAATCCTTATGAAAATTCGCTACTATAACGCACTAGCTGCGTCTCGAAATTTTTATTTATTATTTATACGTTTTTAAAAGCTATATGTTTTTCCTACTCTAACTTCGATCTATTTCCGCGACTATGGCAAACCACCGACGCCAGTGAGTAGTTTCACCTCACTAGCCTGGGATTTTTGTCAAACCTCCTCGCCTTCCTCTAAGAAGGGTAGCGATATTTAACGTGACCAGCATCGCGTGGTACACGGGACCGACGGCCTTACTACCAGATTTATTCGATACCTACTTTGTTCTGGAATATATAACACATTCACATGTATTACTTAGTTACGTAGGTATCTGTTTTTAATTACTACTACCAAAAAGTTACCTAATCTATAGTTGTTTATATAAAGAAAATCCGTATTATATATGGATAAGATTACATATAAATTATTACTAGAATATTAAGTAATAAATAAAAAAGATTTAATGTGCAGATTTTATCATTAGTATTATTTAGGCTAATTGACACATTTATTAAGTTGGGTTGACTTTTCGTTCAGTCCATAAATTTACACGATCACATTCTATTCAACAAATACTACCAATACCGTGATAAATAAGATGGCAATGTTAGTGAATGGGTCGGGGGTGGGTAAATTTCACAGGGCAGCTGGCGAAATAAAAGAGCTAGCGATAAACCTTAGGGGGTCGCAACCCCTCCCGCTGTCGGCTTTTGGGGAATAGTTGACAATGTTTAACATTTATCCGAACGTGTCTGGACCGTGTCACAACGGCCATGAGATTTAGTTACTTTAGTTGCCATTTCATACTAGTCCAAGCTGGGTGCATTACAGCTTTAGTGTTATTTTCGTAGTATTTAGTATCTTTGTGTTTTATAAAATGAGTACGTCTGCTCAGTATAACTGTGATTATTGGAACGGTGTCAGCCAGTGTTCTTACCCTAATTTCTCACCCCATTCATTCTCAAATGAGTATTCGAAGATTTGTGGACCTACCGCATGTGACATGCTAAACAGTCAAGGCTCACCTGATGTTGTCCAAGGACAAAGCCTGAATTCTTTTATTAGTGCTTCGCCCCATTCAATTAAAGAAGAATTTCCATACGTTGACTGTAGATACAACATTAATCAAAGCTACGTGAATAGTGTACCGTCTTTAGTTGACGATTTGAGAACGTCTCCACTGCCAAACCCCGCTTATTCAAGTCATCTACTCACGTTTGATAGTTGTCGGGAAAACATATTCGGTAATGACTTGAATGTCGTTACCTCGTCTAACAATCCAACCCCTAAAACGGAAGAAGCTAAGTGCAAAAGTGTTGATAATGACTCACCGGCTTTACGTGCATTGTTGACTCGGCCGCCGAAACTTAAAACTGGGTATAATAGTTATTATAATCTTCCCAAACCATTAGATAATTACCAAAATACTAGTGTTAATAATAATAATAATAATAGTAATGATAATAATCAGAACAGTAATGTTTATTCTAAAATAAGATTACTAGGTGGTGAATCTACTGAAAATCTATCACGTAGTGTTCAAAGGACAGAACAAGATTTTAGTAAAATTGCCGTTGAAAATGCAAGTCGTCTAAATTCTTCGCCTAATGAAGAAGTAGCCGAACAACAGGAAAGTAATATCTACCCTTGGATGAAATCAACTCATGGTAAGCTTTATTTTAACTATTACCAAACAATGTGTGTGTTATGGTTACACTATTTTATTGTATTACGTATTTGGATTCTTTATTGTTTACTTATCTACACTTCGCTGTGGTTTGGGTTTGGCCAGTTGATATATGGTGTTTAGAAGTTTAGATAATTTGTGAGCATTTATATTTATAGGTACTGATATTATGTACTTTCTAATAGAAAAGTTATGAATAAATAAATAAAAGTAAATAAGGAAAATCAGTTGTTTACACAAAGAAGCAAATTTTAAAATTAAGATACATATAAATGTAAACAAACGCCTAGCTTCTAGTGCCATGGCATTCTCTTTAATAACTTATAAATATTTTTAAACATAATATACGTTCAATAAATATAAAAAGCCCGTGCAGAGAGTGCATTATGGTAGCGAATTATTATTAAATGTTTACAATTTTAACCATTCAATTTTATATTGCCGCAGAAACTTTAAATTTTTAACTCACGAGACCGACGGGCGTAGCCAATATCGTTAAAATTACTCTGGTATTGTCAGAAACGACACATTTTCATGTATGTTATTAAATACTACATTTATTAGGCTAATTAATCTATCCAAACTACTAATTAAATATGGACATGTGTTCAGGGAACAATAGCTAACCAAAAAGGCAATCCTTAGGCTATATATATATATATATATATATATATATATATATATATATATATATATATATATATATATATATATATATTAATATTGTTTCGAGACAAGAAGCAGTGAATTGGGAAATGTGTAAATTATATTAATTATAATTGGATGAGTAGATTTAATCTGTATTGTAACTGTTTGGCATATATTTAGCATAATCACATTTGAAGTGTATATATAAACAATACACAGTTTCGTGATTAATTGAAAATAACAACAATAACATTACTTAGGATTTATTTTACCGTATAGAAGAATGCTGATTAAGTATGTTTACTTAGTTTAGTAATCTACTTCACATAAATTTATATATAGAGGTGTTTGTAAATATTAGATTGACTTTTCATATTGTAATCAGAGCCTCGGTTGTTCAGGGACAAAAACGCGTGCCTCTGAACAGAAGGTTACTGGGTTCGAACCCAGGGTTCTCTTTTCACTTTTTCAGTACAAACTGTAACATTACCATCAACCGAGGTTGTGGCATTGTATTTGAGCAAGTTGAATGTCTGCACGCTCATCCCTTCGGAGGAGACGTAAAGCCGCCGGTCCCGTGTCCATGCGAAGTTGGGCACGTTAAAGATTTCTATCCTCTTTACAGAAAGGCAGGGGTTCGGCAAAAATTTCCAGGATAGTGAGGTGAAACTGCTCCCTGGCGTCAGTGAATTGCCATAACCGCGGAAATAGGCCGACGTTAAAGAAACAAAACACACACACACACACACACATACTTTCATCAAACTGGTTACATCGTTAATATGTCACTAACCCAAAATCATGTCAGTGTTCCCCTATTCCCCTCAATTATCCTCCCATTCCTTAAGCAGCTAAGTTACATGAGAAGGGATTAATTAGGTTTTAAGTTATATAAGTTCTGGTCTTATATAAAATTCATAGTTGTGAAGAAAATGTGGTATATGGAGAATAGAGTTGCAACTAAGATGGTATATTGGAGAAATTGAGATCTATTTTAGATAAAAGCAATAGGTGAAGCATTACATTGGAGACTTGAAGTTGCAAAATATTTTTATTTGCTTTACCAAAAGTTGAAGCTTGCTGAATTTGGTATATTACATGTAATGTTGTTTTATATATATACTTTTATTATTATGCTGCTCTCCAGCACAACCCGCAGGTTAATTGTAAAAATATGCTGTATGATTTTTATCAATAAATATCTGTGAGTGTGTGTAGGTGAGCGTGAGTGCGTGCGCGCGCGCGGGTACGTGCGTGTGACGCTCCGTATCACAGCCCCCGTACATGCTACAATAAAACGTTCCAGACCAAAATTTGTTGGTCAAAAAAGCAGTTTTCAATAAGACTACATAGACATACTAAATGCAAAGTGTGGTTTTTGATATAAGCTTCATTTTTTAAACAAACACCCTGTATATTATAGAAGATTTGGATTTCTTATTACATTCTTAATCAATAAGGTGTCAAACATGTTTTTCTCATTTCAATAGATTTCCAAAAAATCCCCAAAAAAGTACGTAATCAAAAGTAATCACAAAATATAATTACCTTGCTAACGATGACAAAGTAAATCATAAAAGATGCTCAAACTGACGACCATTTTCTATTTACCAAACGTCATATATTCTAATCAGCTCCACAGTAAATGAATTTCTAATAACTTGAGACGAAATTTCCCTGCAGACACGAGTAATTTTCTCTCTCAAATTCTCTAAGTTTCTTGGTTGAGCAAAATAGACCACATCTTTTACATAACCTCATAAGAAATATAATGGTGTCAGGTCAGGCGACCTCACGGGCCACTTGACTGGCCGTCGGTTCCCTATTAACCTTGTTCCATTTTATTGTTTAATAAAAATATTGACAGAGACATGAGAACGAACAGTTGTGACGCTGACATTATAGTTGTGATGCTGTCGTTGCTGACAAATTATTATTATTAAGGAACATGTGATTCTTTTTGGGATTTTCTAGAAAACGATTAAAATGAGCAAAAAAGGTTTGACACATTATTGGTTAAGAATAAAATTAGAAATCCAAATCGCAAATAAAATACAGGATGTTCCGTTAAAAAAAATAGGTTTATGTCAAAAAGTACAATTTTTATTCACCCTGTATATCTAGGTAAAACCTCATTTAAAGCATCTTTTTTAACCAACCAATTTCGGTCTGAAACGTTCTTCTTGCATGTACGGGGGCTGTGATATGTGACGTTTAAATAGATCTGAGACAGCCTGTACATATATCACACAAGTTATATATATATATATATATATATATATATATATATATATATATATATATATATATATATATAAAATATACATACAGGTTCATTCACCAATTAGACTATTTATTAATCTAGGTATATCTGTGCACAAAAAATTTGCACATCACGGCTCCATCTGATGTTTATAATGCTCAAGATGGCCGACTACCGGTTATACCAGAAACTTACGTCAATTTTGTTATTTTAAGCAGAACACCCTATGTATTTATGCATTTTTAGATCCCTGGTTGATTTTAGGTTGGCCTTGATCAACTTACCCTATACCTAAGTTATTAATTAATAGTCGCTTTCATTTGCTAGGTTTGTTTCAAAAGGTCTGCAATGAATAGGGTAGGGGGTTGCCCATTGCTGTGGTATGTTTGTTCAAAAAATTCATTATCCAATTGAAAAATAGTCTGATTCATGGAGAGACTGGTTAAATTTATATATTTTTTGCAGACCTCTTTGTCTATATTTTTCATATTTAGCAAATTGTCTAAAGACGTTAGCGCTGCTATTATGAGAACACTGAGAATCACGGAGGTCATGATATTTCCTAGAGTATGGCTTTGTTATGTGGACGATGTTTCTGCGGTATTTAATTAAATTTCATGAATCAAATTCACGCATTAATTTAAAATTATAAAGAAATTACGTTTTCTTGAGGTATTAGTCATTAAAAATAGAGAGATCAGATTTTGACATCCACGGAAAAGGAACCATAACTGTGAGTTACATTTCGATTGACTTCACCATAGTTTTTCACAAAAAACAACTAGTTTGAACTTTCTCGTTCACAGATTAATACACTTTCCCTTAAGTAAGGAAAGATGCCGCAGAGAACTTGAATATATTAAAAATGTAGCTAAGTATAACGCTTACTCTGTCAATTTAGTGGAAAAATTTGTCAATAAACATAAAGCAAAGAAAATGTTTGCAGAGTCTACGACTTTTAGAAAAGATAAACCAGACAAAACCGTTGTCTGCTTACCATTTGAACCGAGGACTACGAGAGGTTTTAATAGCATTTTCAAGAAAGCCAATTTACAGCTTACATTTTCTACCAAAAAAAAACATTAAAAAGTTTGCCGGGTAACCCAAAGGATGAAAATAGAACTACAGTAGTGTCGTGAATCTATGAAATAAGTTGTGAGGATTGTGAGCTTAAATATGTTGGGCAAACTAAAAGAACTATTGAAACTAGGTTTAAAGAACAATTAGCGCAACTCAGATATGGCACTATTGATAGATCATGTACTGCCCAGTATATTTGAGACAGTAATCATCATGTAGATAAATCAAATCTCAAGCCAGTCAAAAATTTCGGGCAGCGGCGTCAGTTAGATGCTTACGAGAGTATATATATATATATATATATATATATATATATATATATATATATATATATATATATATATATCGTTATAAATCTGAACAAAAATGTTTCGATGACTAGAGTAGGTCCGCAACCGTCGGTCTCATATCCATGCGATGTTGTGCACGTAAAATATCCCTACCCTCCTTACGGAAAAGCAGGAGTTTGGCAAAATTTCCAGGATAGTGAGGTCAAACTATTCCCTGGCGTCGGTGATTGGCCATAGTATCGGAAATAGACCGACATTAAAAAAACAAACACACAGACAGTATGTCTGGTTCTATGTAGTGCATTGTGTGAACTGTCTTAATAATCAGTGTGTCCTTCTTAGAAGGAATATTTGATAACGACACAGAGTATTACAAAAGCAGGTATACAGCTTTAATTACAGGGATTTGAGGTCCATCGGGGGGTCTGTCTGTATACCTTCGTAGAGGACGCTGTGCGCAAATGCTTGGCAACTAACACATAAATTTTTATTCGTTTAGTTTATGCATCCCTCTGGTGACGCTAAATTTGTTAGCTAAGATCGCCAGGTCTAAAAACCATATTGTGATCATTTGGATTCTCCGAATTGTACTTATCAGTGCTCATCACAGGTTGCAATGTTCACTCATAATATACTATGCTATGTCGAAACCATGCCCTGAAAAGCAGACTTCTTGAGTTGATAATTATTTCGAGGATATTCATGAATAGAGACAGGTATGATATGGAATCAAAAGAAAATAATTTTAAATTATTATTACATACTGGAATCATCAGGAAACGGTGTAAATATTGATAGAACGTTTCTAGGTTGACCTTCCAATGTTTAGCAATATTTTCCTTATCTAGTAATAAGCATTTGTCGCTTGTGATTTTATCGTAGTTATGATTGCTATATCTGATAAGTACACTTGGAGAGCCCAAATGACCACAACACATTTTAAAAAGACCTGACGATCGTTTCACTAACCAAGTTAGCGTCATCAGAGGATGAAACATTCTAAATACTTAAAAAACTAACATCAACTTATATACCGGATCTCAGGTAAAGAGATCGAACCGAGATGAGACACTAGTCGTAGGCAAATTCCACAGTGTATTGTATTTTTATCGCCTGACCAGGTCTTTGCGCTATCCTTATTGCTTTATCTAAAAGTGTCCATCTGTAATAGTCTTAAGAAAGTTCACCGACCGCTAAATTAACAACGGTTCCTTTGGCGGCAATAACTGTATACTTGTTATCGGTAAAAACGTGCCGAAAACGTGGTAATTTTATTTAGCAAAGTAATCTATCAAGTGACTCGTAATTGGCGCTGGTGCACTGTTCATACATTCTTTGTTGCAACTATATTTCGCAATATATACGCTCTCAAACCCATTCAGCTGACCTGGTTTTCTAACATTTTTTATTAATTTCAGATTTTCTTTATCAACGTGATGATTACTATCCCAAATATGTCGGGCGACGGCAGACTTATCTACAGTACCGTAACGTAATTGGGATATGTGTTCTTTGAATCTGATTCCAATCGATCTTTTTGTTTGTCCGACGTATTTAAGATTACAATCTTTACAACTTATTTCATAAATTCCCGACATTTTTTCCGCGCTATCCTTGTCTTTTGGATTACCTAGCAAGTTTTTTAAAGTATTTGTTGTTGAAAATACTACCTGTAAGTCGACTTTTTTAAAAATGTTGTCTAGACCCCTCGTGATTCTAGGTTCAAATGGTAAGCAAACAAAGTTTTTTTCCGATTTTTCTCTTCTGAACGTCGTTGATTCCGTCACCATTTTCTTTGTTTTCTGTTTGTTGATTAATTTTTCCACTAAGCCAGCAGTGTATCCGTTATATTCGGCCACGTTCCTAATATAATTTAATTCTTTGGTATATCTACTTTTGTTTAAAGGAATAAATTTGATTCTATAAAATTTACCCACGAATTAGAAACTAATAATAAACTACTCTTTCTAGATGTACTAGTTATCAAGAATAAAGACACTTTAGAATTCGTCTATAGAAAAGAAACCACTACCTTAAGCTACATCCCGAGCGACTCACATCATACGTACGCACAAAAAATGGCCAGTCTGAATTTTTTAGTAAATCGGTTAATTAATTTCCTTTAAACAAAAGTAGATATACCAAAGAATTAAATTATATTAGGAACGTGGCCGAATATAACGGATACACTGCTGGCTTAGTGGAAAAATTAATCAACAAACAGAAAACAAAGAAAATGGTGACGGAATCAACGACGTTCAGAAGAGAAAAATCGGAAAAAAAACTTTGTTTGCTTACCATTTGAACCTAGAATCACGAGGGGTCTAGACAACATTTTTAAAAAAGTCGACTTACAGGTAGCATTTTCAACAACAAATACTTTAAAAAACTTGCTAGGTAATCCAAAAGACAAGGATAGCGCGGAAAAAATGTCGGGAATTTATGAAATAAGTTGTAAAGATTGTAATCTTAAATACGTCGGACAAACAAAAAGATCGATTGGAATCAGATTCAAAGAACACATATCCCAATTACGTTACGGTACTGTAGATAAGTCTGCCGTCGCCCGACATATTTGGGATAGTAATCATCACGTTGATAAAGAAAATCTGAAATTAATAAAAAGTGTTAGAAAACCAGGTCAGCTGAATGGGTTTGAGAGCGTATATATTGCGAAATATAGTTGCAACAAAGAATGTATGAACAGTGCACCAGCGCCAATTACGAGTCACTTGATAGATTACTTTGCTAAATAAAATTACCACGTTTTCGGCACGTTTTTACCGATAACAAGTATACAGTTATTGCCGCCAAAGGAACCGTTGTTAATTTAGCGGTCGTTGAACTTTCTCAAGACTATTACAGATTGACACTTTTAGATAAAGCAATAAGGATAGCGCAAAGACCTGGTCAGGCGATAAAAATACAATACACTGTGGAATTTGCCTACGACTAGTGTCTTATCTCGGTTCGATCTCTTTACCTGAGATCCGGTATATAAGTTGATGTTAGTTTTTTAAGTATTTAGAATGTTTCATCCTCTGATGACGCTAACTTGGTTAGTGAAACGATCGTCAGGTCTTTTTAAAATGTGTTGTGGTGATTTGGGCTCTCCAAGTGTACTCATCAGTGCTCATCACAGGTTCCAATCTTCACTTATTGCTATATCTTTTGTATTTTGTAAGACTACTTATTTTCTTCTTGCTTATTTTATAGTTTTGATACCTGCTAATAAGCTTTATCCAATTCATTTATTTTTTTGTTACTTACTAGAGATTTTTTCCATACTTTACCTTTTTTACATTTTTATTTAATCACCTCATTTATTTGTTTTCGTTTACTGTATGCCTAATCGTTCGTAACCTTCCTCGTAGAATAGTATAAATCATAATAATAATAATTGTAGCTGACCGTTTTTAGTGCTTACTATAATTATATTTTCTTTTGTTTTTAGCGGAATCCTCGTCACCTGGAAGTAAGCGAACAAGACAAACTTATACCAGATACCAAACTTTAGAACTAGAGAAAGAATTCCACTTTAACAAGTATCTGAATCGTAGACGACGTATTGAGATTGCTCACGCTTTATGTCTAACTGAACGACAGATTAAAATATGGTTTCAAAATAGAAGAATGAAAGACAAAAAGTTTACAAAATTTGGCGGCAACGATTACGTAGACCTTATGGAATCCAACTCGAGTAACGAGAAACTGTTTAGTCCGAGTCATCAGCAGTTTCAGGGTCAGTATTTTAGTGATAAGCAGGAGACTTCAATGGCCGTCAAGAACGGAAGCTCTTTTGATAGCGACGTGCCATGCCCATTAACTCAGATAAGAAATTTGCCTGGTCCTCCTACACTGCCATAATATTCAATGCATGTGTCAAACGAGCCAAAATCAAAATTTCCTGTGTCTTCGTGTGTAGTGCCAATAAAATTATTTTTATCTAACGCGTTGTGAATTTATAATCTTTTATTTTATAAAGCTATTGTTGTAGTGAATGCAGTTTTTCAGAGTCAACATATTTAATCCTTGTAAGAAGTTGTCACTTGGATTTAGATCTCGAATAGCATGCTAATTTGTACAAATACTGTCTAAATTTCTCTGTTAGGCTCAAAACAAAAATACCATATGCTAATTATTTGCTTGGCTACTAGGAATGTTTTTAAACTTAACTGTTTACTGGTTCTCAATTACTAGGATATTTACTGCATAACTACGAGTATCGCAGAATTTGAAAATAATTGCAACTGATGTAGTAGTAGTAGTAGCAGTGGTGGGGAGGCCAACGCCAAGAAAGTAGGTCACAATGGGCCCTTTTTGCCAAGAAACTGATGTAAATGCAAGTCAATATCTAAACCTTTAATAAAATGCAAGTCAATAAAGGTTTAGATATTCAGTTGTCACAATAACCACAGCAAGGGCGTAGCTGGGGGGTAGAGGGGATAATTACCCCCCTAAGAATAAAAATATAATTGAAAAAATAATTTGTCATTTGTCATAAGAATACGAAATAGGTCGATGCATTTTCTAAATGTTGGAACAGGAGGTATATAATATAACATTGTTCAATTTGAAGTATTCAGTAACGTTGTTTTCTGTCCCTGTCGTGTTACCTGGTATCAGTATATACAATAACTATCTGGTATTATACTGCTTTACTTGTGGCTTTGCTATTACCATACCATACATAACAAACTGAAGCGAATGAGAGCGGTTTTTAGAATCTTGAGACTATTTATTTTAACTTACTAATTGTGTCTGGAGTAATGCCAGTTCTATATTTTAATACTTTGCCCCTGTTAACGGCATGATGTGACAATAAAGAATAGTATAATATCGGGTATTTTAGTCCCTATTTTGTGGTGGCTGTGCAACAATGTCGAGAATAAATAACAGGTCATAATAATAATAATAACATCTGGACGCGACTACTTCAGTGAATAAAGATTGAATATACCGTACTGATAATTGGGAATCTGGGACTCTTTGAGTTTGATCTTTGAAAAATATGAATTCAATTTATTTTCGCATTACAACATGCCGCTCGTCCCTACCAGAATGAAACATATACAACAATGAATCACGTTCTCAATTTCTCTGCTCGGAGGCTTCCGGTAATATTTTCAACTTCCTGAAGGACTTCTTTTAGTGCAAACATGTTTTTTACTGCCTATAATAAGATAAACAAGCCCGCTCCGTTTTCGACTTTTGGTCAAATTGTTGTGAAATGTTAGTAATTAATAAGTAATATTTAATGATTAACAAGTTATTGTGACAAAGACCTTTTCCAATTTACAAAAAAAATTGTGTTTTATAGAATTTTTCTTAAAGGAGATTGGTTTAGCAATTTGTCGGGTTAAAAACATTTTAGCTAATTCTCGTAAAAAGGCTTTTATATGAATTTCGTGTAACATTACTTAAGCCAATTTTTGTAAACGAATGACTACTTTCCGTGAAAGGGATTCTTTGAAAATTTCCATGTAACATTTTTTTTGTATTTGTGTCAAAAAGCTTTTTGCGAATAATTATATCCTGGAATGTGTGGCTTTTTTTGTAAATTGCTTGAACTGATTCATTCGCCAGGAAAATCGGACTAGTTTTTTCGCGATAATTTTGTTATCTACGCCCTTGAATCATAGTCTAAAAGCGTGGCCGCGACCATGACCGTCTATCTCCAGTGGTGCTTTTTATTTAACTTTGCACTTCATCAATTGGACCACGTTTTTCTCTTGGTCTACTTTTTCAAATTTTTTTCAACTTTGTGTTCTTCAAATGATGTTGTTAGTAAGTTCTTATATCACATAATATGTTCACTAAATTTGTATTTCTTCCTCTCAATTTATTTTAGCAAGCAGATTTATTTTTTCACCTTTTTTAACACAAATTTTATTTGTAGTTCTACATTTCATTTTCACTTTACTTATTCATTTTTGATCATGTTCACATTTTGAAAGCATGTATTCTCTTCAAGTATAGTTTTCGTCTTCATACATTATAATACTCTATATGTATGAGTTGATGAACATCTTTCCCAAGTCCAATTTAAAATATTTTTTGGTTCGGAGAGTATTTTGTCTATCACTAGTTCTTTGCCACGTTTTTCACAATTCGCGTTGCAAAAGGTGCTTCTAAGTTTCTGCTTGTTCAAGATACTGGCCACTCAGCGTTATATCAATTTTTTACAGTTCTGTCCTTACTTACCATTATTACTAGTTTTCGTCATAGTTATTATTAGTTTGACTTTTAACAACATACATTCAACTGAGTATACTTTGCAGTTTTTTCTGTTCCTACTATCAGAGTATTGGCGTACCTTACAAAATGTAACCGTTCTTCATTTATTTTCATTTTCTTGGTGTTTTTACTTCCAGTTTCTTTATTACGTGTTTAATAAATAAATTAAAAGAGTATGAAAATAGTGGGCATTCCCAACGTACTTCTATTTTTATTTTAGCTCCAATTGCACAGCCGTTGATACCTATCTATTGTGGTACCATTTTATATTTTTTGCGAATTTTCATTAACAAAAATTTGCTAATAGAGAGGTCACGATGAAAAGCTTTTGAAAAAATGTCTTCAGATAAGCGCGAACTTGGAGCCCTAGAATCCAAAATCGAGGTCCGTTAAAATTTGTATATGCTTATATATATTATATATATATATATATATATATATATATATATATATATATATATATATATCGATTTTGGATTCTAGGGCTCCAAGTTCACGCTTATCTTAAACTTAGCAAAAATTGGGCGGGGACCGAGGTGAAGTTCGTTAATCAGCCTTTCGGTTCAAGTTTTTTGGGTGGAACATCGGGGAAAACTCTTTGGAAACGCTATATTTTTAAAATTATTAAAGTGAGTGGAATGGAATTTTTTACGTATATAGAGCATTCACGAACCTCTTTAAGCTCTTGCACACTTGCCAAGAAAAAATTATTTACACAAAGCTTTTTGATAAATATTCAGACAGAAAATAGTTGCATGAAAATTTGCAGAGTTCCTTTCACTAACATTTGGCATTCATTATTCATACAAAAATTGGCTCAAGTATAACGCTACCCGAAAATTATATTTTTTACGAAAATTAATTAAACAATCCTTTTCACGAAAATTCGCAACCATTTTTTTACAATATCCAACCTATTAAACATTTATGATGAACAACCAACCTTTTACAAAAATCTCAGATAAAATGATTCTGCAGAAACGCAAAAACTATTCTTCAAAAACTGAGAACAATTTTTCACAGGAAAATTTTCTGAAAAAAAAAAATAAAATCAAAAATATATACCGAACTAAAAGAAAATGCGGGAAATAAATTTTTGTAACTTTAAAGAAAATATAAGGAAAATTATTCATTTTTTAAAAATAACAAGCCGTCAAAAAAGAGCGTTATTTAAGTTTGTCACTTTGAAGCTCCATTTGACATTTGTGACAATTTATAAGCTTATTCATGATGAAAAGGTAAACATGACTATCGAATAATCATATCATTAAGTGAATGTTGGAATCTGTGATGAGCACTTGAATTGATTTCCTCATCCTCCGATGACGCTAACTTTTTTAGCGAAACGATCGTCAGGTCTTTAAAAAGATGTTTGTGTCGAGTTCAGTTCTCCAAGTGTACTTAATAATCCTATTAATTTTATATAGTTATATAATTAATTTGATATACGTATATACTTGTATAATATCTTAGCTGAAGTACAACTGAAATAACTAGAAAACGATGAACGATATCTTCTTTTGTTTTGCATTACAAACATGCATTACAATTTGATAGAAAACTATAAAAATCCAATAATATAAGAGATATTCTATTAAAAAAATAAAATTTTATCACCAACTTTTTATGGGCGGCACCCTGTGATTGCCAAAATAATTTTGTAAGATGCAGTCCGAGACACCCTATAATTGCATTACAAACATGCATTACAGTTTGATAGAAAATGTAAAAATCCAATAATATAAGAGATATTCTATTCAAAACATAAAATTTTTCACCAACGACTTATGGGCGGCACCCTGTGACTGCCAAAATAATTCTATAAGATGCAGCCCGAGACACCCTACAATTGCATTACAAACATGCATTACAGTTTGATAGAAAATGTAAAAATCCAATAATATAAGAGATATTCTATTAAAAACATAAAATTTTCACCAACGACTTATGGGCGGCACCCTGTGACTGCCAAAATAATTCTATAAGATGCAGCCCGAGACACCCTACAATTGCATTACAAACATGCATTACAGTTTGATAGAAAATGTAAAAATCCAATAATATAAGAGATATTCTATTAAAAAAATTAAATTTTATCAACAACGACTTATGGACGGCACCCAGTGACTGCCAAAATAATTTTGTAAGATGCAGCCCGAGACACCCTATAATTGCATTACAAACATGCATTACAGTTTGATAGAAAATGTAAAAATCCAATAATATAAGAGATATTCTATTAAAAACATAAAATTTTCACCAACGACTTATGGGCGGCACCCTGTGACTGCCAAAATAATTCTATAAGATGCAGCCCGAGACACCCTACAATTGCATTACAAACATGCATTACAGTTTGATAGAAAATGTAAAAATCCAATAATATAAGAGATATTCTATTAAAAAAATTAAATTTTATCAACAACGACTTATGGACGGCACCCAGTGACTGCCAAAATAATTTTGTAAGATGCAGCCCGAGACACCCTATAATTGCATTACAAACATGCATTACAGTATGATAGAAAATGTAAAAATCCAATAATATAAGAGATATTCTATTAAAAAAATAAAATTTTATCACCAACGACTTATGGACGGCACCCAGTGACTGCCAAAATAATTTTATAAGATGTAGCCCGAGACACCCTATAATTGCATTACAAACATGCATTACAGTTTGATAGAAAATGTAAAAATCCAATAATATAAGAGATATTCTATTAAAAAAATAAAATTTTATCACCAACGACTTATGGGCGGCACCCTGTTACTGCCAAAATAATTTTATAAGATACAGCCTGAGACACCCTACAATTGCATTTCAAACATGCATTACAGTTTGATAGAAAATGTAAACATCCAATAATATAAGAGATATTCTATTAAAAAAATAAAATTTTATCACCAACGACTTATGGGCGGCACCCTGTTACTGCCAAAATAATTTTATAAGATGTAGCCCGAGACACCCTATAATTGCATTACAAACATGCATTGCAGTTTGATAGAAAATGTAAAAATCCAATAATATAAGAGATATTCTATTAAAAAAATAAAATTTTATCACCAACGACTTATGGGGGGCACCCTGTTACTGCCAAAATAATTTTATAAGATGCAGCCCGAGACACCCTACAATTGCATTACAAACATGCATTACAGTTTAATAGAAAATGTAAAAATCCAATAATATAAGAGATATTCTATTAAAAAAATAAAATTTTATCACCAACGACTTATGGGCGGCACCCTGTTACTGCCAAAATAAGTTTATAAGATGCAGCCCGAGACACCCTACAATTGGCGGTTTTTTTTTTCTCCTATCTTGTACAATAACGGATAAATTGAGCTTTGCCGTAGAAATGCGCCGCGTCATGGTGTAAACAGATAGGTGCGAACAAATTTATAAGGTGATTCCTTGTTGAAAACTAAATGACGCCTAATCATCAACAATTAGATTATCATTACAAAATGTGAACCAGCTGCTCACTACAGACAATTAAAGTTCAACACTATGCAAAGTATGCTATGTAATTGAACATATATTTTTTTTCTCCAGCAATCCTTAAGTTAACAACAAGAAATTCAAGAGACCTTTTTTGTTGATAATGAAAAATGCTAACTAAAATATATGACAATGACGGTTGAAGCTGAAACTTAAGGGTTTGTAAAACACACGCGTCTTATGACCTTTCTTCTACATAACCCATATTTGTTTCAGGTTATTTTTAGTGAATTTTTATTTTAAAAAAAATCACTTATAGAGAGGTATCGATAGTGAGACTTTGCAAACATTTTTTCAAATGAGCGCGAATTTGGGCCCCTAGAACCCATATCATAATAATAATAATAATAATAATAATTTATTGAACAATATACCTCTTTTTACAAAACAACTTACAAGATTAATCAAGAGCCTGATTGAACAAAATTGAACAAATATACATTTCTCACAAAATAACTTACAAGGCTAATTAAGAGCCTGGTTGTTCAATAACGTTAAAAGTCACCTAAGTCGAAGACTTGTTGGTGATACTTGTAACATCATTATCTCTAAAGATAAGCTAGTGCACACTCTGACACTGTAAAGAAATACAAACAAAAACCAAAACTGCAGACGAACTCCAGCGATTCGCGGAAAATATAAAAAAACATAACTATGCTTTTTGACTATAGATAAAATCTCTTTTACCAAATGTCTTAAGCCACACTATGGGTAACCTACACACACACACACATGCGCGGGCCCCACAGGTCAGACGCCAGGCACAAGAAACAACAAAATACAAAGGAAAGACCACTACACCAGCATATTAACCTCCACGACCCTGTGGATTACTTCACGATCTAGTCCAACTATCCACTTTTTTAAACCGACTTTAAAACCTCGAAGTCCATGCTGCTGGCGAATTTGGGCTGGTATAGAATTATATATTCTTACGCAAAGGTAAGCATAGGAACGCTGTGCAATTGTCTTCCTAGCTCTTTCTGTTTTAGATGCGTGTGCGCAGTGTCTCGTATTATAGTTGTGACTCAACTCCTTCAATTCACATCGATGAATATGCTGGTATACAGCAGCATTAAAGTAGAAAAGCTGCCTAATACCCAGCAGTTTTGTCTCAGCGTATAAAACATCCGTAGCATATGTGCGTTCTTTACCATAAATCACCTTGATGAGACAATTTTGAGCAATCTGTAATTAAGATATATGACACCTTGCAGCACCACCCCAAGCTATTATAGCACATCGTAAATGACTCTCCACTAAAGAATAATATAGAGTCCGCAGGTGTTTGATGTGTAGCATCTCTTTCAATACTGCAAATTTTACCATCACGGAGCGAATCTTTTTAGTTACATTTAAAATGTGGTGCTTCCATTTCATGTGTGAATCTATAGTAACACCCAAATACACCGCATGCTTCACACTTTTTATCTTCATGCCATCACATATTTCCAAGGTGGTAAAAGTTGGCAAGTTCCTTTCGTAGCATGAAAATGGTATATACACTGTCTTCGCCGCATTTACAGTCAACAATCGGTTTTGAAACCATTCCAGGATTTTTCGAAAATCCGATTCAACTGTAGATTTGAGTATATCCCATGATTCTGCGTTATAAAATATAGCAGCATCATCCGCGTATCCAACTATCTTTCCTAACGATCTAACATAAAAAAGGTCGTTTATATAAATATTAAATAATAAGGGTCCTAGAATGGTTCCTTGCGGAACACCACAGTTCATTTTTACCACATCACTCAGAACACCATTCACACACACCACCTGATATCTGTCAGACAAATAGCTTTGTAAGAGCTGTTGTTGTCTTCCCCTAAACCCAATTTTCTCCAGTATTTCAAGCAATCTTGTGTGATCAACCGTATCGAATGCCTTTTTTAGATCCACCAAGACACACAATGAAGGTCTGGTGTTATCCAGACTGTGATATATATTATTCGTCAGTTCAATTATGGCATCCTGCGTAGATGTCTTTGTCCTGAAGCCATACTGCCTCTCAGATAATAATCCATATTTATCGAGATAACCATCGAAGCGTTTTTTCAGGAGACACTCAAAGACTTTAGCAATACTGGAAATCAGTGATATCGGTCTATAGTTAGCGGTATCCAGCACATCTCCTTTCTTAAATAAAGGTTTGATAACACCCGGGGTCAGTTTCGATTTTAATATGTTTATGTATATATATATATATATATATATATATATATATATATATATATATATATATATATATATATATATATAGAGAGAGAGAGAGAGAGAGAGAGAGAGGTATCTATAACTCAAAAAATAATTAACCGATTTTGATTAAACTTGCCAAGTGCCTTTCTTTTATTAATAGCTTGAATGAGTTCGTTAGCCAGGAAAATCGGACAAGGTTTTCCGGGAAAATTTTTGGTTTTCTTTCGAAAAAAATTTTTTCTCCGAAAATAACAAAGCTATTTCGATTAAATTTGGTGTACATATTGCTTTGGAAAAGACCTAAATACGTACCAAAATTCAGCTTTTTAGGTTTACAGAAAATTGAGCTATTCAAATTTGAAGCATTTATTTTTAATATCACCGCGTTTCATTGACAATGGCAAACGTGGTATATGAGATCTAGTATGTCAGTGCGTTGCCTGGTAACGGAACATTTGATATTAGTGCGCAGGTCTGTTACACGCTGTAACTGACGTTTATCGTGTGGTATTAGATTGTTTCAGTTTCAGTTAACACGTTATTTGTGTTATTTGGTAATTTTTTTTTCGAACAGCCTTATTTTATTACATTTTTTATCGAAATATGTTCGTAAGAAAAAAAAATTAAGACGCAGTAAGTGAGTTTTGGTAGCAAATTTTCATTAAATGCTTCAAATTTCAATAACTCAATTTGCTATTAACCTAAGGTTTGTTGGCTAGGAAACCAACATTTAAAGTTTATTGTCGGAAATTTTTTGTACATTTTCAAACAATAACTTATTTTGATAAAATGTGGGAAATTGTTTCTACTATATAGGTTATACCGGTAACCAAATTGATGACTGCTTGCATTAAAAAGACATATTTGATATTCAAAGCATTTTTATAAAAATTCACTGCCAAATCGTACTTGCTGCGTCCAGACTTTTTAATATATGCCACCTTTGACGTTTTAAAAAGAAACGTGATACGATTTTCCAAGTAATTTTTCTGTTTTTTCTTGACTATTTTGTGCTGAAAAGACTTTACCTCTGTCTATAATATACAATAGTTTTTTCTATTTACACAAAATATTTTGATCTTATGCGTTTCTCTGGCCACCAGTGACACCCACATTTTTTGTCCTTGAATACTTATAACTCTTTTCTTTCCACTTCATCTTAATCTTCGTGCATAGTGAGAGTTATTGGTGCATTGTTTTCATGTAAAAGCACTAAGAATCAACTGATACTTCAGAACTATTATCAAGTATTCTGTGTTTAAAATACAGACTATATAAGTGTCCTTAAATAATGATGACAAATTTTAAGATATGATTCTGCAGACAAAATTTTATACTAACATACGTCCGTAAATGATTTCAGTGGGAGCTACAGCCCTACGAAGGTGATGTCACTAAAATAGTTTTCATTAAGTTGACTAAGGTCTACTTTCAGTACAGAAAATAAATTATACGTATCAGTTGGGGTTGAGTTTACCTTTTAAAATATCAGGTGACCCATATTGCAACCAGTGGCGCGAGCACAAAAGGGCGGTTAGTTATTTAGAATCATATTTTTTCGCGGAGTGTATTTTCTATGCTTTTTTAAAAATAAAATACGATTCTTTAAACTTTTTTCGGTAAAAAAATGCATTTGGTATAAAGTCACTGCTCTAGACGAACCTAAAACGAGCAACCGCTGTAAATAGGTTGTGTGATAAAAATAGAAGTTGTTTGAATGCTATTTTAAAATATAATTACTCTTTTGTATCCTTTACTGAAAAATAAAGATTATGGGTACTAAGTGCATTTCACCCAGTCTAAAATTTACCCGTGGATTCCACCACCAGCTCAGAATTTTAATCTACGAATGTAACGCACAGGGTCCCAAATGCTTCGCAAAAAATCATAGTTTGCTTAAGTGAACTGCATTTGAGCTTATTTAGTAAGCAAACAATAATCACAGTCAAGTTTTCCTTAAACATTCTGTTGCTTGGGACCCATTTTTTATTGAAATTTATTTTGAAAATATAACATTTATATTTCCTGGGCATCTTAAATATAAATTTGCCAGAGTTTTGTAAAAACAAAGATCAGATGATATGGATTAATCAGAAGTGTTGGTGTAGAGAACTACAGGGTTTTGCTAATTAAGTTTTTCAAGAAAATTTGCAAGTGGTACTTTTAATCATTTTGACCTTTTTATTTGGGCATTTATAATAAAAAGTATATTTTTACGTGCACAAGCTTTGCTTTTGTGAATGATGTTTTATATGATTTTAGACAATAATATACTATTTTATTATATACTGACTTTGAAAAAAAGGCGAACTAAAAAATAGGTACATTTTCAAACTAAAAGATTAAAAAATAATGAAGTTATTTAATAATTAGTGGGTAGGCCGCAGTTTCTTATACACTCAATAACTCTTCGAGCCATGCTTGAAATTAAATCATTTAGGGTATCCCGACGAATCTCATCCCAGGTTTTTTGAATTCGGTGACTAAGGTCAACTCGGTTCTTTGGTGGTTGGGGTAAATTACCCAGTCGTTTTCCAGTCATATCCCAATCATATTTGATTGTTGACACACAAAGCGCGTATTCTGCAAAATATCGTTGCCATAGAGATTCCTGATTGCAAAATTTCCAACCAAGCATTTTCAATCTATTATGTTTTTGAAACTATGTCCTGTACACCTGAAATCCCCAAATGAAAATCTTCCCGTGCTGAAGTGGCTTGAGGTCGTCTGGAAACATGACGATGGTTATGGGTTGCTTGTTCAGACCATCTGGACCAACATTGTAACACTGTTCGCCCACTGCACCCTATTCGGTTGGAAATTTGTCTGATTGAAAAACTGGCTTCCCGCATAAATTTTTGTGTGTTTTTTTGTAAACGGCGCCTATAGGAATAATGAGAACGTGAGCACAAATCGTTACGAAATATTGCTTCAAACTAAAGAACAACGCAAATTTAGAGAGATAATTTTTTGAAAGTGTACACCTGTTAATTTTTTTGTCCCTATTGTTATCCCTTCTTATCAGAGACAGGACAGAGTAGTATAGAAAATTTAATAGCAATTGGTCGACTCTTACTGGTTGTTCGGATTGTTTTGGAAGTGAGTATATTATAGAATTATTATGACTCATATTATTAC
Organism: Tillus elongatus; assembly: GCA_964006375.1. Classification (NCBI taxonomy): domain Eukaryota; kingdom Metazoa; phylum Arthropoda; class Insecta; order Coleoptera; family Cleridae; genus Tillus; species Tillus elongatus. The sequence continues at coordinate 229,540,512 of OZ023262.1, read as the reverse complement.
TGTTTAAGAATTTAACAAAAAAGATTTGAAATATCTAATACTTACTCATTTCAATAACTGGGGCAAATAATGCATTTTCTGGATGGAAAAACAATACAACGCTTGCGAAGCACTGAGATTCTATCCAGAAAGGCACTCTTGACAGACAAGTTATAAGCATTTAATTTTACACTAAGTAAATGCGAAGAGTGTTCTTTTGCGTTTAAATTAAATCCAGTAATTGCAAAACATTGGCTGCTGCGCGTTGAGAAAGAACATGCCAGGCTGCTAATATATAAAAAAATTCGAGACTCGGCAATTGCGTTATGGTCGCGAATTTTCATTAAATGCTTGAAAATCGATTAACTCACTCTTCTATAAACATAGAAAGTTTAATTTGGGTAGGGTCTTTTCCGAGGCCACATATCCACCAAATTTCATCAAAATAGCTGTGCAAGTTTCCGAGATTAAAATTTAAAAATCGAAAGAAAATGCAAAATTTTCCCTGAAAACCTTGTTCGATTTTCCTGGATAACGAACCCGTCCAAGCTATTTTAGTTAGCTATATATATATATATATATATATATATATATATATATATATATATATATATATATATACATTCCATTTTTTTAATAATAATTCACTAGAAATGGACTACAAGATATGTACTTTTTGAGAAATACAGACTTAAAAACTTTTTCTTTTAAATCACCAATGCTCGTTCTCTTCTTTGTAACCGGTTTCGAATATTACGCCATCGTCCGACAGAAGAAAAAAATTGAATTGCCTTATGGGAATTCATGACACCTATTTAAACAAAAACTTGTCGCTATGTTAGAGTATTCTGACCAAAAAATTGATTAAAAATAAAACTAAATGAGACTTGGCAACTTTAAATTTTGTATGTAATGCAAGTCAATAGCTAACATGAAAATGAAAACAACTTTTAACAATACGTTTTACGTTTGTATATATATATATATATATATATATATATATATATATATATATATATATATATATATATATATATATATATATATATATATATATATATATATATATATATATATATATATATATATATATATATATATATAAACGAGAATCATATTTTTTTGCATTTACTTTAACGTCGGCTTATTTCCGCGAATATGGCCAATCACCGACGTCAGGGAACAGTTTCACCTACTCTCCTGGAAATTTTGCCGATCTCCTGTCTTTCTGTAAGGTGGGTAGGGATCTTTAACGTGCCCAACATCGCATGACACGAGACGAGCGGCACGTGAGACATTCAACTTGCTCAAATACAATGCCAGAACCCCGGTTGATGTTAATTTACTACAGTTTGTACTGTAAAGTGAACGGGAAACCCTGGGAAACGAACCCGATACCCTTCAGTTCAGATACAGACGTTGCTAACCCTGGACCACCGAGGCACCATCATAATAATTAAATAACTAATTATCAATAACAGCAATAGAGGTAGGTTATATATAACAAATATATGGACATACGTCATTTCGTTCGATTAATTCAACTACTTCTAATAAAGTTTGATGCATTTTTTTTGATAGTTAATTAGAAAGAAGATCTTCCAAGACTGGAGAATATAAAAAACAGCTTACAGGATATGTACTTTTTGGAAACACAGTCTTTTAAAACTTTTTGTAAGTGTCTCGTTTTGTTCTGTGTAACCGGTTTTGAATTGTACAACATCCTCGGGCAGAAAAAAAATGAATTGCATTATAAGCATTCATGGCACCTATTTAAACAAATACCTGCTGCTATTTTAGGGTATTTAAAGCAAATCAGGTGTTGACGTGTGTGTGATTTGTTATTGCTAAAGCTTTAAAAGAGTCAGGTTTGCGCATGTTGTTACAAAAATGTAGTGGCTCTATACGGTTATTTACTGTGAACCCAAGTTGAGTAACAATAATATGTTTTGCAAATGTAGATTTGTCAGAGTGGTTACTTTTTCACCTAAGCACTGTATTCTTATTTATTGGAAAAAAAGACTCAGTTGCATGTACTATGGAACGAACACATCAAAGAATGCACTCTGGAAAGTGCATGGACAACCCAATATGTTAATTGAATATGCAAAGAAGGATGCGGTGATGCAAGAATTTGATGTTTGAACAGGGGTGCCCAGTGGTATGAAAAAGTAAAGAAAGCTGTAGATAACAGGAACGGAGCATTTAAAAAGTGGTAAATGCCAAAGATGTGCAAACAAAAGAGAAGAGCCTGGTTGAGTACAGAAAGCTAAATAGCGAGAGCAAACAAATCGTTCGTAACAGTAAACGAGACCTGGACATCAGAGCGGCTGAGAAAATGCACAAATACTTTAAGGGAAATAAAAAGTTTTGGAAGTGGATAAAAAGGGCAAGACAAACTGGAAGCAGCAATGTGACTGGAGTGAAAAGACAGAGTGGGTACATGATGTGGGATGAAGAAGGTGTGAGATAATGCTGGAAAGAATATTTTGGGAAACTATATGTGCGCAAAAGCAACCAAAAAAACCGTCTGTCATTTGCAAGCTAAACAGAATATCACACTGTTGAGGTGCATGAGGTTGAAATAGTCATCACGAAACTAAAGAATCAAAAACAAGCGGGTGTTGGTGAAATCCATGGAGAAATGTTAAAGTATAGATGCTCGAATTTGATTGTGTGGCTATTTGAGCTGTTAACGTGTGCATAAATGTGGGCGAATTTTCGAGGGAGTGGAAGAACGCTATCATGTGGGCTTTGTATAAAGGCAAAAGAAGCAAAAGGAATGCATATAGGGAAGCTATTAAGCAGAACATTGATAAAACGAGTGCCGACTGAGAGAAAGATTTGTAATGTTCAGTGTAAGTTCCTGAATCGAAGAACTGTACTGACCAATTATTCTCACTTTAGTATGCAGTTAGGAATTGCTTGAATATGAGAAAGAAAATATATTGCACGTTGTAGATTTGGAACAGGCGTATGATAATGTACATATGCAGAAGCTGTGGAGTATTTTGAAAGAATATTGTCTGGATGATTGGCTAATTCAAGATATTAAATCGCAATATGATTACAGTAGAGCATGTGTGAGAACGAATGGAATGCCCAGTGACTATTTTAGAATTTAACAGGGTATCAAAGAAGGATGTGTGATGTCTCCATGGTTATTCAACGTATTCGTGGACAAATCTATAAGAAAAGTTTGCTCGGAGACAAAAGGCATAAAAATTAATGCTTTTTAGATAAAAATGTTACTGTACGTTATTTTTTTTTCCCTCAGGGCTCGTCCGCGGCCTTGCCGCCCCGATAGCACTGCATTCTTTGGTTGATTGTGCATACCCTCAGCCTTGCTCCACCCATTCCAAAATCAGTGTGCCTTGAACTAGTCTGCACAGCGATTGGTAGGGTGAAGTTTTATATTGCCCTGTCTCCGGTCTAGACTGACCGTAGATCAGTTGTCTTTTGCAGTCCAGAGCTTTACACTCGCACAAGATGTGCTGGGCTGATTCCTCCACCTCGCCGCAGAGTCTGCATACGAGGTACCCTTCGAACCGCCCCATTTTATGTAGGTGTTTCTTGACGGCCATGTGTCCCCTCAAGAGACCTGTTGTGTTTCTGAGCTGTCCGCTGCTAAGATTTAGCAGCTCCACAGCTCTCTTTGAACTGGGTTCGTCAATTATTGACTTTCTATGTCTGAGCCCTGGACAGTCTGCCCAGTACACCTTGTGTTGTTCAACTTGGAATCATGCCAAGTGTACTGGCTCAGATACGCCGAAAAATTATGTTTTTTTCTTTGTTCAACAATTTCAATAGAGGTTTTCAAAGTCAGGGTTGATTTGATTTAGGAATAAGTACTTTCAATGCACACCATTCCTCAACATGTGCGCATCATTACCCGCAAGGGTGGGGAATTGTGCACCAGAGCACTTTTGTACTTTCAGCAATATTGTGCTTCAAATAAATTATTTTTCCCTTTAAACTGATTGACATGCTGAAAGTAACGTAAATAACGCTTCCGGTTTTGGATTTACATTTAAATTATTTACAATGTTATCAGTGCTATAACGATTTTCGCTTAAGTGCGCACATTTCCTCCACTCTCCCTTACATCATATATATATATATATATATATATATATATATATATATATATATATATATATATATATATATATATATATATATATATATGAATGTAAACAGATAAAAACTGAAATTAAACCCGGATATGTATTCTAGGGATCCTAGCTTGCACTCATTTATCTTTTTAAAATTCGCGTTCTTCTCCTGAAGTAAAAAGAAGGTAGTCACTAAATTAGATCAAAATCGGCCTATTATTTTTTGAGTTATCGGTTATATATATATATATATATATATATATATATATATATATATATATATATATATATATATATATATATAAATCGAAACTAAACCCGGATTTTTGTACTAGGGGCCTAGCTTGCGCTCAGTTGAAGACATTGCTTCAAAATTCAATAGTCGCAGTCTCCTTATTAGTGATTTTTTTGAGGAAAATTCGCTAAAATGTCAATTATAAGTACTTTGTGAGTGATTTGTTGTTGTAAGCCATTCACATTTACAAATAATAGTTGCAAATATTTTTTTCCCAAATAAATATTATTGTTAGTATTATTTATTGATTTTGGGTAACGACTATAATCACCATATGACTAAAATTTCCTATTTACTTCATTTGCGTTTCACTCTCATCCCTAAAACTTTTTTGTGAAATTTCGCCACTGTAACCCACTTGTTGCCTGGGAACTTTAAATTTTTGTAGATAAAGTTAGTCTAGCTAATCTTATTTACCGTTTAACTACCCATTTTCAGCCTAAAGTCGCTTTTACTTGGAAGTTTAGAAAGTCGGAACTTCTTTAAATGGATTTAGCTTGTTATGCCATTCATTTAAGTACCTGTTACAAATTGAAACCAATCCAGCGGCGTCCTAATCCCAAAGGGTTACTAGAAACCGAACTGTTTGGACAACCACTGTCTTAACTTGTCAATAGGATTTTGACAAATGATCATATTTCAATTATTTGCAGACACTATTCATAATAACTCCAAATATTGATATTCCGTTAGTCAGCACAAATTTTAATCCTTTTAAATTTATTTGAATGGATGACACAATGTTGTGGACTACAGAAATTTTGACAACCATTTGTAATTTATGCCGAAAAGATAAACTTCCATGAAACACGGTCTCCTAGATATTAAATCAAGCTCAGATCATAAGAAAGCATTATCTACAGAACATATTTACTTCACTAAAAACATTGATAAAAATAAATTTTTAGCCCTTTAAATTTTCTTTCAAGGACACTGAATACTACTGTAATTTTTTTTTTAATGTACGGCTGCCCGAATTTTGTTGCTTTTGTGGGGTACTCGGTGATTAGTAGATATAAAAGGTTGCGGTATTTAAAATACTGTTCTACTTTTTTTTATGAAACCAACGATGCCGAAATCAAAACTGACATGCACTCTTTGTTTTTATGCTAGGGTGATGAAAAAAAATATATTTTCAGACACCCCTCGTATCTCCTGTATATGACGAGATGATATAACTGTGTTAATCGTAATAGATTGTTATACGTAGAAATTAATAATGCAAACAATTTCTTTTTTTCTGTTAAGCACAGGTTTTGTGATACAATCCAAACATGATTTTTTAAATGGAACGGCTGTATACGTTAATGTCATTGGACCCGACTCGTTGAGGCCTTTTTACGGACATTTATTTTTATTTTATTTAGTTATTTATTTATTTCTGACATATTAAGAACTTCGGTGGTTCGGGGGTAAGAACGTGTGCCTCTGAACCGAAGGGTACTGCGTTCGATCGCAGGGTACTCCTTTCACTTTTTCAGTACAAACTGTAAAATTAACATCAACCGAGGTTCTGGCATTGTATTTGAGCAAGTTGAATGTCTGCACGTTTCGACCTTCGGAGGGGGCGTAAAGCCGTCGGTCCCGTGTCCATGCGATGTTGGGCACGTTAAATATCCCTACCCTCTTTACAGAAAGGCTGGGGTTCGGCAAAATTTCCAGGATAGTGAGGTGAAAATGCTCCCTGGCGTCGGTGATTGGCCATAGTCGCTGAAATAGGCCGACGTTGAAGAAACAAAACACAGACATTTCTGACACCAATTTTACAAGGTACAATACAAATAAGCTTAGCCTTGTGGCTGTATTAAATGTACAATTTGAATAGTATCTAAAAAATATTTTCATCCAAAATAGTGTTTAAAAACTGTCAGATTTGACAGTATAATTGTAATCTATTCTCACTCCTCGCCAGTATAGTTCTGTCAGTGGCTAACACTTCCACTTTTGTTAAACTATATCTTCTTTCTTGTTAAGCAATTTTCATACTGTCTTGTTAACGAAAATACAGTGTAATTGTAATATCTATATATGGTAATATATAGATTTTTTTAGGATGGCTAAGTAAATTGCATTTTAGTGAATTCTCTTAGAAAAAATTCAGTAATGATTAGATCCCGACTTTTGAATTTTGAAAAAAATTCTTCAAATGAGCGCGATCTAGGACCCCTAGAACCCATATCCGGAGTCAGTTTCAATTTTTATATGTTTATATATATATATATATAATTTCTTCAAATGAGCGCGATCTAGGACCCCTAGAACCCATATCCGGGGTCAGTTTCAATTTATATATATATATATATATATATATATATATATATATATATATATATATATATATATATATTTCCATAGCAGTCTATGGGCAGTGAACAGGTTTCCAGAAACAATAAATCAAACCAGTAGAAGATAAATAAATTTATTTTCGAGGTTTATGAAATTTGTAACATAATCCATTTTATGCACAAATAAAAGACTTTTATCTCAGCATAACGAACAAATCTTTACTATGCTGTGACTACTTACCTGGCTTCACTATTGGTTTACTTTTTTGTAAATGAAGAACGTAGTCAGCGCGTAAGCTAACTGGAGCAAGTGTCCGTTTTGAATTCTAAATGTTCTAGGATATATATTCTTCAACGTTTCTGTAACCGGTTTTGCTGCTTGAGAGCATCCTCAGGCGGAAGAAAATTGAATTTATACAAAATCATGATAACCACGAATAAAGACCTGTTGCTATGTTATGATATCTTGAACAAAAAATTATTTAAAACTGAAAATAAAATCAAATATAATTAACAAATGACATCTTCAAAATGTCTACATAGCAACAGATCTTTATTTGTGGTGGTCATGAGTTCGTATTATATTAATATTATTATGTCGGAGGATGCTGCCAAGCAGCGAAACTGGTCACAGAATCGTTGAAGAACATCTATATCTCAGAATGGCCACTTGCTCCAGTTAGCTTACGCGCTGGCTACGTTTTTCACCACCAAGTCAGGGCAACAACAATCAATTAACAAATAGACTTCTCCGTTTTCGCAAGTGTTTTTTTGTTCTCTGCAATTGGTTTCGCTTGGCAGGAGAATTTTTTAAATTTAGTAAGGAACGATTTCACCACGTAAGGGCAATAACAATTTACGAATAAAACAAAATTTGAGATTTTTTAATTATTAAAGATAAAATACTTTTATTTCAGACAGATTAATTTAAAATAAAATAATTGATGGTCACACTTTAATTACTTATCATATAACTGGTAAATAAGGTCGGAACACATATAAATTTAATAAATTTTTGTCTGTAGTATAAGCCTTTTATTTTTAGAAAATCTGAAACATAATATGTATAATGTTAAAAAAAATAATTGATAACAAGGGGCTTTCATCTCAGACAAAACCATATTAGGAAATATACACATAATTTAATTATCTATTAAATGACTGGCCAACAAGGTCCAACAGCGCTCGGACAGTGTAGTACAGTTCTGCCTGTGATAACAGATAAGTATGCGTTGAAGAACTAAATTTACCACAAGAGATTGTTCAGACCTGACGATCAGTTTGCTAACAAAGCATTATTATCAGCTATCATCGCGGTTCCAATCTTCACCCGCTGTGACAAAATAGTATTTATTTTCAAGATTAAGAAATCTGTATTTAACTATGGTATGAGTAAATCTTCAAAATAAAAGGCTTTGTCGCAGACCAAAATTTGTTCAACAAATGATTGAAGTGTGCAACTTAGATATTTATTATATATCTCCTGGTGTCGTTAGTTTTCATTTCATATCATATCTAGCATTTAGGTTACTACATACAGACTTGGAGACTACTTCTCTGGCTGCACTGTTGGGTTTCGTTTCTGTGAGTGAAGGACGTGGCCAGCGCGTGAGCTAACTGGAACAAGTGGCCCTTCTGAATTCTAGATTTTCTAGGATGTTCTTCAACGTTTCTGTGTCTTCTAGATTATTAAGATATTTGTGTATATAAAATAGCAAAAGTCTGTGGCTGATGGAATTACTGTTCCAAGGTCATAAATACCTCCACCACCACACCACCAATGTTTCTGTAACCGGTTTCATTGCATCACAGCATCCTGAGATAGATAATAATTGAATTAATACGAAATCATGACAACTACAAATAAAGATATGTTGCTTTGTTATAATGTTTTGATCAAAAAAAAATTTAAAATTGAAAACAAAATGAAACACAAATGACAGATGAGGTCTTTAAAATGTTTACGTGATGTATGTCAATATTTAACATAGAGATAGAACTAACCTATAACAGTAATAACTATAATAACAGTTACAACAATAAAATCTATACGATGAAAATATCGACATACATCAATTCATTTTCTTATCACAACTTTTTTGAAAAAATAGTTAGGTTTATTTATGTAACGGCAACAACAATCAATGAATAGCAGATAGGTTGTTCAGTAGTTCAGCATTCTAAATTTGTGTTTAGTGTTTAAAGTACGTAATTAGCACTTACACTTGAATGATATAAATATATTAATCATTTATTCATTGCAAATATTGCAATAGTATTTAAAATGTATTTAATTGTAGCACTTTGATCTGTTCAAAAAATATTTATGTGTTTAGAATATTAGTTTGTACATACTTTTGAAAATACTTAAGTACATACAATCCTTTTTTTGCACACTCAGCAATTCTTAAGGAAGTTCCTAATATAACACTGCCAAATATTTCCTAGAGTTACCATTTTTTGTCGTGTTTTAATTTAGGTATAAACAGTTGTTTTAAAGATGTAGATTTAAGCAAATCTAATGACTGTATATTACAATTGTAAATAATGATAGAATGTGTAGTGAAAAGTTCAGAAATATATATTTTAAATTTCTATTTTTGTCTTTTTTTTTAATACGTCCCAACTCTCAAACATTTACGAACACAATTACCGGATACCAAGATATAGCATCCTTCTCTCAAGCTTGTGTTTCTGTAAGACATATTTGCTACCACAATTAAGTTTCGGTTAAGCTTACACGATGGATGAGTCGATACACCTAACGATAAAAAAAGTCTGGACGCAGCAAGTGCTTTATGGTAGTGAATTTTCATTAAAATGTTTTAAATAGCAAATATGTGTTTTTTTAAGAAAGCAGGCATCAAATTTGGTTACCGGTGTGACCTATATAATAAAAAAAGACGCAGCAAGTGCGTTGTGGTAGTGAATTTTCATAGAAATGATCTGGCCAAAAATATTTTATTAAAACTTTTTTTTCTTGTAATATAGAAATCTGAATTTTTTCATATAGTTTACCTTTTATATCGTAAACCTACCCACCAAATTTGGTTATCATAGCTTTTTTATTTTTTGAGATAAAAATTTTTTTCGAATGAAAACTCAAAATTTTTCCGGAAAACCTCGTCAGATTTTCACGACTAACGAACTTGTCGAATCCACTTACAAAAGGAAGGTACATGCCAAATTTTATCAAAATCGGCCTATCATTTTTTGAGTTATCGGTGTGATACATATATATATATATATATATATATATATATATATATATATATATATATATATATATATATATATATATATATATATATATATATATATATATATATATATAATTTTTTTTTTTGTAGAAAAAATTCACTAATGGAGAGATCCCGACTTTTGAATTTTGAAAATTTTTTTGCAAATGAGCGCGAACTAGGACCCCTAGAACCCATATCCGGGGTCAGTTTCAATTTTTATGTGTTTATATATATATATATATATATATATATATATATATATATATATATATATATATATATATATATATATATATAAACATATAAAAATTGAAACTGACCCCGGATATGGGTTCTAGGGGTCCTAGTTCGCGCTCATTTGCAAAAAAATTTTCTAAATTCAAAAGTCGGGATCTCTCCATTATTTCAATTCAATCAATTTTTATATGTTTATATATATATATATATATATATATATATATATATATATATATATATATATATATATATATATATATATATATATATATATAAACATATAAAAATTGAAACTGACCCCGGATATGGGTTCTAGGGGTCCTAGTTCGCGCTCATTTGCAAAAAAATTTTCTAAATTCAAAAGTCGGGATCTCTCCATTAGTGAATTTTTTCTACAAAAATTCACTAAAAACAATGACCATATATCATCAAAAAAGCTTTTTGTTTGAAGATGAACAAAAATGTTTCGAAAATAAACTTAATATGTTCCCAAAAAACCTAGTTTCCTGGCCAACGAACCTTATAGGTTAATAACAAATTGAGCTAAAAACGACATAAATTATTGCCAAAAGTAATTGTGCTATCAATGTATAACGTATAAAATATAGATAAGTAACAAGTACACTTGGAGAACCAAATTTGCCACAACACATCTCTTTAAATACCTAACGATCGTTTCGCTAACAAAGTTAGCTTCATCAGAAAATAACTGAAGTTAGAAGTTAAAATATTTCATCCTCTGATGAAGCTAACTTTGTTAGCCAAACGATCATTGGGTCATTACAAAGATATGTTGCAGTAGATTGGGTGCTCCAAGTGTACTTATCAGTACTCATAGGTTCCAATCTTCACTTAATTTAATAGATAAGTAATATATATATATATATATATATATATATATATATATATATATATATATATATATATATATATAATATATATATATATATATATATATATATATATATATATATATATATATATATATATATATATATATATATATATATATATATATATATATATATATATATGGCCAACTTCAGGTAATCGTCAAGGTAAATACATGTTCGTTTTCTCCCATCATTAATAAATTTTTGCACCTCTGAATTCCTACCCCTGGCAGAAGCCGACCCGCCAACAGAATACAACAGCTGCGTTCTGAGTGGTAGTCATGCGCATTTTAAACATCTACGTCCACGATGGCTATACGAACAATGCCGCTATAGCATGTTATGGCTACTTAAAGTTTGTGTTGTGTGAGTTTGAGATGAAATAAAGTAGAACCTAGTGAAGTGAATCTTAAATGTTTTGAAAGTTAGTGTAAGAAGTTTTAATTTATACTTATATGTGGGTATGTAAAAAGTGTATACCTATGTTATAGCTAATTAAATTCACTATATACAACGAAATTAGGTTACCCTACTTTACCTAAAATTTATTCAATGTTTGTGGCGAATTGCTGTTAGCTCCATTTTTAGACGAATTCAACATTAAAAGAAATGTCCATGTTTAATAAATAATTGGCGCATATAGGTGTCACAGAAATTACTATAAATTACCAAAAATAGCCGTCAGATTTGTAGGTTATGTAGGTAAAGTTTGTGCTCAGGATTGCAATAATGTCTTGTATTTTAGACATAGCCCCCCTTTAAATGTATATTTTTGGATTGTAGTCCTGAATGCGAGCTGCGATTGGATTTTCACACAAACCCGTTTTTTTCGACAAAGATTTGGCTAGTTGAGATTTAACAAGTGGGTTGTGCATGTTTTCAGATAATTTAAACCTTATCTACCAAAAGTATATTTTATCCTTAAGTTTTCAAAATCAGTTATAATGTATTCTAGAATATACCGAGACCGTGCGTTAAAAGTTTCTAGATTTCTCGCCAGAACACAAATTTGAAAATTAAAATTAGGTATAAATTATTGATTACATTCTCCTTAACTAAAATTTATACCACTTCCGGTTATATCGCCATCAACTTTGTTATTTTCAATGGAATAGCCTGAATATTCTTGCATTTTTAGATGGGAATCATAATTTTAAATATTTTTTATTAAGACTATAATAACCAAGTCTATCTATTACCGTTTTTGATAACAAAATCCTTTCCGACAGCTGGTAGACGTTTACAAAATGGGCTGTAACTCGTCTTTAGATTTAGTTAGAAACTTTCATCCCACTTAATATAGTAGCTTAAAGAACCCTTTATCAGGGGTATTCACCAAAATAAAAAATTTTGCCCGATAATAATTCCTAAATTAATACTTCTCGGTAGAGAGTTAAAAATATTACAATTTTTTTTTTAATGGAATGATTTATTTTTTGTTACATAACTAAATCGGCGATTAAAAATGCTACAAGTGTTGTCACATGTTCCTATACCGACATCAAATCGTTTTAACGTTATTTCGAAAAATTGAATTGTGGATATATATTTTTCAGTCAAATTTTTATTGCTTATGTTAAGTAGATACCTTAAGAAGAGTTATAAACAAACAATATATATATATATATATATATATATATATATATATATATATATATATATATATATATATATATATATATATATATATAAACCGACTTCATAAGAGGCACTAAAACGCAAAAAATAACTGGATTACATGTTTAAATCAGAAGACAAAAATTCATTTAAATAAAACATTATATGCGCTACTTACTTATCTGTTTGAAGTCGGTGCCAAACCAATTATGTGGCAGTATGTAAATAGGCTAGGTCCACTCCCACCACATCGCAAAGTTCTTCGCGCACGCGACGAAATGTGCGAGCGTGGGTTGGTCTTTGATCATTAACAATATATTGATTATTTAGGTATTTCATTACAATTATAATCAGTTTTTAGTGAAATTTTCTTTAAAATAACTCACTAATGAGGAGATCTAAATTTTGAAAAATTTCTTCAAATAAACGCTAATTAGGCCCCCTAGAACACATATCCGGGGTCACTTCTAATTTTATATATATATATATATATATATATATATATATATATATATATATATATATATATATATATATATATATATATATATATATATATATATATATATATATATGTATGTATGTATGTATGTATGTATGTATGTATGTATGTATGTATGTATGTATGTATGTATGTATGTATGTATGTATGTATGTATGTATGTATGTATGTATGTATGTATGTATGTATGTATGTATGTATGTATGTATGTATGTATGTATGTATGTATGTATGTATGTATGTATGTATGTATGTATGTATGTATGTATGTATGTATGTATGTATGTATGTATGTATGTATGTATGTATGTATGTATGTATGTATGTATGTATGTATGTATGTATGTATGTATGTATGTATGTATGTATGTATGTATGTATGTATGTATGTATGTATGTATGTATGTATGTATGTATGTATGTATGTATGTATGTATGTATGTATGTATGTATGTATGTATGTATGTATGTATGTATGTATGTATGTATGTATGTATGTATGTATGTATGTATGTATGTATGTATGTATGTATGTATGTATGTATGTATGTATGTATGTATGTATGTATGTATGTATGTATGTATGTATGTATGTATGTATGTATGTATGTATGTATGTATGTATGTATGTATGTATGTATGTATGTATGTATGTATGTATGTATGTATGTATGTATGTATGTATGTATGTATGTATGTATGTATGTATGTATGTATATGTATGTATGTATGTATGTATGTATGTATGTATGTATGTATGTATGTATGTATGTATGTATGTATGTATGTATGTATGTATGTATGTATGTATGTATGTATGTATGTATGTATGTATGTATGTATGTATGTATGTATGTATGTATGTATGTATGTATGTATGTATGTATGTATGTATGTATGTATGTATGTATGTATGTATGTATGTATGTATGTATGTATGTATGTATGTATGTATGTATGTATGTATGTATGTATGTATGTATGTATGTATGTATGTATGTATGTATGTATGTATGTATGTATGTATGTATGTATGTATGTATGTATGTATGTATGTATGTATGTATGTATGTATGTATGTATGTATGTATGTATGTATGTATGTATGTATGTATGTATGTATGTATGTATGTATGTATGTATGTATGTATGTATGTATGTATGTATGTATGTATGTATGTATGTATGTATGTATGTATGTATGTATGTATGTATGTATGTATGTATGTATGTATGTATGTATGTATGTATGTATGTATGTATGTATGTATGTATGTATGTATGTATGTATGTATGTATGTATGTATGTATGTATGTATGTATGTATGTATGTATGTATGTATCACAGCGATAACTCAAAAAATAATTCGCCGATTTTGATTAAATTTGGTGAATTACTTTCTTTTGCAAGAGGCTTGGATAAGTTCGTTAGCCAGAAAAATCGGCCCAGGTTTTCCCGGAAAATTGTGTGTTTTCTTTCAAAAAAATCCATTATTATCCGGAAATAACAAAGTAAGGGCAACCAAATTTGGCTCACGGGTTTACATCATCAGAGGTAAATCACCAAAATTTAGCTCCGTAAGTCAAATGACTAAAAAGTTATAGGCAGTTAAAGAAAAATAAATGGGAGTTTTTTTAAATTTGCAGCACTATTTTAAAATAAGACAGTTACAGTTACAGTTAGTTAGGCCTCAAAATTACATTGTTTTCTCAACGGAATGTTACTAAGCATAAAGTTCTGTTCTCGTTTTTTGTAAAAGTCATATATTTATTTAATTTACCTAATAATCAATATAAGTTTGGTGGAAGATGAAATTTGTATTTATCTTGTATTAGTGCCTTCAATAACTGAATATTGGACCCTGTGATAAGCACTTATAAGCAGACTTGGAGAACCCAAATCACCAGAACCCAAATCACCAGAACACATAAAAAAAAACAGACGATCGTTTCACTAACCAAGGTAGCGTCATCAGAGGATGAATAATTTTAATTATCGTATATCTACAACTGTGTTTATATTCTTCGGCAGGTAGTTGGTCACTAACGATTAAGGGAGGTTTAACGACATAAAAATTAACATATCTCGTAGAAAAATGAAGAATATAAATACAGTTGATGTTTACAGAGATGTTTAGAATTATTCATCCTCTGATTACGTTAACTGGGCTGGTGAAAAGACCGCTAGGTTCTAGTGAATTTTCTTAAAAAAAAACTAAGGAGGAGATGCCGACTTGAATCCAGGGTTAGTTCCAATTTTTAGATGCTCATATATATATATATATATATATATATATATATATATATATATATATATATATATATATATATATATATATATATATATATATATATAAAAGATAACGGGCCGATTTTGATGAAATTTTCTGAGCACTTTCTTTTTTCAAGTGGCTTGGATAAATTCATGAGCCAGGAAAGTCGGCCCAGGTTTTCCCGGAAAATGTTGTGTTTTCTTTCGGATAAAATTTGTATCCCCGGAAAAAAGTTTGCTACGCATGTTTGTATTATAAAGGGTGAACGACTTACCAAAATTTAGCTTTGTGAATTTAAAGACAAAAAAGCATATAAAGAAAAAACGTCTAAGTCGTGATTTGAAACGTCAAAACTGACAACATTTAGGCAAAGAACCTGAAACAGATACGGATTATGTAAAGAAGATGACGCAAGAAGAGCGTTTTAAAAACCTTAAGTTTCAGGTGCAACCGTCATTCATTTTACTAAAATAGCTACTTCCAGAAATTTCATTTCAAATAGACCCTTTCCCTGATGCATTGGCGGTAGTTTTAGTTAAGCGGTCTATAATTTTTAGCTAATTTTCGTGAAAAAAATTCGTTATTGAGGAGACCGCGACTTTAGAATTTTAAAAAGATGAGAGAATTTGCGCCAACCAGGCCCCCCAGAATCCATATTGGGGTTTAGTTGCAGTTTTTATGTGTTTACGTAGTATATACGGGGCGATGAATTCCTACGGTAAAGCTCAATATAATTGTTATTATACAAGATACGACAAAAGTTGTATACATTGATTATAGGGTAGCTTGAGCTGCATCTTATAAAACTATTTTGAAAATCATAGGCGTTGGCTACAATTTTTTTCGAACATCCTTATACTATTGCAATTTTGCATTTTTGCATTTTTTAACGAAATATGATGCATGTCTGTAAGAAAAAAAATTGAACCCAGTAAGTGCGTTTTGGCAGCGAATTTTCTATAAATGCTTCAAATTTCAATAACTCAATTTGCTATTGACCTAAGACTTGTTGGTTAGGAAACCATTTTTCTCGGAAACATTTTATAGTTATTTTCGGAAAATTTTGTACATTTTCAAACAATAAGTTATTTTGATGCAATATGGTACCATGTTTCTACTATATAGGTTATACCGGTAACCAGATTGATGCCTGCTTGCATTAAAGAGACAGCTTTGCTATTAAAAACATTTTTATTTAAATTCGCTTCTATAACGCACTTGCTACGTCCATACTTTTTTTTAATGTGTTGTCGTGATTTGGGTTCTTCAAGTGTGTGCTTATTAGTGCAGTCATCAGTAGGTATATCTTTACAGGCTTCTGTTCAGTGGCGTCTCCTGACCAAAATGTTCGGGTGTGCGGTAACGATTGCTGTTAGTGGTGGTTTTAAAAATTATTAACACTAAGTGTACATATATATATATATATATATATATATATATATATATATATATATATATATATATATATATATATATATATATATATATATTCGACCTATATGGGAATGATACGTAGATAAATAAATTAATTTCCCACTGCAACACTAACAAATTAAAAAGTCACTTAAAACTTTAAAACACGAAAAGAACATGGAATTATTATCAAGCTCTTCTCTTCACACAAATTTGTGTTAGCGTTAGCACTGTCCGGAACGGGGTGAAAACTGTAAACATTAAAAAGTAGTTCAATGTTAATATGGTACTAAATAATAAAATGTGTAAAAATCCTGGATGCAGCAAGTGCGTTATGGTAGTGAATTTTCATAGAAATGATCTGGCACAAAATATTTTATTATAACTTTTTTATCTTGCAACATAGAAATCTAAATTTTGGTGTATAGTTTAATTTTTATATCTTAAACCTACCTACGAAATTTGGTTATCTTATCTTTTTTATTTTTTGAGATACAAATTTTTTTCGAATTAAAAACTCAAAATTTTCCCGGAAAAACTCGTCCGATTTTCCTGACTAACGAAATTATCCAATACATTTACAGAAGGAAGGTACATGCCAAATTTTATCAAAATCGGCTGATTATATTTTGAGTTATCGGTGTGATACCTATATATATATATATATATATATATATATATATATATATATATATTATATATATATATATATATATATATATATATATATATATATATATATATATATATATATATATATATATATATATATATATATATATATATATATATATATAGTTTATAGTTTATTGTTATATAAATAGTACAAAGCATCTTACAAATAAGTCTAAACTTGTGACTGGCAAATGATGCAATTTTGACTAAATTTTAATCTAAATGTCAATTGTTCTAAAGTTCTGTCATCTGATTTCTAATCTCCAAAATTACCTCAACTCATTATGTACCATTACAATTTCTAGAAATATGGATGGTACTTGAAATCAGTTTCTTCATTTTGATCAAAAATTTCTATATTTTAAAACTTGACTCAAATTAAATTCTTATATATAAAAATTGAAACTGACCCCGGATATGGGTTCTAGGGGTCCTAGTTCGCGCTCATTTGCAAACAATTTTTCAAAATTCAAAAGTCGAGATCTCCCCATTTGTGAATTTTTTCTACGAAAATTTACTAAAATGAATTATAGTCTTTAATTCTAGAATACTGTGGTCCAGGCAAGCGCAGTTGTAATGTTTGTAAATAATGCTATCACAACGTTTGTTAAACCGGCGTTCCATTCATTTGTCTTGAGCGGTATTTTTACCGCTCACTGCAGTGTTAAAAGCAATGGTATTTCCTTACTATTTTAAACACATGGGTGGGGGACTGTATTGTATACCAATACAGCTCTGTCGAGTGAAGTTGTTCGGAAATAACAACGCACACCTAACCCGACCCGAATTCATTCCCAGTTGCTATTGACCTACTCATATTTCCTGAATGAAGACGTGGTGCCGACTTCATTCCAAGTCACTATTAACCGACTATTTATGAAATCAAATAAGTAACCTAAATCGATTGTCATAACATATGTAGTGTATTAAGACTAAGGGAGAAAGAAATAAAACATATTTAACTGTGCACATCTTAATTATATTTTAGGGTGTGCGGCGCACACCTAGCTCACTAGGAGAAATCGCCACTGCTTCTGTTTATCATAAAAATCTCAAATTTACCACTAAAGCTAATATTTGCTTTGATCTATGTTCCCTTGTATTTAGTCAACCATTGAACAATCGAATATTCCATTGAAAGATAGAACGATTCTTCTTAAAAAAAATCAGCTATTTGGATGTTCGATTAATTGATTAATAAAAAAATTCGGGACGCAGCAAGTGCGTTATGGTAGTGAATTTTCATAAAAATGTTTTTAATAGCAAATATGTGTTTTTTTTTTCAGAAAGCATGCATCAAATTTGATTATCAGTATAACATATATAGTAAAAACAATGTGCCATGTTTCATCAAAATAACTTTATTGTTTGAAAACGTACAAAAATTTTCGAAAGTAAACTTAAAGTGTAACCGAAAAAATCCGTTTCTTGGTCAACCTTATGGGTTAATAGCAAATTAAGCTTTTCAAATATGAAGCATTCAATCAAAATTCGCTACCATAACGCACTTGCTGCGTCCAGAATTTCCTAACTTACAAACATGCATTATACTTCGATGGAAAATGCAAAAACGTAAGGCGTTTTCGACAAAAAATTTTTTATTCGTATCACCAACGACTTATGGGCCAGCCTGTGATTGTAGACATAATTTTTTAAGATGTAGCTCAAGACACCCTATAATTAATGTATACAATATTTTTTCATATCTTGTATATTAACGGATATATTGAGCTTTATTGATTTTTTACGAAAATTCGACAAAAATTATATACCATTAAATGATAAACTCTATAGCTAATACTACTGCCAAGCATCAGAGAAAGGGTCTATTTGAAATAAATTTTCTGGAAATATTTTAGTAAAATGAAGAACAATGACGGTTGAAACGAAGACTTCAGGGTTTGTAAAACATTCATCTTGAGACATTTTCTTTCCATAGCCCGTATTAGATTCAAGTTCTTTGCCTAAATGTTGCGAATTTTGACGTTTTAAATTGTCACTTTGACGTTTTGAGGAAAACCCCAATTTTATTTTTCCTTAAATGCCCGTAACCTTTTTGTCTTTTGACCTACAGAGCTAAATTTTAGTATGTAGCTCACCTATAATGATGTAAACCAGCGTGCCAAATTGGTTGCCATTACTTTGTTACCTCCGGAGATATTTTTTTTTGAAAGAAAATACAAAATTTTCCGGAAAACCTGGGTCGATTTTCTTGACTAACGGTTAGTTATCGGTGTGATATATATATATATATATATATATATATATATATATATATATATATATATATATATATATATATATATATATATATATATAAACATATAAAAATTGAAACTGACCCCGGATATGTGTTCTGGGGGGGCCTAATTAGCGCTCATTTGCAGACATTTTTTCAAAATTCAAAAGTCGGGATCTTCTAATTAGTGAATTTTTTTTAAAGAAAATTCACTAAAAATCGGAAGACCAAAAAGTCGATTATCGATTTTCGTGATTTTTGCCAGCCCTAAGTTTGGAGCTTTACAAAATTTCCATTAACACAATATCTTACTTAAGTATTATATTCATTCACGCCCGCACATCTATAAGCGCCGGCACTCACGTCCACACATATATGTACAGACACATCCCTGGTTTTAAACTCTGTATGTTTAAATATTAAACAATTTACATCTAAAATTTTATTTATATAATTTTTACTTCCACATCATCAAAACGTGTGGAAGTATCACATCGGCTACAAAAATTTAAAACATTTTTTCGCTTAAACGTCGTAAAAAGTATCAAAACATATAGGACACATGATTTGGGAACGAAAATTTTTTTTTGTCTGTCGATCTGTATGTCTGTCTGCTTTTAGCCACGATACCTTTAGAACGATTTGAGATATCGTCTTCAAATTTGGTATACAGTTAGCGGTCTATAAGCGAACGGTTCGGATTGTTTTTGGGTAAATTCTATTAACGGGTAGAGGATGAATGGGGGCGATTCGGTGAAAATTGATGTTTTTTCGTTAAAACTCGAGTAATATAACGTTTTAGGGTTTATTTATTAGAAAACTTAAAATTTCATTAAGCAACTGGTATTCTGTGTTGAAATAAAATTAGGGGTTGAATATTTGGGGTGGTATATTGTTGATAAAAATTTCGATTTTTTTTGTGCTAAAACGGCGCAAAAAGTTTTAAAACATATAGAAAACTTGGTTCTGAAACGAAAATGTTTTTGTCTGTCGGCAGGTACGTCTGTCTGTAATAGGCGTAGTAACTTTGGCAGGAATTGAGATATCATCTTCAAATTTGGTATCCAATTATCGCCTGACAAGGGAACGCTTCGAATTGTTTTTGGGTAAGATCGCTTTAGGGGATAGGAGATAAATAAGGGGTGAATTGGTGAAAATTGACATTTTTTTCAATAAAACTCGAGTAACAACGTCTCAAAAGTTTATGGGTACGGGAATAGAAATATCTTCTCTGTGGTCAAGTCATGGGTGCTAAATCCATTCCATGAATATGTCTTTCTTAAGAGAATAAATTATCACAGCTATGTTGAAGTTATGATTCCATTTCCAGCTCTATTTTTTGTACAATTGTATGAGTAATTCCACATTTTCTTCTTAAAGTTAGGTGAGGACGTATCTTTATTTTGACGGAAAGTTTCAGAAACACCCTGTATACACAAAAGGCAACGGTAAATCACACGTTTTGATATGGAATGCTGGTGTGGTATACATCTTAAATAATTTAGTTTCTTTCCTGGGAGTTGAAGTCTTTTAAAGTAGATATAATCTTTGCAAAGTGACCATATAAGTATTGCGAATGTTCACCTCTATGGGTCCGGCACACTCTGCCGTTCAGCTGTCACTTGTAATTTATGATGTTCGTCAGAACAACGATTAAATACAAGGGTAGACAGACATTCTCGTATCTGATCACTTACGCTGATACACCTTCGAAAGTGTACCATGAGATAGGATACACGCCGTGGATCATATTTCATGATAATTATGACATATCCATTGCATACCATTGTATTTGCATTTCTAATGTTCTATCGTCTCATGTAAAACTCTTGTCACTAATGCGACATTTGTACTTTGCATAAATGATGGATGTCTTCGAGGGAATACGTACATTTTTGTAATAGAGAATGTAATTAATTCTTAATTACAAATATGCAAAAACAAAGCTTTTCTCCCGTATACGAGATCCGTTTAAGTATTTTTAACTTACGTAATTTCGTTTTCTCTTACGTTAGATGAGATATCTACTACTATATGTCACTAAGTGAAGATTGGAACCTGTAATAAGCAACGGCGTAGAAATGTTTTTTGTTGGGGAGGGTATTCCAAAAATACAAAAAAATGCATTAAATTAAAATAATTGACCAAAAATTGCCAAAAAATATTTATAAAATATATTAATAAAAGAACAAAGTTAAATATTTCCCACATCATAAAATAAAAGTCTAGACGCAGAAAGTGTGTTGTGGTAGTGAATTTTCCTAGAATGATCTGCACCAAACATTTTTTAATTAAATGCTTATAACTTTTTTTTTCATGTAACATATATATCTAAGTTTTGTATATAATATAATTGTTATAACATAAACCTACATTCCAAATTTGGTTACCATAGGTCTGTTATTTTCGGAAATATTTTTCGAAAGAAAACCCAAAATTTTCTTGGAAAACCTGATCCAATTTTTCTGGATAACGAACTTATCCAAACCACATACAAAAGGACGGTAGGTACCTGTCAAATTTCATCTAAATCGGACCATTATAGTTTGAGTTATCGTGTGATTATTTTCTACGAAAATTCACTAAAACCAATTAAAAAATCAACCTCGAAATCGGAGTCTGTTTTTGTTTTGTTTCGCAAATCCCCCCAAAACCTTTTCCTTACTTGTAAGAATGCTCTGATCTTCCTGAATGATGGCTACTCCATCTAAATTCTATTGTCCCATTGTTAAATTGAAACAAATTTTAACGTTCTTAACGCGGAAAAACACTTTTCTGCAGATTCCACATTGGCAGGCAAAACTAAAAAAATCTTAGTGAAAAATGTACCTATATCACGAAATACTTCTTTATCAGATAATTTGTCAGTTTCAACAACTTCATCAAGCACCAAAAGAACTGTTGTTCTATTTTCTAACACAAAAATTCAGCTGTACGTAAACCCAAATTCAACGTTACTCGTAAAAAATCTGGACTCTTGTTATTATTTTCCTATTCCAGCAAATATTTTGATACATTTTCTTTTGATGATGAAATGTTGTCGTCATTTTTGGTATGCATTATAACAGCTGGAATGATATTTTCATTTTTAGGCAAAAACGTTTTAGAATTAAAGTGAATCTTGAGATCCTCCATGATGTTCTTTAATATAGAAACAAAAATGCCGGTTTTATAACATTTCTGGGGGGTTTCGCTTTGAATGTTAGTATGGTTTAAACCTTAGTAAGATGTCTCTGTCTAGAGTGTTTATACAAGGCAAGCTTATGAAAATATTTAAATCATTGCGCAGTTTGTCAATTTCTTCATACAATCTCGTGAAGCACCCGTCTGCGTTCAAACTTCTTTCCTCTAGGACATCTAAAAGATCACCAGCTAATTTCTCAGCATATTTCCTTTTAAAGACTTACAAAATTTGCTATAATGTAGGGCCAAAAAGCATACTCACAAAAAGTTTTCAAGAGCTTCACTTAACACGAGATTTTCTCATTTTTTTAACACAAACATTCTGGCAACATAGTATTTTCCCCCTCGGTCTTGGGGGTGGGGATTAATTACCTCTATTACCAACCCTTCTCTACGCCCTTGGTGATGAGCACTGACAAGTACACTTGGAGAACCCAAATCACCACAACACATCTCTTTAAGGACCTGACGATCGTTTCACTAACAAAGTTAGCGTTATCAAAGGATGAAAAATTGTAACTACTTTCTACTAAAACACCACCTTTTATACTGGGTCTTAGATAAATATTTGTATTTTAATTGCCGGACGAGGTTTTTGAACTTCCGTTATTACTTTACTTGACAGGTTTCAGAATGCTTATCTGCTTCAAAGACAGAGCGCAAACAGAGGACTGCAAACCAGTGGCGGGGCTTGATTTAAGGAACATTTGTTTTTTATTACCTTATGCAGATTTTCTTTTGTCAATACGGTGGTTATTATCCCAAATATGTTGGCCGCGCATGACATGTCTCCACTACCTTATCTCAAACGTGCCAGATGTTCACGGAATCTAGTCTCAATGGTTCAGCGTACTTAGGATTACAATCTTTATAACCCATCTCATAGATACCCGATATTTCAGTGGCTTTACCTTTATCTTTGGAATTTTTTTTCTCACTTAGGGCTCGTCCGCGTCTTTGCCGCCCCGATAGCATCGCAGCGTTTGGCTTATTGTGCATGCCCTTTGTCTTTTCTACTCCACCCATTCCAAAATCACTGTGCCTTGAACTAATCTGCACAGCAATTGGTATGGTGAAGTTTTATATTGCTCGGTCTCCAGGCTGACTGTAGATCAGTTGTCTTTTGCGGTCCAGGGCTTTACACTAGCACAAGAAGTGCTGCGCTGATCCCCCCCTCGCCTCAGAGTCTGCATGCCAAGTCCTCCTCGAACCGCCCCATTTTATGCAGATGTTTCTTAACGGCCATGTGTGCCTTCAAAAGTCCTGTTATGTTGCTGAGCTGTCCTCTGCTAAGATTTAGCAGCTCCGCAGCTCTCTTTGAACTGGGTTCCTCAATTACTGACATGGCTGAGCCCTGGACAGTCTGCCCAGTACACCTTGTGTTCGTTTCTGACGCAGGACTTAATGAATCCCCTGGCTGTGCTCTTTGTCACACCCAGAACCGGTCCTGATCCCACAAATGGTTCTGCTGACCCTCTCTTCGCGAGACTGTCAGCTTCTTCATTGCCTTCGACCCCCGAGTGACACGGCACCCAGATGAGGGTGGCCTCATTCTGCCCAGTCAGATCGCCCGTCTCGTCTCGGCATGCACTTACCGGCCTGGAATTTACTCGTAGGCTACTTAGGGCTTTAAGGGCTACCTGGCTGTCTGTGGCTATGAGGATCAGCTTATTGGTGTAGCCCCATCCTCTTGTTGTCTCGCGCTCAGTGCAAGCTGGCGTACATTTCGGCCAGAAAAACCGTTGCATGAGCTCCGAGGGAAATACTATGACTTACCCTCGGTCCTTCCGAATAAACGCCTGTCCCCGTCCTATTCTCCCCGCCGGATCCGTCCGTGAACCAGACGATAGCGTCCCGTGGTAAGCTCGAGGTCTTCTCCCGCCATGCCTCGCCGTCGGTGATTTCCACTGTAATTTTTTTCCCTGCAGATTCTCGGGCTCTGACTTCATTTCAAGCATGGGCTCTTTCACGATCCCCTGAATTTTGCAGTGGCCCTTGCAGCCTGGGTTGATCTTCAGTCTACCATTGCAGGCTAGTCTGTATAGTTCCAGCCTGGCTTCCCCTATGATAACTAACTGTAGGGGGGCAGATCGAGCAACACCTCCATGGAGGCTGTTAGGATCTTTGGTATTTCCTGACACATTTCTTAAATTATTCTTTTTTGAAAAAGTTAGCTGCTAATCGGCTTTTTAAAAAATGCTCTCGAGACCCCTTGTGATAAGCAGTTCAAATAGTAGTCAAAGAAATTGTTTCCCTATTAAATTTCTTAACAAATAGATTGATAAAATTTTGCTTAAGTAAAAGTAGATATAGTATAGAATTAGAGTACATCAAAAACGTGGTTAAATTCAACCTATATTCGGATCGCTTAGTGGAAAAAATAGACAGTACAAAGAAAATGTTGGCGGAATGCATGACATTCAGGAAAGATAAAATAGAGAAAAATTTGTTTGCCTACCTTTTCAACCCCATATCACAAGGGATCTCGAGAGCATTTTTAAGAAAGCCGAACTGCAGCTAACTTTTTCGACAAAAAATGATTTAAGAAATTTGTTAAGTAATACGAAAGATAAACATAAAGCCACTGAAATTTCAGGTATCCATGAGATAGGTTGTAAAGATTGTAATCTGAAATACGTTGAGCCGACTAAGAGAACGATTGATACTAGATTTCGTAAACATCTGGCACAGCTGAGATACGGTAGTGTAGACATATTTGGGATAAGAACCACCACATTGATAAAGAAGATCTCAAACTTATCAAAAATATTAGACAGCCAGCGAAGCTCGATGTGTACGAAAGTATTTATACTTCTAGGGCAATAAAAAATAAAAGTTCCTTAAATCGAGCCCCGCCACTGGTTTGCAGTCCTCTGTTTGCGATATGTCCTTGAAGTAGATAAGGATTGCGAAACCTGTCAGGTAAAGTGATAAAATAAGTTTAAAACCTCATCCGGTAACTAAAATACAATACACAGATAATTTACCTGCGATTTAATCTCCCTCTCGGTATCGTTCTTTACGTAAGACTCAGTATAAAAGGTGGTGTTTTAGTAGAAACTAGTTAGAATTTGTCATCTTCTTAACTGCTAACTTTGTTAGTGAAACGATCGTCAGATCTTCAAGTGTGTTGTGGTGATTTGGGTTCTCCAAGTGTACTTATTACTACTATATGTATTAGTAATAGTAATATTTATTGTATGAGAAAAATTCTAGTCTTATATCATCCGCCACTGTGAGCTGCGCTTTTCTAGCGCTATAAGTGGGACGGATTTACTGAAAAATGCCTATGATTTTAGAAAAATCAGTATGTAGATTTGTTCACTAAGTGAACATTGGTACCTGGGATGGGGACGGATGTACGGAACAATGCCTATGATTTTAGAAAAGTCAGTAGTAGTAGCAGTGGTGGGGAGGCCAACGCCAAGCAAATAGGCCACCATGGGCCCTTTTTGCCAACCCCAGCAACCATGTTCTACTCCTCGTCGTTTCCGTCGCCAAACCACCTCGACCTCGAGATGAAGGCCGTGACGGTCTTCAATTTGACGGTACTGATTCCTCTGCAGAGTCCTCTATCCGAAAAATCCTGCTCGAAGACTCCCAAAAGCCTCGCATTCGCACAGGTAGTGGTAGGACGTTTCCTCATCCTCGCCGCTTTCCTGGCAAATGGGATCCCTCTCTACGCCTATTAATGTGAGGTGTCTTCTACGGGCGCAATGGCCTGTGAGCACCCCAAGGACGCGGCGAAGCGTAGGTCGACTCCTTCCGAGTAGCCAGACAGCTTTATCTCTGTCCGGCCCCTCCACGAAGTCTCTCGCCTTCCTGCAGCCACCAATCGACCCCCAGTATTGCTTCCTCGGTCCACCTGTCTAAGGCGACGCAGACCGACTTCCTACTTATACCTATGGCCGCCTCCGGGCGCACAGAACGGCCGCCAGCAACCAAGCCTTGCGAGATTATTCGCGACCTCATTCCCCGCCACGCCACAATGTCCCGGAAAAGTCAGTGTGTAGATTTGTACACTAAGTGAAGATTTGGACCTGTGATGGGCACCGATAAGCATACTTGGAGAACCCAAAGCACCACAACACATTAAAAAACCTAACGAACGTTTTGATAACCAAGTTAGCGTCATCAGAGAATGTATACTTCTTCCTCTTAATCTTCATTCTCTTATCACGCTAACCTGGTTAGTCAAACTATTGTCAAGTTCTTTAAAATCTGTTGTGGTGATTTTGGTTCTCCAAGTGTACGTATTATGTAGATTTGTATAATTTTGTAAAGGATATCAACTGGGATTAACAATACGCTATTATTGTTGATGTAGGTTTAACAGTTTAATAGCTAAATGATGGATTTTATCAGGGTTTTGATAGAACGGTTTCTTGGTTTATACGGCATATAAATAATTATCCGCCGTGGTTTATGTCTCAAATAATAAAATATATTC
Organism: Tillus elongatus; assembly: GCA_964006375.1. Classification (NCBI taxonomy): domain Eukaryota; kingdom Metazoa; phylum Arthropoda; class Insecta; order Coleoptera; family Cleridae; genus Tillus; species Tillus elongatus. Next base: position 229,513,114 of record OZ023262.1, on the reverse strand, counting down.
GGAAATAGCATACATGTAGAAAACTAGTCATGAGAACAGGGAACACATTATTTAAATTACGGTTTAAGTAATTAAAAGGGGAAAAAGTCTGCACGCAGCAAGAACCTTGTGTTAGGGAATTTTCATAGCAAATTGTTTTAAATTTTAAATATGTTGTTTTTAATAAAAGATATAAAATTTAGTAGAAATTATAAGCTATATAGTAGAAACCATGTACCATATTTCATCAAAATAACTTTATTGTTTGAAATGGTACAAAAATTCCCCGAAAATAAAGTTAACATTTTACCAAAAAAAGAAACCTGTTCGGACTCTCCTGGCCAACGAACCTTGCAGACAAGTTATACGTAGCACAACATATTTGGGATAATAACCACCACATTGATAAAGTAAATCTGAAACTTATCAAAAATGTTTTAGACAGCAACTAAGCTGGATTCGTACGAGAGCATATATATTTCTAGGGCACTAAACAACAAAAGCTCCTTAGATCTAGGTCCGCCACTGGTTTGTAGCCCGTCATTCGCGCACCTTTAAGTAGTTAAACATACTGATATCTCTCCAGTAAAGGGATAAGAAAGTTCGAAAACCTCGTCCGGCAATAAAATTACAATGCGCAGAAAATTTGCCTGCGATTAATCTCCTTCTCGGCATCGATCTCTACCTAAAACTCAATATACCCTTTCAGCCCTGATTCTTTTTAATTTACAAAATAAAATGTTTACTTGCATTAATAATTATTTACAGGCCCCTACAGAACATACCCAACAAATCTTGCAAAATTTTTCCTACAGACAAAGGAACTAGGAAGTCGTGGCAAATGCCACAACAGGTTTACTAGTATTAGGACAGTGAATTATGAAAATGGCAATAGATTTAATTTAAAGTTATATTTGCTGTGAAAATATTTAAAATAGGTTAATTATTATGAAAGTCTTTAAAACAATTTCTAAATTTTAATAAACAAAGGTGAACTTGACACTTTTCACACTGAATTCGAGAACGCCCTCCACAAGTTCCTAGCTTACATCTTTGTTCATGTTCATTTACATGGACTGGCCAGTGTCCGAAGTTATCAAATCTCATATCCTGTACAGGAATTGTTTGAAGTTTTTGCCGTTTTTTTCACTATAGGTGAATTTCTGGGACTTCCACGTCTTGGACAACTATCTACCAAAAAATTTGAAAACGCCAAACCTTCTGCCACTGAGGTGGTAAATTGCAATAAATCCATTCTTGATTTCTCTGACATTCCCTGCTTCTTCATATCAGATTGATATTCTAGCTAGGAGTTGCAGACAGTTAAATTGAAATAGTGAAAAATTACCCTCAATGTCCATTTTCTCGATCGAATAAAGGTACGATACAAGGCAATTAAAAAATCACTTTTGTCCACCTCTCCCATAGAAACATTATACATGCGTACAATTGCTGGACGCTTTACCATCACATACTGACCCTCTTTTCTGTCGTATCTTCTTACATCATCTTCAAGATTAATCCCAACAAAATTGGAAGCCATATTGACCACTTTATTATCATACCAGCGAACTGCCACAATTCTTTTATCTGCTGAGATTGAAGAGTCACAGCTGCCACATCCAATTTTCTTTAGGTCATTTTCGGATTTTAGAGGACACTTTTCAGGTCTATGGGCACGGGTGGTACCAGCCATAAAAATTACCTTTTGAACCCTCTCTGGTAGCAGTAACAGCGATGTAAAGTCATTATCACAGAACAATTTATATTCATGGTGTTCGGGGATTCTATTTGACAAATATACTACCAAACCATTTCTAGCTGAATAAGCGTCTTGTAAATCTATTGGAAGAGTAGTAGAACCTTGATAAACAATCGAACGATATATGATCCCAGAGGCACCACAAAGCATGAAAACTTGTACTTTCCATGGATATGGTTCTCCTTTTAGATATTGCTTTACAATAAGTTGTCCTTTAAATGGAATTATTGATTCGTTAATACAAAGATTTTCCTCTAAAGTTATCTCCTCACATCGCTTTTCCTCTAAAGTTACTCCTCACATCGCTTTTAAAACGACTGTAAAATTGCGCGTAACTTCCAGGGTCTATCATAGTTATCACGACGTTGATTGTTATCGACAATATGTAAATTGTTTCTTGATGACTCAAATCTATTACGCGATATCCCAATATCATCTAAAAATTTTATTCTAGTAGCAGGTGCCCAGTACATCCTTAGCCTAGGAAAGTGGACAATTCCCATCATAATGTACAATGCTACAAGTTTTATAATTTCCTCTTCACTACTGTTGAGATTTTTTCCGGTTTTGAAGAATGCGTACATAGTTGTTTTTTCAGAGAGTTCGGTGAAGATTTCAGAAGGAAAATATTTCTGAAAGTACATCAAAGATGTCTGACATTTATTACTATCTTCTATGTCTTCAGGTAAAGTAAACATAACTTGTGGAGACAAAAATTGATCTTTCTTCCAGGATATTTTGGCTTTATCATTCTTTTTTTTTTGTAAATTTGATTTTTGTGTTATTACAGCCAGAGGAATACAATCTTCTTCTTCATTTGATGTTTCCACTTCGATACCTGCAGTAATGTCCTCAATATATACTTGTTGCTGTAATATTGTAATAAATATGTTCTAGAAACAAAGCCAGAAAAAATTTCTGAACTGTAGTAAATATCAAGACGTGACTGTATACACATTTAAAGGCGGCACAACTGCCAATTTGAACGAAACCAAGTGAAACACTCATGCTAAAAGGACGCCGCATTACTTAGTAAGTTATTTATTCTTTTAAATAAGCTGTAAAAACTTTTTATCACAAGTAGTGATTGAAGAAACCTAATAGAACTGATAAACAACGTTCTGAATGATATATTAAAATGAATAGAATGTCAAATTATACAGAAATTAGTAGTTTAGAATAGAACTCGGAGTAGAACAAGGTGTGAATTTCAACATATATATATAAACAGATGGCATTGCTATATCGATTCCAGATTCATGAAAACATTATTTGTATAAATTTTGAAGATATTCTGTTGTAAAAGTGCGAATTTAAAGACAAATTCGCTAAAAATGGTTAGTTTGGATGACGCGCGTCGCTTATATCAATACTGAGATAGCAATAGCACGTGGTAAACCAAACATTCTAAATTACTTTTATAAAATTTTTCTCGTGAAAATTTATTATTTTGCTAAATACGTTTTCCCAGGCATATCTTTAATTGTTGAATTATTATTTATAGATTGCGATCTTGTTAAATTTGTGCGTTACTTTTGACACACAATGTACAATCCATATTTATGGAATAATTATAGATCCAAAAGAATCATTCACGCAAACAATGCCAGCTTCCCAGCCCCATTGATAGAGTCACATGTTTGCCCTCTATATGTGTGTATTTTTGTTACAGAAAGCAGAGAGCAAAAGCCCAGTTGCAGCTAAATGATAAGACGCAGATCTGTGATGTGCTGATAATGGTCGATCTTTGGGGGAGAGGTAGCTCAATCATCGTTATTGAACTGCTGTCTTAATGGTTTGTATTGTCCACCGGCCTATTTATCATGTGTGTGTGAGTGTACTTCACTAATGGTTCTGCGGACTATTTATCTTATTTTTGGTTTTCGTGTGTTGATCATTATGTATTAAAAAACATATACATCGAAAACATCTGTTGAATAAATTTTTATATAATTCCAAATCGTTTTATTTTAATTATAGCTAATGTACACTTTTATACAGATATTTTAAGTGCAAGATTAAAACTGTCTTTTTTTTTGCTTCCTGACATGAGCCACTCATGTAAAAAAAAACATTTAAAAAATTTTGCTTGCTATTAAGTAGAGGTGTGCGAAGCTTCGAAATTCCGAACCGAACCGGAACTCGAACCGAACCTTCGGTTCGAAAATATGTTCGCACTAGCGATGTTGAAGTAGTTCGAAGTTCGAAATATGTAATTCTTAAAAATAGTTCAAAGTTCGTTGCTCAAAAATACTTCGAAATTTTACTTCACAGGCATTGAATGTTGCCAAAGGTAGCGAAGTTGCGGCCCCTTTAACTCGGTAGCGGCGTTTTAACTCGTTATCGGTCACATTGAGTCGATAGCGTAATTTCAGGAGATTTCACTCATGAATATTTTTGACAGTAGATGGGACACATTGAGACGCGACGAAGCCATTGAGCAATTACATAATTATCTTTCTTGTATATCCTATCCCCCCAACACCTTTTTTTAGTAACAACATTATGATGGTGGTGTTCGAAGGCGATCGGTAATGTAAATTTTCAGAATTTGAGGATAATTGCAGATTGCCTTTGGAAAATACTGGTTTCAACATGCATTATTTAACAGTGAGCCAAAACAGTTAAATATTCACAATCAGGAGACAGTTCAGAGTTGTAAGTGGTTATTTTATACCAATCATGCTCACTTTGAACCCTCTCAATCTGTTTGCTAAAACTGCCTAGCCAATACCAAACAACAACATATTTATAATTGAGCTTATTTATAGATCGATAAATCTAAAAAGAGTTTAAAATATTGTTTGCTTTTGTGTTTTTGATTTAACGTTGACCCATCTGCACAAAGATCAGCACCAGAAGGCATTTTCACAAAATCAACCTGCAAATTTGTCGAACCTTTCTTTTTTGTAAAAAGAGTGGGAATCTCTTACATATCAAATATTGTATGTTGCAATATTCCTAAATTTTGTATTTAAGGAAATGATATATGAACACTGAAGAATTTTGGGTAGTTCGATGTTCGATTTTGAATTCGAAGTTCGACTGTGAACCTTAGACATACTATTTCAGAGGTTCGAAGTTCGATGCAACATATTTGCTTGGGTTCGTTCATAGTTCGGTTCGAACAAAACATGGGTTCGCACACCTCTACTATTAAGGAATACACAAGATTCACCTTTCGCTTGCTTACTAGAAGAAGCTTAAAGCGTTCATGTTTTAATGTTTTTTAAGGACAACAGCTTTTCCGTAAGTGGTAGGAACGTTTGCCCCTGGACCCAAGGGTGCCGTGTTCAATTACCAGTAACATGATCAAATTATTTTTCAATGCCTATAACCGAAGTTGTGGGATTGTGTTTGATCAAGTTGAATGCCTGTACGTTTCGCCTGTCGAAAGAGGCGGCAAGCCGCCGGTACCGTGGACCATGCGATACTTGATACTTTAAGGATCGCTACTTTGTTCATACAGAACTAAACGGATTTAGCAACATTTTCAATTAACCAACGTTAAACAAGGAAATACAAGTACAAGTTTTTAAGAGCAACAAATTTAATTCTTTTTATACCGACTCTACGGCCAATCATAAATGTGCGACTTAACTAAACTATATTAGTTATTTCAACCTGAAAAAGTCTGGACGCAGCAAGTGCGTTATGGTAGCAAACTGTCATAAAAATATTTTTGGTTGCACATATGTCTTTTTCTGATAAAGTGCATGAAATTTGGTTAATAGTAACCTTTATAGTAGAAGCAATATATCATATTTCATCAAAATAACTTGTGGCTTGAAAAAGTACAAAAATATTCGGAAAATAAAAATAAAATGTACTCAAAAAGACTGGTCAGATATTCCTCGCCAGCGAAACTTTTCAAGCTAGTCACACAACTATACAAAATATTTTTACCAAAAATCACGAAAAAGCCAAACCATTACTTTCACAAAGATTAGCATTTTTTTCACAGAGATTGGGTCAACTAATGTTATAATTTTACTTCCATATCGTTACAACACGTGGAAGTATCGTATCGGCGACAAAAATTTCAAAAAATGTTTGTCGCCTAACGTCATAAAAACTATCAAAACATATTGAAAACATGATTTGGAAACGAAAATTGTTTTAGTCTATCGGTCCGTATGTTTGTCTGCTTGTATCAACGATAACTTTAGAAGGAATCGAGATATCGTCTTTGGTGTAGAGTTAGCACTCGACAAACGAACGGTTCGAATTCTTTTTGTACAAATATGTATTTGTATTACTGTACCCATAAACTTTTGAAATATTATATTACTCGAGTTTTATTGAAAAAATGTCAATTTTCACCAAATCGCCCCTTCTTTATCCCCTACCCCCGGAAGCAGTCTTACCCAAAAACAATTCGAAGCGTTCCTTTGTCTGGTGCTATACCAGCAATAATCAAAACATATCTAAATTACTTGGCTTAACTTAGCCAAATTATGAACGAAACATGAGATGTACAAGCTACTGACATCTAGGATGAAACAAGGAACTTTGTCTGTAACAGGACTCCGGTACAAATTCTGTACGTCAGATGCCGCCGTACTACCACAAACGATCTTTTAAAATCGTCAGCCCTGCCACTATACTATTTTATATTATTCGTATACTTCCTTATAGGAATATAGTGTCAGGGCTGATGATTTTAAAAGATCGTTTGTGGTTGTACGGCGACACCTGACGTACAGAATTTGTACCAGAGTCGTCTTACAGTCAAAGTTCCTTGTTTCGTCCTAGATCTCAGTAGCTTGTACATCTCACGTTTCGTTTAGAATCTGGCTACGTTAAGCCAATTAATTTAGATATGTTTTTATTATTGCTGGTATAACACACTGATGAGCTCAAATAAGAGCGAAACTAGTATCTGTTCCCAGTAATAATCTTGATATATCTATTTTTATATTATTCGTATATTTCCTTATTGGAATATAGTCGCACGGCTGACGCTTTTAAAAGATCGTTTGTGGTTGTACGGCGGCAACTGTGGTAGAGAATTTGTACTGGAGTCGTGTCACAGACAAAGCTCCTTGTTTCGTCCTAGATGTCAGTAGCTTATATATATATATATATATATATATATATATATATATATATATATATATATATATATATATATATATATATATATATATATATATATATATATATATATATATATATATATATATATAGAGAGAGAGAGAGAGAGAGAGAGAGAGAGAGATATTTGTGTGTATGTGTGTGTGTCTATGAAACGTATTTATAATTTAGGTATATTTGGTGTTATCCCCAGAGAAAATTTTCTTTTTTACGCCCATGCGTATGATCATGAGTTTGTTACAAACGGAACTTGTTTCCCATGATAAGGACCGTGCTACCAATCTTCCAAATATAAAGACAATAATACATTTGTAAGCTTTTCCTTATATAACATTGTGAGCCATATGGCAGAGTTGCGATCTCAATGCGTAACCAGGTACTATGCTGTATAGCACACTGACAAATTTTAGTGAGAGCCAACCGGTCTGTGTTTCTAATGATGGTCAAAATGCATTTAGCCTTGCATTGGCTCGTCGCATATAAACTTGAGGCACCTTAAACAACCAAGGTAGGTACATCCGGTGTGGAGGGTTAGCTGGTGATTATGCTTGTTTTCCTGGAAATGAAAAATATTATAAATGCATTTTTTATTCAAAAATGCTCTAAAATTTTAACGTTTGTTGAGATAATTTTTGTATTGTTCGATGACATCAATTTTAGCATATTCTTGTAAACAGTGCATCAGAACGCACTCAGAAACAATATATAATTGATTACCAGCCTGTGCTAGTATAGAAGAGAGTATACGGGAGCAGAGAGCGTAGGAGAGTTTGAAAAGGGGTTCAGAGCAGTCTTCACTTCACTCAAATTCGGAACTCTTGAATGCTTGTCCGTTCGCAGAGGCTGAAGTTGGTGTGTTCGCGTGATATTGGAAACAGCGCACTTCCATTAGACCAGATGTGCGGCGCGGCCTGTGAATATGCAGCACAGGGGTGTGTATTGGTACATAATAGGTTCAGTGACGTGTTCTACTAACCCTGACAGGAGGGTCGCGGGACGGACAAATACGGGGTGAAGGGGGGTGCGTTCGGGGCCAGGCGCTGATGGATTACCCGGCCACCCTGTCAAACGCAAGATGGATCTGCCATTTTCAAACTCACTCTTTCCCAGGAAATGTTCCATGGTGTCTGAAAATAACATTCCGATTGAAATATCTATAGAAAAGATGGACAGATCCGATCTAATTTTTGTATAGTGAAAATGAAGTCAGAGAAAGTTTAATTAATGGTCTGTTATCAGATGGAGAAAAAAACTTTACGAGAAAAGTAAAAGTTTGGAAAAGGATGTGTAAGTAGATATTTGTTTAGTCTATAACTTAACCGACCTGAAATATAAGTTTTAAGCAATAGTAAAAGTTCGGGACGCAGCAAGTGTGTTATGACAGTGATTTTTAATAAAAAGAATGTAAAATATATTAGTGATTTAGCCTTATATTAAAAGTTATAACAAATTACTTAAGTTAATTAGGAACAGTACAAAATAAGCTAAAGAAGGGCAAGTAACATAAATAATTATACAATAATTTGAATACAAAACTCAAACACAGCAGTTGATAAACAGCGCAGATCGACTGCCGACCTCCTTTCCTTTGTCACTCATTCTTGGAACAAGTCTATGGAACTACACGGTGAATCCCAGATTGTTGCTCTAGACATATCCAAAGCATTCGACCAGGTCTGGCACGCAGCGCTGCTTAACAAACTTCCGGCCTATGGCCTACCACCAAAACTTTGTACCTGGACAGCAAATTTCCTCTCCATTTCGTTGTTGTGAATGGCCATTCCTCTAAACTGTATCCAATTAATGCAGGAGTTCCTCAGGGTTTGGCTTTAGCCCCTACTTTGTTTATTCTCCACATCAATGACCTCCTCTCTAGCACATCCAACCCAGTTCACAGCGGACGACAGCACCCTCCACTCAAATATACAATATTCTAAGCCTGTCTGTTTGGCCCAATTAGATAAAGATCGCAGACTCATGGAGGGTTCTGCCTCCGTAGATCTCCAAAAAATATTAGACTGGGGAAGTAAAAATCTTGTACAATTCAACCCCACCAAATCTCAGTCTTGCTTTCTTTCTCATAAGAGATACACCAGCCCTAGACTCATCACAATGAACAACCAAGTTATTCAAAGTATTGAGTCCTTTTCTCTTGTTGGCATTTCTGTGGATCGAAATCTTAATTGGCACCAACATGTCACATCAATTGCAGAAGCGGCTGCTAAGAAATTAGGTTTCCTCTTCCGGGCTCGCAAATACTTTTCACTAGCTAATTTCTATACCTTATATACTTCACAAATAAGGCTAAACCTCGAATACTGCTCCCACATCTGGGGTGCAGCTGCCGCTTCTACAATCGTTATCCTGGACTCTATTCAAAAGAGAGCTATACGTCTCATCAGTGACCCTACCCTCACCCAAAGGCTGCCATCCCTTGTCCGTGCCGTTGGTAACCTCTCTCTCTTTTATAGATCTGCACGGGCACTGCTCAGAGGAGCTTTCCTCCATAGTTCCCCCACCTGCTGCCCCCAACAGATCTACCAGGGGAACAGAACGAATGCACCCTTTTACTGTCCAGGTCACCAGACACCGGGGACTTCCAAGTTGTGAAATTCCTTGCCGGCACATGTTTTTCCTTCTCCTCCGAACCTCCAAACCTTCAAGTCCAGAATTAACAAGTTGCCTCTTGCCTCCTTGTCAACACCCACGGTACGATAGTATTTAGGCTGTAAGCCCTTGTGGTGTGTTGTTGAAATTAAATTTAAAAAAAAAGGAAATATACTCAACCAACAATACACCAGAGAGCTGAACATTAAAAAAATCGTCAGGTTCATGCACTAAGGGTGATTGTATACAGCAGAAGGGAAAGAAGAACCCCCAGGAGAGGAGGGGGTGGCTAGGTTCTGCCTTCCCACCCAAAAACACGGGGGTTCCCCCTGTTCGTGCATACAACCACCTTTAAAGCATAAAACATATAAAAATTTTTTGGAAGCAACCTCCAATATGGGTGTTGTCCGGGGAGACAGGGTGTAAAGGAGAGCTTGCTACATAATGTGAAAAACGAATCTTTTCAAAGTCCGACTAAGTGGTTTCTTAGCATCCTGCTCTCATATTTCCTCCCCGCGCAGTACCCCTATTCATTCTTGGTCCCTTAGCTTTCTTGGGGGTTGTGTGCAACTAATTTGTTTTGTGGCTTGTGCATCCAGGGGGGGGGGGGGGTTCTAAGCATATTTCTGCAGAAAAGTTCTAAAAACCCTCCGTGCAGTAAACTGCAAATTAACCGAAATTACGTTCCACTTCGTCGCCTATAACATCTTTTTCAGATAACATAAAAAAGAGCACTATATTAAATGGGTTCACTTGCACTTTCTATCCTTTTTAGTTAATTTTCTTTTTAAAAATGCACTAATTTTTTATTTCAACAACACACCACGAGGGCTTACAGCCTAAATACTATCGTACCGTGGGTGTCGACAAGAAGGAAAGAGGCAACTTGTTAATTCTGGACTTGAAGGCTTGAAGGTTCGGGGGAGAAGGAAAAACATGTGCCGGCAAGGCATTTCACAACTTGGAAGTCCTCGGGACAAAAGAGCGGGCATAACAAGATGTTCTATGTCTGGTGACCTGGACAGTAAAAGGGTGCATTCGCTCTGTTTCCCTGGTAGATCTGTTGGGGGTAGCAGGTGGAGGAATTATGGAAGAAAGGTCCGCTGAGCAGTGCCCGTGCAGACATGGATAAAAGAGAGAGAGGTCACCAACGGCACGTCGGTGGCAAGAGATGGCAGCCTTTGCGTAAGGGTAGGGTCACCGATGAGACGTATAGCTCTCTTCTGAATGGAGTCCAGGATAGCCAGTGTAGAAGTGGCAGCAGCACCCCAGATGTGGGAGCAGTATTCGAGGTTTGGTCTTATTTGTGAAGTATATAAGGTGTAGAGATTAGCTGGTGAAAAGTATTTGCGAGCCTGGAAGAGGAAACCTAATTTCTTAGCAGCCGCTTCTGCTATTGATGTGACATGTTGGTGCCAATTCAGATTTCGATCACAGAAATGCCAACAAGTGAAAAGGACTAATTACTTTGAATAACTTGGTTCTTTAATTAGATGGGTCTAGGGCTGGTGTATCTCTTATGTAAAAGAAAGCAAGACTGTGATTTGTTGGGGTTGAATTGTACAAGATTTCTACTTCCCTAGTCAAATATTTTTTTGGAGATCCACGGAGACAGAACCCTCCATGAATCTGCGATCCTCATCTAATTAGGCTAAAGAGACGGGCTTAGAATATTGTATATTTGAGTGGAGGGTGCTGTCGTCAGCATAAATGTGAACTGGGTTGGATGTGCTAGAGAGGAGGTCATTGATGTGGAGAAGAAACAAAGTAGGGGCTAAATCTGAACTTTGAGGAATTCCTGCATTATTTGGATATAGTTTAGAGGAATGGCTATCCACGACAGCAGAGATGCTCCGGTTGGAGGGGAAATTTGCTGTCCACGTACAGAGTTTAGGTGGTAGGCCGTAGTCCGGTAGTTTATTAAGCAGCGCTGCGTGCCAGACCTGGTCGAATGCTTTGGATATGTCTAGAGCGACAATCTGGGATTGACCGTGTAGTTCCATACACTTGTTCCAAGAATGGGTGACAAAGGAAAGGAGGTCGGCAGTTGACCTACGCTGACGGAATACATACTGCCCGTCGTGGATTAGACTGTGTTTTTCAAGAAATTTTAGTAATTCGTGTGTTTATATACTTTTCCATAACTTCAGAGACGACTGAAAGGAAAGAAATAGGCCTGTAGTTGCTAGGAGGCGCTTTGGATCCTTTCTTTGGGATGGGTTGTATTCGTTTTCCAGTTGCTAGGGAATATGCCTCCATTGTGAGATGTCTGAAACAGACTAGTCAGGACAGGAGCAAGTTCTGGTGCGCATTTTTTGAGAACAATTGCTGGGATCTCGTCAAGACCAGAGGCTTTCCTGGTATTAAGAGAAGAGAGCATATTTCGTACCTTTTTATTTTTGAAAGTGACATCCGCCGCCTATAACGTCTTTTTTAGATAACATAGAAAAGAGCACTATATTAAATGGGTTAACTTGCACTTTCTATCCTTTTTAGTGAATTTTCTTTAAAAAAATTCACTAATGGGAAGACCCGTGTTCATATATATATATATATATATATATATATATATATATATATATATATATATATATATATATATATATATATATATATATCGTACCGATAACTCAAAAAATCATAGACCGATCTTGATCAAATTTGGTGAGTACCTTCCTTTTGCAACTCGCTTGGATAAGATCGTTATCCAGGAAAATCGGACCAGGTTTTCCCGGAAAAATTTGTGTTTTCTGTCTATATATATATATATATATATATATATATATATATATATATATATATATATATATATATATATATATCCGGAAATAACAAAGTAAAGGCAACTAAATTTGGTACGCGTGTTTGTATTCCAAAGGGCGAACCCTGTACCACCTTTAAGTTGAAGCTTTAACCGTCATTGCCCATTAATTTTACTAAAATATTTACAGAAAATTCATTTCAAATAGACCCTTTCTCTGATGCGTTGGCTGTCGGTTTAGTTAAGTTGACGCTTTCGCTGTAGGTTTAGTTAAGTTTATGGTTTAACGGTTTATAGTTTTTAGCTAATTTTCATAGAACAAATTCGTTAGTGTCATTTTGCATTTTATTCGATATATAAAAAATCTGGAGGCAGTAAGTGCGTTTTGGTAGCGAATTTTCATTAAATCCTTCAAATTTCAATAACTCAATTTGCTATTAACGTAAGATTTGTTGGCTAGGAAACCAACATTTCTTTTCGGAAAATTTTTGTACATTTTCAAACAATAAGTAATTTTGATAAAATATAGTACATTGTTTCTACTACATAAGCCATACCGGTTATCAGCTTGATGCCTGCTCGCATTTGATATTAAATACATTTTTATGAAAATTCACTTCCATAACGCATTTGCTGCGTCCAGAGTTTATATTTCTGTATTGCATATATAAGACTTAGGAAAAAAACTATTTTTTTTAATGTATAACTGCAGTTTCGCTGAAGTCCTCAGCTTTGTCAAATACAGAATGCCTTATTTATCTAAGATGACAATGGGCTTACATAAAGTATCGGGCTCCACAATATCATACATATAGAAGCACAAGATAAGTATGATAAAGGGGTACCCTTAATTAACATTGTGGCAACATGAACTTCAAAAGTACAGAAGTTAATTAGAGCACGTTAATAATCATAAACTTGCTTTTATCATCATGTCGCAGTACTGTTTTGTAATAAAAAAAATCAACTTCTAGCTGTATGCACACAAAAATTAGTAAAATACATTTATAAAATCTAATAAAAAACAAGAGTTTCGTAATTTGTTTAGAGGTTATGAGATGTGATGAGACGTCAAACCCACTGTACCGCAGCGTAATATTATTATGTTGCGACTGTACTCACCCCATGTCGCATGCGCGTGACGGTCCAAAAATAGGTAGCCGCATTATCATAACTCTCTAGTAATTATTGTATCATGTCTAGAACCTAGTTTTGAGACTAAATTTCCAATTTTATATTGACAATTGACAATAAAAGACATTAACACAGAAGGACAAATGACAGCGGGACTTCACCACGAACGCAGTCTAACAACGTTGTCAGGTCAGCGTAAATTAGGAATAGCGGGATAAATTAAAAATCATGAGGAATGGGTAATTCGAAATTTGCAGGTATTAAATAGCGCTATGGATTACGGTATTTTCTAACTAACTGATAAAATTAAATTTTATAAAATGTTTTCTTCATTATCAGAAGTTGTGAATATTTGAGATATTTATACATGAAACCCCGATAAGAAACAGCTACATTTCGACATCTTGCGATGATTGTAACTTCCATTGGTTAGATTTTGATCTACGATTTATTTAAATAGTATAGCAGTACAAGTAAAGTCCTCTGTCTTTGTGCAACATTGCAGATATTGCACTACACAATTTGAAGTGATGTCGAGGATTATATTATTATTAATTTCGAATAATACTATAAAAAATTGATAGAAAACTACGTCTGTCTATGTTCTTGTAAGTTGTAAATTTTCGTTGTAAAAATTCTCTTAAATAATTTGAACGATCTTACGTTTTAAAAAATATTTTTTAATTTTCTGTTGAATAAAATTGGGCATTAAGATCTGATAAACGAACTCATACAAACCATTAACAAAATTAGGGTAATTCCCAAATTTGGTCCAAATTAGTGATGTATTTTTGAGTTATCGGTTGGATATATATACATTTCAATTCAGCCTTGACCCTTGGTTCCAGGGGCCCCAATTAGCATTCATTTGAAGAAATTTCTCGAAAGTCTGATACTACTGATACCTCTCTATTAGTGAATTTTCTTAATGTTAGTTATTCGTTAGTTGAAATTGAGAAGGTCTCGGAAGCTTAAGTCCATTAGTCACAGACTGTTTTTTTCTCAATCAAAATTCAGTAAAATAACTAAATACTAAACGCGCAGTTACAAGTTAAAATGTTGCAAATACAATACAATACAATGCTTTACTGAGTGGAGAATGGAGCCTATGATAAGCACTGCTAATCACATTTTGGAGAACCCAATTCACAACAACACAAGAGCTAACTATCATTTCACTAATGCTCTGATGACGCTAACCTTGGCAGTTAAACGATGGTGAGGTCTTTACAAATGTGTTTTTATAGATTGGGTGTCTTAAAGTGCGCCTATACAGGTTATTTCTAAAATGGTGCGAAAAATTGAAAAAAAAAACTCAAATAAATATACTTTGTTATTAGGGGTACAACGTAATCGATTAAATTAGCAAATCTGTGTATATTTGCGCATTTCATTACGATCAGCAAAAGAAAAAACAATCGAGCATCGCATTTTTGAGATATTCACAGAATCTTAATTCCCTCTAATAGAATATCCTGTATATCTTATATGCGTTCTACAGAGAATCTAACTCTCAACAAATAACTTATCATGCCTAAGAGGCGTAAAGTCTTCCAATTTGTGAATTTATATTACAGGGCTATGAATTCCACTAATACTCTGATGACGATAACCTCGGGAGTAAAACGATGGTGAGGTCTTAACAAATGTATTTTCATAGATTGGGTGTCTTAAAGTGTGACTATACAGGTTATTTCTAAAATGGTGCGAAAAATTGAAAAAAACTCAAATAAATATACTTTGTTATTAGGGGTACAACGTAATCGATTAAATTAGCAAATCTGTGTATATTTGCGCATTTCATTACGATCAGCAAAACAAAAAACAATCGAGCATCGCATTTTTGAGATATTCACAGAATATTAATTCCCTCTAATAGAATATCCTGTATATCTTATATGCGTTCTACAGAGAATCTAACTCTCAACAAATAACTTATCATGCCTAAGAGGCGTAAAGTCTTCCAATTTGTGAATTTATATTACAGGGCTATGAATTCCACTAATACTCTGATGACGATAACCTCGGGAGTAAAACGATGGTGAGGTCTTTACAAATGTATTTTCATAGATTGGGTGTCTTAAAGTGTGACTATACAGGTTATTTCTAAAATGGTGCGAAAAATTGAAAAAAACTCAAATAAATATACTTTGTTATTAGGGGTACAACGTAATCGATTAAATTAGCAAATCTGTGTATATTTGCGCATTTCATTACGATCAGCAAAACAAAAAACAATCGAGCATCGCATTTTTGAGATATTCACAGAATCTTAATTCCCTCTAATAGAATATCCTGTATATCTTATATGCGTTCTACAGAGAATCTAACTCTCAACAAATAACTTATCATGCCTAAGAGGCGTAAAGTCTTCCAATTTGTGAATTTATATTACAGGGCTATGAATTCCACTAATACTCTGATGACGATAACCTCGGGAGTAAAACGATGGTGAGGTCTTTACAAATGTATTTTCATAGATTGGGTGTCTTAAAGTGCGCCTATACAGGTTATTTCTAAAATGGTGCGAAAAATTGAAAAAAACTCAAATAAATATACTTTGTTATTAGGGGTACAACGTAATCGATTAAATTAGCAAATCTGTGTATATTTGCGCATTTCATTACGATCAGCAAAACAAAAAACAATCGAGCATCGCATTTTTGAGATATTCACAGAATCTTAATTCCCTCTAATAGAATATCCTGTATATCTTATATGCGTTCTACAGAGAATCTAACTCTCAACAAATAACTTATCATGCCTAAGAGGCGTAAAGTCTTCCAATTTGTGAATTTATATTACAGGGCTATGAATTCCACTAATACTCTGATGACGATAACCTCGGGAGTAAAACGATGGTGAGGTCTTTACAAATGTATTTTCATAGATTGGGTGTCTTAAAGTGCGCCTATACAGGTTATTTCTAAAATGGTGCGAAAAATTGAAAAAAACTCAAATAAATATACTTTGTTATTAGGGGTACAACGTAATCGATTAAATTAGCAAATCTGTGTATATTTGCGCATTTCATTACGATCAGCAAAACAAAAAACAATCGAGCATCGCATTTTTGAGATATTCACAGAATCTTAATTCCCTCTAATAGAATATCCTGTATATCTTATATGCGTTCTACAGAGAATCTAACTCTCAACAAATAACTTATCATGCCTAAGAGGCGTAAAGTCTTCCAATTTGTGAATTTATATTACAGGGCTATGAATTCCACTAATACTCTGATGACGATAACCTCGGGAGTAAAACGATGGTGAGGTCTTTACAAATGTATTTTCATAGATTGGGTGTCTTAAAGTGCGCCTATACAGGTTATTTCTAAAATGGTGCGAAAAATTGAAAAAAACTCAAATAAATATACTTTGTTATTAGGGGTACAACGTAATCGATTAAATTAGCAAATCTGTGTATATTTGCGCATTTCATTACGATCAGCAAAACAAAAAACAATCGAGCATCGCATTTTTGAGATATTCACAGAATCTTAATTCCCTCTAATAGAATATCCTGTATATCTTATATGCGTTCTACAGAGAATCTAACTCTCAACAAATAACTTATCATGCCTAAGAGGCGTAAAGTCTTCCAATTTGTGAATTTATATTACAGGGCTATGAATTCCACTAATACTCTGATGACGATAACCTCGGGAGTAAAACGATGGTGAGGTCTTTACAAATGTATTTTCATAGATTGGGTGTCTTAAAGTGCGCCTATACAGGTTATTTCTAAAATGGTGCGAAAAATTGAAAAAAACTCAAATAAATATACTTTGTTATTAGGGGTACAACGTAATCGATTAAATTAGCAAATCTGTGTATATTTGCGCATTTCATTACGATCAGCAAAACAAAAAACAATCGAGCATCGCATTTTTGAGATATTCACAGAATCTTAATTCCCTCTAATAGAATATCCTGTATATCTTATATGCGTTCTACAGAGAATCTAACTCTCAACAAATAACTTATCATGCCTAAGAGGCGTAAAGTCTTCCAATTTGTGAATTTATATTACAGGGCTATGAATTCCACTAATACTCTGATGACGATAACCTCGGGAGTAAAACGATGGTGAGGTCTTTACAAATGTATTTTCATAGATTGGGTGTCTTAAAGTGCGCCTATACAGGTTATTTCTAAAATGGTGCGAAAAATTGAAAAAAACTCAAATAAATATACTTTGTTATTAGGGGTACAACGTAATCGATTAAATTAGCAAATCTGTGTATATTTGCGCATTTCATTACGATCAGCAAAACAAAAAACAATCGAGCATCGCATTTTTGAGATATTCACAGAATCTTAATTCCCTCTAATAGAATATCCTGTATATCTTATATGCGTTCTACAGAGAATCTAACTCTCAACAAATAACTTATCATGCCTAAGAGGCGTAAAGTCTTCCAATTTGTGAATTTATATTACAGGGCTATGAATTCCACTAATACTCTGATGACGATAACCTCGGGAGTAAAACGATGGTGAGGTCTTTACAAATGTATTTTCATAGATTGGGTGTCTTAAAGTGCGCCTATACAGGTTATTTCTAAAATGGTGCGAAAAATTGAAAAAAACTCAAATAAATATACTTTGTTATTAGGGGTACAACGTAATCGATTAAATTAGCAAATCTGTGTATATTTGCGCATTTCATTACGATCAGCAAAACAAAAAACAATCGAGCATCGCATTTTTGAGATATTCACAGAATCTTAATTCCCTCTAATAGAATATCCTGTATATCTTATATGCGTTCTACAGAGAATCTAACTCTCAACAAATAACTTATCATGCCTAAGAGGCGTAAAGTCTTCCAATTTGTGAATTTATATTACAGGGCTATGAATTCCACTAATACTCTGATGACGATAACCTCGGGAGTAAAACGATGGTGAGGTCTTTACAAATGTATTTTCATAGATTGGGTGTCTTAAAGTGCGCCTATACAGGTTATTTCTAAAATGGTGCGAAAAATTGAAAAAAACTCAAATAAATATACTTTGTTATTAGGGGTACAACGTAATCGATTAAATTAGCAAATCTGTGTATATTTGCGCATTTCATTACGATCAGCAAAACAAAAAACAATCGAGCATCGCATTTTTGAGATATTCACAGAATCTTAATTCCCTCTAATAGAATATCCTGTATATCTTATATGCGTTCTACAGAGAATCTAACTCTCAACAAATAACTTATCATGCCTAAGAGGCGTAAAGTCTTCCAATTTGTGAATTTATATTACAGGGCTATGAATTCCACTAATACTCTGATGACGATAACCTCGGGAGTAAAACGATGGTGAGGTCTTTACAAATGTATTTTCATAGATTGGGTGTCTTAAAGTGCGCCTATACAGGTTATTTCTAAAATGGTGCGAAAAATTGAAAAAAACTCAAATAAATATACTTTGTTATTAGGGGTACAACGTAATCGATTAAATTAGCAAATCTGTGTATATTTGCGCATTTCATTACGATCAGCAAAACAAAAAACAATCGAGCATCGCATTTTTGAGATATTCACAGAATCTTAATTCCCTCTAATAGAATATCCTGTATATCTTATATGCGTTCTACAGAGAATCTAACTCTCAACAAATAACTTATCATGCCTAAGAGGCGTAAAGTCTTCCAATTTGTGAATTTATATTACAGGGCTATGAATTCCACTAATACTCTGATGACGATAACCTCGGGAGTAAAACGATGGTGAGGTCTTTACAAATGTATTTTCATAGATTGGGTGTCTTAAAGTGCGCCTATACAGGTTATTTCTAAAATGGTGCGAAAAATTGAAAAAAACTCAAATAAATATACTTTGTTATTAGGGGTACAACGTAATCGATTAAATTAGCAAATCTGTGTATATTTGCGCATTTCATTACGATCAGCAAAACAAAAAACAATCGAGCATCGCATTTTTGAGATATTCACAGAATCTTAATTCCCTCTAATAGAATATCCTGTATATCTTATATGCGTTCTACAGAGAATCTAACTCTCAACAAATAACTTATCATGCCTAAGAGGCGTAAAGTCTTCCAATTTGTGAATTTATATTACAGGGCTATGAATTCCACTAATACTCTGATGACGATAACCTCGGGAGTAAAACGATGGTGAGGTCTTTACAAATGTATTTTCATAGATTGGGTGTCTTAAAGTGCGCCTATACAGGTTATTTCTAAAATGGTGCGAAAAATTGAAAAAAACTCAAATAAATATACTTTGTTATTAGGGGTACAACGTAATCGATTAAATTAGCAAATCTGTGTATATTTGCGCATTTCATTACGATCAGCAAAACAAAAAACAATCGAGCATCGCATTTTTGAGATATTCACAGAATCTTAATTCCCTCTAATAGAATATCCTGTATATCTTATATGCGTTCTACAGAGAATCTAACTCTCAACAAATAACTTATCATGCCTAAGAGGCGTAAAGTCTTCCAATTTGTGAATTTATATTACAGGGCTATGAATTGTAAACCAAACCGTTACACTATTTGACAGAGCAAGAATAAAGTCTCAAAAGTAGGTTTAAGTCTATTGAGTGTATTAATATTTTTAAACTGCCCTTTACGCATTCAGAAAAACTTTATATGCTTGAATGTTACATAGTATGCAGAGCTTTAGAAAGTTGTGGTAATTTGCTTCCTCTGCGAGATCTGCCGGAGATAGGATACTTTCTGCAACTTTATAGACAATTTTGATCCAACATAAATACATATACCAAGAAAAAGATACCTAAAAGATTTAATGTTAACGAACAAGCTGGAATTGATGTACTGGCATATTTTGAAGCCCATAGAGGAAATTCGATGATTGATTTATCCAGTTATTATTCATAACATCTTAAATAAATACAAATTGGTACAGTACAAATATCAATTGACACAGACAATTTATCGCAGCGATAATGACAGACGTGTTCAATTTGGTCAGTGATCTGTAAATGAAGTAAGGAATGATCCAAATTTTAAGTGATTGCCTATATGGAGTGGTCAAAGAAATATCTCAATTGAGGGCATGCTTAATATAAAAAATCACCGCTACTGAAGCCGAGAAAATCTCATGTTGAGCAAGGCTCACCAGCTACAAAGAAGATTCAGCCTAAATCTTTGGTTATGGGCTTCAGAATAATTAGACCAATTTTCTATCAGGGTAACTTCACAGCCAAGCAATATATGGAATTAATTATGCCATACTAGAAGGTCTCCTAGATGAGATTGACTTGGCTAGCAGATAGGGTATCTACATGCAGCAAGATGGAGCACCCGCTCATAATTCAGAATTTCAAGAATTTTGTATAGTTTTTAATTTTGACTAATTTATACTTTTTACAGAGGCGCTTGAATTATATCAAAGTGTCATAATCATGTTAACAGAAAAAACATAACCGCAGTGGTTTTTTCCTTTATACAGTGCGAATTACCTTTTTCATTGATCCAAATATTTAAAGTTATCTTCTTTGATCATTCAACATGACATTTTTTAACAAAGATTGACATACCTAGTCGAAAATACTTACTGTTTGTTAATACATACATAACCATAGATCCCACAGAATAATGTCACATGCGCTGTTCGTTGCTAAGAATTTCACGCGACTTGCGCTCACATGTCGGATACAAGTAAAACGTTGGGCATATTTACCAATAGATTACGTCCATTGGCCCAATATAGAATGAAAATGCCCTAAATATGACTAGAACGCGCTGATAGAAATGCCTTGCTGGACCTATTATCGACGTCTCTATTACTTTTGGTTTATTCTCCATATTGGTAAAATACACTTAAATTTTACTTGAAAATGACCTGTGATGATGTTCAGGGGTAAGAACGTGTGCCTCTGAACCGAAAGGTACTGGGTTCTATCCCAGCGTACTGCTTTCACTTTTTCAGTACAAACTGTAACATTAACATCATCCGAGATTCTGACATTGTATTTGAGCAAGTTGAATGTCTGCACGTTCCGCCCGTCGGAGGTGGCGTAAAGCTGTCGGTCCGGTGTCCACGCGATGTTGAGCATGTTAAAGATCCCTACCCTCCTTACAGAAAGGTAGGGGTTTGGCAAAATTCCCAGGATAGTGAGGTGAAACTGCTCCCTGGCGTCGGTGATTGGCCATAGTCGCAGAAATAGGCCGACGTTAAAGAAAGAAAAAAAAACACACACACGTCAATTTGACTTTAAATGTTGCTTGGGATACCTCCAATAAACTCAAAGTTATCCATAGTGCCGTCTTAACTTTGTTACGCTTGACCTTTTAGGTCAGGTCAGAAACTTGAATATACTAAAAATCTAGCTAAGTTTAATGGTTACTCTGTCTGTTTAGTGGAGAGACTAGTCAATAAACATAGCACAAAGAGAATGTTAGCAGAATATTCGACTTTCATAAAAGATAAACTAGACAAAATTGTCTGTTTACCACTTGCACCCTGAATTACGAGAGGTTTTAATACCATATTTAAAAAGCCAATTGGAAGCTAAAATTTTCTACAAAAATACAGTAAAAAAATACTAGGTAACCCAAAAGTAAAGATAAAACCACAGAAGTGTCCGGAATATATGCATTAGGTTGTAAGGATTGTGAACATAAATATGTTGAGCAAACTAAAATAACTATTGAAACTAGCTTTAAAGAATATTTAGCGCAGCTGAGATATGGCACTATTGACAAACCATGTACTACCCAGCATATTTGGGATAATAATCATCATATAGATAAAGAAAATCTCAAGTTAATCAAAAATATTCGCGTCAGCTACGAAGGTGTATATATATATATATATATATATATATATATATATATATATATATATATATATATATATATATATATATATGTCGTTAGAAATTTGAACAAAAATGTGTGAATAGAGTAAGTTCGTTTCTATGCAATCCATTGTTCGAACTGTTATCTTAATAACCAGCGTGTCCTTTCTAGAATGAATATTTGATAACGACGCACAGTACAACTATGGCAGGTATGCAGTTTTAATTACAGGGATTTAAGACTCAACAGTAAGGGTGTGCCTGTATACCTGCCTAGAGGACGTTGTTCGCAACTGCTTGGCAAACATATTGTCACAGCGAACACTCTGGAATGACATTTCTAGAATAGACCAGAAGTGACAGGTGTAGAATAGTATAGAACGTCTAGAATCTCTATAGACAGTATAAATAGACAAGCGGTGCGCAGAGTAAGTTAGTTCAGTATTGAATAAGGTGGTGTAGAAAACTGATCATAGCGTATTAAGCGAGTCAACAGTAAGTGTTGGTGTATATAAGGAGCGACCATAGAAGGCGATAGTGAAATATAGTTCTATGGACATTTAATAATAGAGAAGAGGAATATTTTAGTTGACACTGGTGTTGCAAAATAATTGGTAATAATAAAATAGTAGTTTGGAAACCTGTGTTTTGTTAATCAACAAATCCAGAACCCCGTAGAACGTCACAATATAAAAATTCAAACGGACCTGGGATATGGGCTCTAGGGGCCCTAATTCGAGCTCATTTCAGGAATTTTTCGAAAGTTTCACCATCGTTACCATTCTGTACTAAAAGACTATTTAAATGGATATATCTATATTTCATGTTTGTGAAAGAAAATAATGTAAAAAATTTGACAGATTAGATTTCCACGGGTATTGCGAGGTTCGAATAGTTAAGTATCGTTGTAATTAGATATTAGTTTCATTAATTGTTTTCATTAAAATACACGTTTTACTGTGTACAGACCTTTTAACCTAGCCCACATAAGATCGAGTTTCTTCTTCCAGAATAGAGATACTTGAAATTTGCATCTGACTTGATTTTTTCTTCCAATTTTTTAATTTCTATTATTATTTTAGGAACTATATCACATTATGACAATGCATGATATTCATACAGGACACAAAATAGACTTTGATAATACCAAAACAATAGCCCTGGTTTACAAATTCAGAACT
This sequence comes from Tillus elongatus, assembly GCA_964006375.1. NCBI lineage: Eukaryota > Metazoa > Arthropoda > Insecta > Coleoptera > Cleridae > Tillus > Tillus elongatus. The sequence continues at coordinate 229,489,793 of OZ023262.1, read as the reverse complement.
ATAATGACGTTCGAAGTGACCGAGATGGAAAACCGCCCTGACTGTTTAAATAAGAGTGATAATCTTCGATTTCCGATTACCTCAAAATGTATAATATTCGATTAGAAATATTAAAAAATTCTCCATATCAATAGACAATTTCAGTGGCCTTCTAGCTGACTTAACAGATTCCTCTTATTCGGTTAATCCGCTTCATCGGCCTAATATCGTTATTAAAGTACCTGACTTAAAAACATCAACAACCCGACTAATGATTCCTATAACCAGCCAGATAGAGACCACGCTATAACTAATACAAGACCTCCGACGAACAGTAGGACCTATTTTAGGTCTAGGTTTGGAGATATTGAAACCTTAGAGCCTATCTCCTGAGATTTGGTAAAATAGCAAATCGATTTTCCGTAATCAAACTACAACCAAACCTATCCTTATCCACCGCTGTCACCATGAGTTGGCCGATTGAGGCCTTAGAAGTCATTTTCTTTCAGATTTCCTTCACCTGTTGAAAATGGCTCCAAAATAGGAGTCGAGACGTAAAGATTAATAAGGTCTGGGTACATTTCAAGCATACAACCAAGGATTCCTCATGTGTAATAGGTAAAGACTAATACTGACTTCGGCTATGGGTTCTAGGGGGCCTAGTTAGCATCCATTTCAAAACTTTTTTTTTTCAAAGTGATGGTCTCCTCATTAGCGAAGTTTTCCTACGAAAATTCGTGAAAACGTAAGCTGTGGTCTATTTAGCATTATCAGAAACCACCACCATGAATTATTACAGCTCATTGTACAGACAGTATGGATCTATAGAAGGCAGGTGGAGGCATGCAAGAAGAAGAAAATCGTGATCCGTCTCAAATGCAGTGAAGTTTTTGAGATGCGGTGGACAAAATCTCCAATGGTTTTTTTGAGAACACAGCTCATCGTAATACAGTTTTTAGACCTGACGCTCGTTTCGCTAACAAAGTTAGCTTCATCAGAGAGACGAATAAACTAAGCGAATGAATTGCTTAGTTGATTTGCAAAATGATCGTCAGGTCTAAAACCTGTATTGCAATTAATTGGGACATCATTGGGATCACTAAACTTAGCGAATTATTTGCTTAGTTTATTCATCCCTCTGATGACGCTAACCTTGTTTTAGTTTATTCATTTATTGATGACGCTAACTTTGTTATCGAAACGATAGTCATGTCTAAAAACTGTATTGTGATGACTTGGATTCTCCAAATGGTACTTATCAGGGCTCATCACATGTTCAAATTTTCACTAATTAGGTCTGTCACTTTGAAGCTTCATTTGGTATTTGTGAAAACAATTTATCAACTAGATACATATTATGAAAATTTAAACGTAGATAATCCTATCAAATAAAATATCTCTTACCTTTTGTGTACCAAATCTAATTTAATTTTGATTTAATTTTATTTAAATATTTTTCTTCGGAAATTCCCTAAATAATAACAGGTAGGTTATTAAAATAAAATAAGAATTAAAAAAAAAACTGATTCCAACATGAATTATGGTATGCGACTCTAAATATAACTAATTTCAGAACGAAGGTCTTTACGCATAGAGTGTGTAAAGCAGCGGGCATGCTCTTCACTTCTGAAACACAAAATAGGGCACGTTTTGTTTGAAAAAATTATATTACAGCAGTTTGCATTTTTTCAAATTCAACCACTATTTAAGAGCGCCTGTCTATGGCATCTTGTTGTTTTTTTGGCGACCAATATAAACGAAAACCTCGCTGAATGCGTCATTTTGATGATACTCCTCTATCTATTGGTAAAAACGTCGTATCATAGTAATCGACATGTGATATATGTCATAAACGTAAAAGTTGCAAAGCAATTGAAATAATTTGAAAACTTTAAACTAAAAAGTAATGAACGAGCAGCTGAAGTCCCATATACATAAATACAATATACTGCCTCAAAGACAGTCTGGGTTTTGAGCAGGGTATAGCTGCGCTACAGCCATGCTGGATATTGTGGATGATATACTTTCAGCAAGTGACAAAGGGTTGATGACAATACTTGTACTGCTGGACTATAGCAGGGTCTTTGACACGGTGAACCATGCAATCCTTCTTTCCATTTTGGAATTTATAGGACTGGGTAATTCTGCAATAAAAATGGTGGAAAGTTACTTAAGTGATCGATCGCAGAAGGTTTTTTTGAGGGGAAAGCTTTCCGAGGACATACCTTTGAAAACAGGCGTGCCGCAGGGATCTATCCTGAGCCCTCTATTATATGCTGTTTATACATGTAACCTGTTCAGCCACATCAAGTATTCACAAATTCACTCATACGCAGATGACACCCAGGTGTACTACTCATTTATGCCTTCGGATATGACTGTAGCCTGTCATCGGATAACAGAGGATTTGAATACTATTTCCCAAGTGTCAGCAGCACATAATTTGAAATTGAATCCTGCGAAATCCACTTTACTTCTATTTGGTAGAAAGGTTGACAGGCTCAGCTATTTCCAACTGGTGGATGTAGAAATCAATAGCTTACGATTGCCTCTTCAAGAGAGTGGGAAAAGTCTGGGGTTGCTGCTGGATAGCGATATGAAATTTGAAAGTCATGTATCAAGATGCATTATGCTAGCATTTTCAAGGCTTAGGAGAGTATATGCCTGCAGGCATTATGTAAATCGTAAAAGTAGGCTCTTGCTGTGTGATTCGTTGGTGCTATCAGTTTTTAATCATTGTCTATCTGTCTATGGGCCCTGTTTACGTTCCTGTGATGTTTCAAGAATTCAAAAGGTTCAAAACTCTTGTATTAGGCTAATCTATGGTATAAGGAAGTATCACAGTATATCAGCTGCTTTTGGGTCTAGTGGGTGGTTAAATATAGCTGGAAGAGTTGGGTATCATTTAGGATGTCTTTTTTATCGGATCATTAAAACACATAAGCCTCCCTATCTCTACAACAAAATCACTTTTATAACAGACGTGCACACACTAAATTTGACACATAGGTTTACGGTGACCCCTTCGTTACATAAAACGGCGTTGTTTGAAGGATCGTTCACGTTCGGTGTGGCGAGATTCTACAATGGGCTCCCTGTTGAGGCCAGAAATCTTTCTGTGAACAGATTCCGTTTTTGGTACCGTCGGAAATTGTCTTGTCAACGGGTTACTTAGCAATGTCCTGGTGTAGTGCTTTGGGTGTTGGCGTTGCAATGCCAGTCGGCATTTGAGAATAAGATTAGGCATTAACTATCATGCGGTGATAATATGGGTTGGGTTAATTTGTAAATGGGTTTGGTATGGGTTGGTTACTAGTATGTTTGTGATATTAGATTAGATTATTTTATTTATTTATTTTTTTGTTCAAAAGGTTTTTGCATATGTTTTTTTCCAATGTATGTTTGGCTGTAGTAGCGGTGGAAGACCAGTGGCAGCGTGTGACTAATCACTGCTAGCACACTGAACCGCGTGCTATTCCAGATATATAAGTGGAGTACTGTTTTAGAATATATGGTGCATCTGTATCAATGTATATAACTTATGTATCATAAATGGAATAAAGATTATTATTATATATATATATATATATATATATATATATATATATATATATATATATATATATATATATATATATATATATACAAAATTTACTTAAAAGCGGCCCATTAGTGTTTGAGTTGGCGGTGAGACACACATACAAGTATATATATATATATATATATATATATATATATATATATATATATATATATATATATATATATATATATACAGTGTGAAACACACTTATGGAATAAAATTCAGTATTCAGCAAAAACAGTTTTTTTGGAAAACGCTGATACACTTGAAGTTTAATTTGTCGAACATTGTCTTATAATCATAGTTAAAAAAATTAAACTCCCACCATTTTACCCCCACCACTCTTTCAATTTTTTTTTCAAATAACAACCTTACATTTTTTCATTACAATTCGATGGATCACAGTTTTCTGAATGCGGAGATACCCCATATGTATGGTCTAATATTACAGTTTTCAATACTTTCTTATAAAGATGTTCAAAATGTTCTCCATTCACTTGCACACAACGAAATAATCTGCCATAATTGTCAAATATAATTTTGTAAGATGCAGCTCAAGACATCTGATACCTAACGTGTATAACTTTTTTCTCGTATTTTGCTCAGCACAATCAAATGATCTTTCCAAATTCAAAAGCCGCCGTCTCCTTAAGAGCGAGCTTTTCCCACAGAAATTCGCACAAAATTATAGACTATTAAACCATAAACTGAACCTTTTGCCAAAGTTATCAGACAAACGTTATATATTAAATGAACTTTCTGCAAATATTTTACTAAAATGGAGGACAAGTAAGGTTGAAGCTAAAACTTAAGGTTTTGTTAAACATACATCTTGCAATATCTCTTTTGCATGACATTTGTTCGTTTGAGATTTGTGTCTAAAAATTGCCATTTTTTTAGCGAACTTTCGTTAAGGAAAATTCGCTAATAGAAAGGTCACGATGAAAATTTGAAAAAATTTCTTCAGATGAGCGTGAATTTTGGTCCCTAGAACACAAAACCAAGGTCCATTGAAATTTTTATATGTTTATATATGTATGGATGTATGTATATATGTTTATATATGTATGTTTATATATGTATGTTTATATGTGTATGTATGTTGGTATCTGAGCGATAACTCAAAAAATACTAAACTGATTTTAAAAACGTTTTTTTGGGCGAAAATCGAGGTCGAGTTCGTTATTCAACCTTTATACTCACGTTTTCCCGGTGAAAAATCGGGAAAAACTTTTTGAAAACCCTATATTTTTTTAATTATTAAAGTGAGTGGAATGGAATTTTTCGCATGTATAGAGCATTCAAAGATCTTCTCATATATTAATTTTAAGGCGTTTCTCTCAAAATAAATTTAAGTTATTCTGAATGAAAGAAGTTTAAAAGCTACGACAGGCTCCTAAAATTTTATTAAGGCGTTGTGTAACGTGTGTGGGAGAGGTTTATATAACGGATGTCTTAGTTTGTTTTCTTTGAATGTTGGAAAGCTACAAAATCTGCGTAGTAAATTGAAACAGCCAGTATTGTCAGTTTCAAAATTTTATTACACAAAGTTGGGAAGTTTCCCTCGTTAGAAAAATTAATGGTAATATTTATTTCAAGAATTGATTTGTTATGCAAAAAGATATATGGTAATATCGGCAACTAAAGGGTTTAAGCCTGATTTTAAGTTGTGATCCAAACAATAACTAAATAAAAACCTTATTAAGTTCATTAAAACGTTTGCAATGTTAACATTTTTGTGAATTTAGTCTAGGGAGATTTATCTATAGATTTGGCATTCTGAAATGACCAACAACACAATTATTGGTCACGTGGTCAGAAATTAAATTGCTATTGGTTTGTTCTGTTGTTTGCATTCTTATAGCAAATGGCGCGGTTTATATAGCGTCATATGTCATATCAATTTATTTTTATTTTAGGTTAATGAGATAATAGCTTGTTTTTCGATTAATAATTTTAGTTTACTTGGAAAGCTTGTGAATGAAATCATTGGTTTGTTTGATCATATTGCGAAATGACTCAGTTGTCCAAGATCCTAATTTTTAAAATAAGTTATTTTACACAGGAACAGTACGTATGCAATAAGGACTGTTAAAAATTGTGTAAATATTGCATAATTTAAAAATAATTTAAATCTTTATTTAAAATCGATACTTAAAAACTAATAAAGAATATATAAACCTTCGATAAATAAAAATTTCAAGCAAGCACGCTTGAAAAACCGATTCTCGTGCGATCAGCAAAGTTAAGCAACCTCGGGCGTGCCCAAGCAACAAATTAAGGCATGTTAACCAGCACTCGAGTCCAAATAACCCAACCAAGTTGTAATTTAGTAATAATTAACCACAATGTTGCCTTAATTGTCATAATGACTACAAATTTGGAAATGCGGCTCCAAACTAGCTTATTTTTTACTATTAAAATTACTCCAAAGTCAGTAACTTACAAGTAACTAAATTGGGAAAAAATTAGTTTAATTTTACTCATAAAATATACTTGAATATACTTTTGTGTTTCAATTCCTGAGTTGGTGATTTTTAAGTCGAAGTGTGCCCTAAATTGGACTGAAAATCGACTACTAAGCCCAGATACCTGAAATACCTACTTTAAGGTAATTTATTACCTAATATTAACCTGCAATATGTCTTTGTGGTATAGTAAATTGGAGGTCTTCTTATGAAGTCCAGCTTACATATATATTACCAATTTCATTGCAATACAGCACAGGGAATATTTTAGGCACTGAGCTAACCTAAAATGGCTTTATGATCGGTTATAAAGTCATAATTACTGCAGAAAAGATCTTCCAAGTCAAATTGCCTACCTTCAAGTTGAAAATGCCTATAAAATCTGACTTGAAATAAAAATTGTCCTCAAAGTTCAAAGTGTACAGCAGTGAAATACATTTGTGAATCTTAAAGGTGTGTCAGTTGATAAACTTCATCAATAAAAGTTTATTCTTGTTGTTAATGTGCGTGCACCAGTAACAAATATAGTGTTACAATGCCCCTTTGAAACCAATAAAAGCTTACAGACATACTACAAACTATTATAGAGTAGTAAAAAATGCTCACAGAAAAATAGTGATAGATGCTGATCATTCAAAGTGGCTTACATCAAATCAGCACGTTTCCCTCTTCAATATAATACATCCATTTTCATGCCAAATGGAGTGAAGCAATGGCAACACGGTCAGCTGTCATGTTTATGTTTATTTACTTATTTTATTTTGTTTCTATTTTCTATTAATGTGTATATATTATGGAATCAAAGACCAAAAGCGCTGTATAATCATTCCTATATGTCTCTCGGCTGTGCACGGATATAAGTAATATATATTTCTATACACGAAAATGTTTCATTTCTAATAAATTCAAACAAAATTCGTTTACCATATAGTTGAAATTCCCATAATAGGACAAAATGCCTTCAAAGTTTGGTTAGTTTGCCATGTCATTAGGAATTGTGACTTATAGGTAAAAAAAATAGGGCAAAATTAACTTTCAGGTCAATAATGTTAGAAAGGCAGCCATATTAAATTAATTTTGCGGCATCCATCTTGATTGTATTGGAAAATGAAAAATAATTTTTTGTTAAATATAGTCTAATCAAATTTTAGTTCGATAAAAACATGAAATAATGATTGTATACCATGACGACAAGGTAGTTTTGTGTTGTTTACATCACCAATCCTGCAAAATTAGAATTTCAAGAATTTTGAATAATTTTTTATTTTCACTAATTTTATCTTTTATACGGGCGCTCGAATTTTATCGAAGTATCATCATCATGTTAACAGAAAAAAACATAACCGCAGTGGATTTTGTTTTTTTACAGTGCGAATCACCTTTATCATTGTTGCAAATATTTGAAGTAAGTTCTTTGATCATTCAATATGTCATTTTTTGACAAAGATGGACAATATATCTACTACTCTACTGTTTGTTTATACATACATAACCACAGATCCTGCAGAACCGAATAATGTCACATGCGTAGTTCGTTGTTAAGAACATCACGGCACTCGGCGCCTAGATGTCAGATTCAAGTAAAGCGTAGCACATATTTACCAATATATTACGTCCATTGGCCCAATGTTGAATGAAAATGCCCTAAATATAACTAAAACGCCTTGGTCGAAACGCCTTGCTGGACCTATTATCGACTTCCATATTACTTTGACTTTATTCCCCACCTTGGTAATATACACTTAAATTTTACTTGAAAATGACCTGTGGTGATTTGGTCGCCGACCTATTGGTAGGGCGATTTTACGTCAATTTGACTTTAAATGTTGCTTGGGTGGTCAGTTCTTGGATGGGTGACGACCTGGAAGCATCGTGTACTGTCACCTCTTTTTCTTAGGTAGTAACATTTCTGTTTTGTTCTTATTAGAAAATTTTTGTTCAGAAAAAAATAAAGGTGTTTGAAAATTTGCTAATAGACAGGTATCGATGGTGAGACTGCAACTATTAACAAAATAATTTTTCCGAAAAAAAATTCGTATCTCAAAAAAATAGCGAAGTTATTTTGACGAAATTTGGTTGGTATGTTACCCTCGTAAATCCTTTAATGCACCAAAACTCACCTTTCTAGGTTTATAGAGAATTGAGATTGAGATAAAATTTGAAGCATTTAATAAAAATTAGCTACTATAACGCACTTGCTCGCGACTTTGACGCTTTAAAAAGAAAGACTACAAGCTTATTAAAGTAATATTTTTGGTATTTCTTGACCTTTTTGCGACAAAATAACTTCTCTTTAGTATACAATAGATTTTGTTATCCATAGAAAATGATTTGGTCTTGTGCACTTATTTGATGGACAGTGAGTTTTCTTCTTTGAATTCCTATAACTCTTGTCTTTTAACTTCGACGTCTATATCTTGGTACATAGTATACTTTTATAATGGTAACGCGTACCATATTTGGTTGCCACAGCTTTGCTATTTTCCGAGATACAAGAATTTTTCCGGAAAAACTAGTCTGATTTTTTTGGCTACTTTGACAAGGTACTTAGCAAATTTGATCAAAATCGGCTTAATATTTTGTGTCGGTGTGATACACACATACACACACAGATATATATATATATATATATATATATATATATATATATATATATATATATATATATATATATATATATATATATATATATATATATATATATTTGTGTGTTCTGGGGCGTTTCCTACTTAATGAGTGATTTTTTTTCTACGAAAATTCATTTGAACGATATTCTGGTTTATAAGACTAGATGCATTCTCGCAACAATTAGAACCGTAGACCGGTTTCGCTCTCATTAGAGCTCTTCAGTACGGCATACTAATTGTAGCAAAAATGCACCAAAAATAACACGGCTATCGTATAGCCAGTCTTAAAACACTAAGTGAGTGGTGAACGTGTCGCCACCTAGTTCGGAACCAAGTACTATGTTGTCACGCCCGCTCCAAATAACACAGAGTGTTATTTTTGGTGCATTTTTGCTACAATTAGTATGCCGTACTGAAGAGCTCTAATGAGAGCGAAACCGGTCTACGGTTCTAATTGTTGCGAGAATGCATCTAGTCTTATATACTTTGTCCCTATATTGGGGTAGAAATGGGCCAGGGCTAACAATTTTTTAAATTGTTAGTTAGTTGTATACCGTTCTCTATTTTTAACACTCTGTGTTATTTGGAGCGGGCGTGACAACATAGTACTTGGTTCCGAACTAGGTGGCGACACGTTCACCACTCACTTAGTGATATTCTGGTTGTTCAGAAAAATTACATATAAGTTTTGTACGGTATCATTTTAAACAAATTTGGAGTTATTATAGACTCGTGTGACCTCAATAATAACAAAAGACATTGTCCTAAAACGTGTTTAAGTAACAATTAGAGCAGTATATTGCTTTAAAATTACACTAATTTGCCTGCGTTTTTAAACATGTCGTTTCTTTATGTGGGTATTTCGTTCTTATCACAAAGCCGTGATTTCTCTTTAAGTCGTTTGAGATTGCTTAAAGATCAAGGAACAGCAGTACGAATATAATGTTCAAAACAGGAAAAATGTGCAGAGAGCTACAATTTTCTTGAGGTAATGATAAAGAACTAAGAATGTCACGAATCTGAGAAAGCCGAATGCCCCCAACACTTATTTTCGCACACGCTAAAATATTTTCATAATGAGAATTTTTAACCCAAGGCAGTTTGCCTAACATTATGTACGGTAATTTCAAATGGCTGCAGCTAAGTTATAACACTTCAAATCACTCATGCACGTATTTGTAATATGAACTTTATAACAATAATTATTACATTCTTCGTCCATACAAGCAAAAGATATTTGTTCGTAAGTGTATACAGGGTGTAAAAAAATTGATTGGACAAACTTCGATAGATAATAGAACTCATGAAATTAAGGTGGGTAAGTTCTTTTAAAAAACGTCCGGACGGAGCAGGTGCGTTATGGTAGTGAATTTTCATAAAATTGTTTTTAATAGGAAATATATATATATATATATATATATATATATATATATATAATATATATATATATATATATATATATATATATATATATATATATATATATATATATATATATATGAAAACAGGCATTAATTTGATTACCATATAACCTATATAGTAGAAACAATGTAAGATATTTATAATATAATATATAATAATATAACTTTATTGTTTGAAAGAATTACAACACTTTTTCGAAAATAGACTTAAAACGTTACCAAACAACTGGGCGATGTTCCTCAGCGAGGAACCTCTTCAAGCTATTTACCCACCTACTAAGATCAAATTAGTCATAAAACTGTCGTACAAGAGTAAAACCTAGTAACTCTAAATTTGCAGCTTTTGAGTAGGGAAGTCCAAAGTTTCTATAATTCGACAAAAGATGTTTTTTTCATTAACCATAATAATATTTTTTGATTCCGCAGGTCAGATAATGTTTGCACTGCTCTTTGTGACTATTGGGTACTTATTTATGGAATTTTTTAATTGAAATGATTATTAACAAATTTAAGGTTACTTGGTCATTCACAGATGTTTTCCTTCAGGGCTCGTCCACGTCTTGGCCGCCCCGATAGCACCGCAGTCTTTGGCTTATTGAGCATGCCCTTTGTGTTTTATACTCCACCCATTCCAAAATCACTGTGCCTTAAACTAGTCTGCATAGCAATTGGTAGGGTGAAGTTTTATATTGATCTGTCTCCGGTCTAGGCTGACCGTAGATCAGTTGCCTCTTGCGGTTCAGATCTTTACACTCTCACAAGATTTTCTGGGCTGATTCATCCCCCTCGCTACAGGGTCGGCATGCCAGGTGCCCCTCGAAACGCTCTATTTTATGCAGGTGTTTATTGACGGCCATGTGTCCCGTCAAGAGTTCTGTTATGTTACTGAGATCGCCTCTGATAAGATTTAGCAGCTCCACAGCTCTATTTGAACGGGGATTCTCAATTACTGACTTCCGATGTCTGAGCCCTGGATAGTCTGCCCAGTACACCTTGTGTTCGTCTCTGACCCATGACTTAATGGCTCCCCTGGCAGTGTCCTTTGTCACGCACAGAACCGGTTCTGGTCCCATAGATGCTTCTGCTGCCCGTCTCTTTGCGAGGCTGTCAGTCTCTTCGTTGTCTTTGACCCCCGAGTGACCCGGCACCCAGATCAGGTTGACCTCATTCTGCCCAGCCAGGTCGCTCATCTCGTCTCGGCATTCACTTATCAGCCTGGAATTCACCTGTGGGCTACTTAGGGCCTTAAAGGCTGCCTGGCTGTCTGTGGCTATGAGGATCGGCTTGTTGGTATAGTCCCTCCTCTGGTTATCCCACACACAGTGCAGGATGGCGTTCGTCCTGAAAGACCGTTGCATGGGCTCCGAGCGAAATACTATGACTTACTCTCGGTCCTTCTGAATAAAAACCTGCCCCTGTCCCACGCTCCCCGCCGGATCCATCCGTGAACCAGACGAGCGCGCTCTATTGTAAGCCCGGCGTCTCCTCCCAGCATGCCTCCCTGTGGGGGCTTTCCACTGTTAATTGTTTTCCATGCAGATTCTCGGGCTCGCGAAGTCTGACCTCATTTAAGCGTGGGCTCCTTCGCGATCTCCTCTGGATTGATCTTCAGTCTAACATTGCAGGCTAGTTTGTGTAATCTTAGCCTGGCCTCCCTCATGATAACTAAATGGGGGGGGGGCATCCACCAACACCTCCATAGCGGCTGTTGGGGTTCAAGTCATGGCTCCTGTGATGCCCAGGCAAGCCATCTTTTGGATATTGCCTAGTTTTTCTTTGACACCGGATTGTGTCACCTTAGGCCACCAGACCAGTGCCGCGTATGTTAATGATGGTCTGACCACCCTTGTGTACAACGAGTGGGCCATACTAGGTCTGAGTCCCCACGGCTTTCGATATAGCCGCCTAGTGACGGCCAGGGTCATAGCTGCCTTACGCAGTATTTTTTTCAACGTGACCATTCCTGGTTAGCTTAGAGTCCAATACGACCCCAAGATATTTTACCTCCCTGGCCATTGGGATGTTTCTACCGAATAGAGTGAGAGTTCTGTGGCTCTCCCACTTCCTCCTCATCGAAACGGTATAACGGTTGCTTTCTCGGGGCTCACCCCGAGCCCTTGGACAATCATTCACCTTTCCATCACTTTTAGTGCTGTCTGCATGCGCTCCCACACTGACTGTGTAACCTTTCCTCGGATTATGATGACAATGTCTTCCGCATAGCCCGGTACCTCCCTCCCGAGAGCCTCCCTGGCAGGCCGTCCACGACTAGGCACCAGAGCAAGGGAGACAGAACGCTCCCCTGCGGACACCCTGCGTGACTCCCGCCATCAGAGTCAGCTCCCGCGAGTAAGGTAAACACCGCCCTGTCCCTGATGATGAAACAGATCCACCTGCAGCAGGTCTCCTCTATTCCACGCTCCCTGATAGCTGCCAGTACCGATCCAAATGAGGTGTTGCTGAAGGCCCCCTCTATGTCTAGGTAGGCCCCCAGCGCCACCTGCCTGTTCTCCAGCGTAATCTCCAGTTTCAGCACCAACTGGTGCAGTGCTGTTTCTGTTGAGACTCCTGCTCTGTATGCATATTGTCCGCAGTGTATGAGATATGCTCCCAGTGCACCGCCCCTAATGTGCCGGTCGAGTAGATTTTCCATTGTTTTAAGCAAGAAGGACATGAGATTAATCAGGGACTTTACCTGGTTTGTTGGACTTCCAGGTTTAGGAATGAATATAACCCTGGCCAGTCTCGATGCCCTCGGAATGTACCCCAGAGCCAGGCTGGCCCTCAAAATGAGGGTAAGCGCCGGTGCCAGTATGTCTGTACCCTGTTGGAGCATGATGGGCATCATGCCATCAAATCCCGGGGATTTAAATGGCTTGAAGCTGTTAATGGCCCATCTGATTGTGCTCCAAGTAACCACCTCTTTAGCGACTATCCAGTCTAATCTAGATGCCCGCCTGTACGGTGCCTCTATGTATTAGTGTTCCCAGTCCGGAGGTGATTGGTTTCCTCCCCCGAACTTGTAAAGCCTCCTGTTGATGTTCTAAGGGAGCCTATGCTGGTCTGAGTGCCCTTGGACAGAATCTTGTGTAGTCGAGCACTATCGGACTTCACTTCCTTGCAGTGCCTCCTCCACGGCTCCTTCCTGGGGTCCCTCAGTCTTTTGTTATATCTTGTTAGGGCATGTCTATATTCATCCCATGCTCCCGACCTTTTGGCCGCGTTGAACAGCTTACGAACCTGCATCATCCGTTGCCTGTGGTCCTCGTTCCACCACGGGACTTTCCTGGTGGACGGCTTCATTTTCAGGGGGCAGTTGGCGTTATAGGCCGAGGTGATTGCGTCTCGTGCTTGGGCTGCCGCAATTTCGAAGTCTATTGAATTGTCCATGGCACTCTTAACCCCCTGCAGTTCCACTGATAGGTCCGCCCTGTAGGCTTTCCAGTCCGCCTTGCGAGGGTCCCGGTACGATACGGTTTGTCTTTCGACTTTGGCGATTTCATACCGGATGTATCTGTGGTCCGAGCAAATAATTTCCCCAGGAACAGCCCAGTTCTTAACACAGTCACCCAGAAACTGGGTGGAAACTGTTAGATTTAAAACTTCCTCATTCCGTGTTGTGACTAAGGTCGGTTTATTACCTCTATTCAAATTAAATTTCATCAATAATTGTAAAAGTGATTCACCCCTAGAGTTTGTGTCCGAGCTTTCCCACAACTCATGGTGCGCGTTCGCCTCCATGCCGGTGATGGTCTGCCATTCACCTGCTCTGCTACTTTCCATCAGCTGCTCCAATTCTTTGGGTGGAGGTGGGTCCGCGCTGTCCCCTGGCAGATAGGCCGATTCGACAGTAATGTCCCTCGGCCTATCCGCTCCTCCACATTGTATTTTCATCGTTGCCAGGTTCCTGGAACAGAAATTTGTTAAAGGCAGAAACTCTATCCTTTCTCTGACAAAAATGCAGGCCCTAGGGTACTCGCTGGATCTGCTGTAGATGAGCTTTCCAGCAGCTCCGCCGAGTCTCTTGATCTCTCCTCTATAGGAGTACGGTTCCTAGATGAGGGCCATATCCGTGTTCCTCAGAGCCATCAGTAGTCCGGTCGTGGCTGCCCTACTGTGCTGGAGGTTGACCTGAAGTTACCTAAGTCCCATCAGCTCCCGGTTGTTTCCCCAGTGGAAGGAAGCTAACCCTTCTCAGGCCCCAGAATGCCTTGAAAGAGGTTCCTTCAAGGGCTCTGTAAGACGTCTGGTCGATCGAGAAGGCGATAGTCTCCCCTTACTACTCTGCCTTCCTGCTTAGAACCGACCAATGTTGTGTTCCCAGTTCAGGGTTCTAGATCTTCAATCTTTTGATCTCCGTCTCCTGCGGGACGGTGTCAGGGATCCGTACGAGGACCTTGCGTCGCTTTGAGAGTTCCTTGGGCTCGACGGCTCTCAAGTCCGCCCCCTCGCAAATCTTACTGAGGCCCCGATCGTTTTCCGCAGCCAGTCTGGCGACTGTGGGCCGGCACAGGTTATCCAGAAGATGCCTCCTGCCAGGCGCGCCCGGTGTAACTGAGGCGGGCTCTCCCCTTACTGAAGAGAGTCCACCGCAGCTACCACCGAAGCCTGGATCAGGTCCACCTTCCCTTGGTCTAGCGTGACCTCAGGATGGCGTCTGTCAATCACCGCCATCCGGAGGCCCTTCTCAGTCTCCCTATACGAACCAGTCTGCGCCGGTCTTCTGGCCCCAACCCCTTTGAGACGTCTTTCTGTAGTAGGCGTGCTAGGGCCCGGGCGCGACATCTTCTGACTTGCACTCCCCTCTTGCGCCTTTACAAGTGCCCTGGTCCTTTTGGGACGTCTGTCTGTAGTAGGCGTGCTAGAGTCTCAACGCGGCCTCTTCTGACTCGCACTCCCCTCTTGCGCCTTTACAGGTTTCTCGACCGTCCACGCCGCGGTCGCAATTTTCTACGCCCTCCGGAGCTTCTTTCTTTGCGCCCCGAAAAGACGCTTGGACTGCTGGAACAGTCTCTCTACCCCTGCAGTAGGGTCCTCACTGGAGGAGGGGCCCCCAGATTCCACGAACCTCGCCGCCCTTTGGTGGGACACAGCCTCCAGCTTGGGTGTCGGGGACGGGTCCGTGGCCGAAGCTACCCCCTGACACCCTGTTTCTACGTCGGTCGTGAAACTTCCAGAGTCCGCGGACGCTGCCGCCCCCTGGCTCGTACCCGTTTCCGGAATAGATTCAAGGCAGGAGCCTGTAGCTGAAGCCGCTCCTCGAGCCTCATTCGTTTTGGTTTTGTTTTTGTTTGTCTTGATCATTCACAGCTTACAATAGTAAAACAAGTAAGTTCACTCGCAGATTTTTCCCTCCGCTAGCCATCTATTTTACAATTGAAAAAGCAAGCAAGTCCACTTGCACTTTTTTATAAATCAATATAATTAATTTTTCATTTAAGCATGTAGGGCTTGGATTGAAAACTTTTTTTCCCATAGGTAAAATCACTGTAGTTGACATCCTTTATATAACCTCGTAGTAATTTCTTTAATCATGAAACGTTTATTTTCTGTTAGTAACATATATGCCTTTATTGTATTATCCAATTAACTTACCTATCCAAGCACAGGTCTTGAGCATCGACAACTTCACTATTAGCCTTGCAATATTAACAATTATAAAATATAAATAATTATGAAAGACACACCTGTATATGTCCAATGTTCATAACTGTCTGTAAAGGTCTGTTCTAATAGTGTAATAATAATGGCTTAAGATATGAGAACCTCTGTCTTTAAAACGCATAGTTTGGCGATTGAATATTTAAGACAAGCGCCATGCCATTGAAAAAAAAGTTATACAAACACATTTATCGAAAATTTTTACAAGCAAGTGGTGGTGGGTGGTTTTAGTCAGAAATGGCAAATATTCATTTTTTTTAAATTTTGTTATGATCTTTAAGTGAAATATTACTCAGGCAGATAACTCAAATAAGAATGGCCTATCTTGATCAATTTTTATGGGTACCTTCCTTTTGCAAGTGGTTTAGATAAGTTCGTAAGCCAGGAAAATCGGCCTAGATTTTCCCGCAAAATTTTGTGGTTTTTTTTTCGGAAAAAAATTATATCTCCATAAATAACGAAGTAAGGGCAACCAAATTTGGGACGCGTGCTTTTATTATAAAGGGTAGACCATGTATCAACATTTGTAGTTTTCATCAAAACGTGAAAATCAAATATTTAGGAAAATTACCTTAGACAAATACGGATTAGTATCAACCGTCATTGTCCTTTATTTTACTAAAATATTTACAGAAAATTCATTTAAAATGGACCCTTTCTCTGATGCTTTGGCGGTAGTTTTATTTAAGTTTATAGTTTAACGGTCTATAATTTTTAGATAATTTTTGTAGAAAAAAATCATTCATGAGGAGACCGCTACTTTTGAATTTTAGAAAGATGTATTCAAATCAGCCCAAACTAGGCCCCCTAGAAACCATATCCGGGGCTAGATTCAGTTTTTATCTGTTTACATATATACAGGTGATGCATTTCTATGGTAAAGCTCAATATAATTGTTATTATAGAAGATACTAAAAACAATTTATACCTTAATTATAAGGTGTCTTGAGTTGCATCTTATAAAACTATGTTGACAATCACAGTGTGGCTCGTAAGTCGTTGGTGATCCCTACAATTTTTTTTTTCGAACACCCTTATATTATAGCATTTTTGCAATTTTTTAGCGAAATATGATGCATGTTTGCAACAAAAATCGAGATGCAGTAAGTACTGGCCGAGGTCATGGCGGGGTGTCCGCAAGATAGCGTTCTGTCTGCCTGATAGGGAGGCTCACGGAAGGGGGGTACGAGGTACAGGGATATGCAGACGACATTGTCATCATAGTCCGAGGAAAGGTTACACAGTCAGTGTGGGAGCGCATGCAGACAGCACTGATAGTGGTGGAAAGGTAGACGGTTGGCCAAGGACTCGGGGTGAGTCCCGAGAAAGCAACCGTCATACCGTTTACGAGGAGGAGGAAGTGGGAGAGCCACAGAACTCTTACTCTATACGGTAGAAACATCACAATGCCCAGGCAGGTAAAATATCTTGTGGTCGTATTGGACTCTAAGCTAACCTGGAATGGTCACGTTGAAAAAATACTGCGTAAGGTAGTTATGACCCTGGCCGTCACTAGGCGGCTATAAGGAAAAACTTGGGTATGGCCTACTGGCTGTACAAGGGTGGTCAGACCATCGTTAACATAAGCGGCACTGGCCTGGTGGCCTAATGTGACACAATCCAGTTCCAAACAAAAACTAGACAAAATCCAAAGGATGGCTTGCCTGGGCATCACAGGGGCAATGACTTCAACCCCAAGAGCCGCCATGGAGGTGTTGCTGGGTCTGCCCCCCTACACTTAGTTATCATGGGGGAGGCCAGGATATGATTATACAGACTAGCCTGCAATGGTAGACTTCAGGCTTCAGGGGCCACTGCAAAATTCAGGGGATCGTGAAGGAGCCCATGCTTGAAATAATGTTTCGCGAGCATGCGAATCTGCAGGGAAAACAGTTTTACAGTGGAAATCCCCGACCGCGAGGCAGGGCGGGAGAAGGCGTTCGGCTTACCACGGGACGCGCTCGTCTGGTTCACGGACGGATCAGGCGGGGAGCGTGGGACAGGGGCAGGTGTTTATTCGGAAGGACCGAGGGTAAGTCATAGTATTTGCCTCAGAGCCCATGTAAAGGTATTTCAGGCCGAAATGTATGCCATCTTGCACTGTGTGCGGGATAACAAGAGGAGGGGCTACACCAACAAGCGGATCCTCATAGCCACAGACAGCCAGGCAGCGCTTAAGGCCCTAAGCAGCCCACGGGTGAATTCCAGGCTGGCAAGTGAATACTGAGACGAGATGAGCGACCTGGCTGGGCAGAATGAAGTCATCCTCATCTGCAGCAACCGCCTTATGGTAGTGAATTTTATAAAAATTAATAGCGAATATGTTTTTTTTAATGAGAGCAGCTATCAAATTTGGTTACCCATATAGTATAAAAAATGTACCATATTTTATCAAAATAACTTGATTGTTTGAAAAAGTACAAAGTTTTTCAGAAATTAAACTTCAAATGTTTCCGAAAAACTGGTCCGGATTTCCTGGCCAACGAACCTTTTCTAGTTATTTACACACCTACCGAATATAAGTATTCACAAAAAACTTTTCGATGAAACTTAAAAAGAAATTAACGAAAATTTGCAACAATTTTTTCAAGAAAATCCGAAACATTTTTTTTATAATAAACTATTAAACATTTGTCATTAATTTGCAAAATTTCACAAAAAATATTACGAAAAATTATTTCTACGGAAGCTAAAAAAAAATTTCTCCGAAAAATGGCTAAATGTTTTTTACACAAAATGTTGCTAAAAGAATGCATAAAATTCAGATTATATACCTAATCTGTAATTAAAATTAAAAATAAAATTATTTGTTTGCACAATTGTTCATTAAAAACTTATTTTCGACGAATTTCGTTTTAAAAGTTTTCCATCAATTTAATTATTTTTCATACAAAAATTATCACCAAGTGTTTCTTCAAAGAGCATTCATTAAATTCATGTATAAGAAAATGCGCTATTAAATGAAGATTTTGTTCAAGGAAATTCGCTAATAAAAATAAGTTAATTAAATAAAAAAATATTCAAAATCTGATCTTAATAAAAAAGTAGACACTCTTTCTCTGGCCTCACAGAGAAAGTCCTTTTTGCTGTCGACACACTCTTCTGAAATCACAAATCTGTACGTCTGCGTTAACTGTGGAACGGTGTTACCAACTCAACAGTTGCTATTAAACTTAAATCAAAAGTTTTAAAAGTCCTTATATTTCATTAGCGATTTTTTCAACACAAGTCGCTAAACATATTAGAATTATACACTCTATCAGATAACGTTAGCACTGAATCAATGATGAAAAAAAAAAGTAAAAATAGTTAAAATAGATTTAAGTCAACAGTGAAATTTGAATCCACGTGCCTTCGGTGCTGATATAGCGGCCTAACCCCTCGACTACCGTAAGGCTTGGCAATACAAGTGCAATAAAAGGTAGATAACCCGTAATGGTTTTCAGTTATTTATTTCTATTATATAAGGTATATTTTAGATGCATTTTTTACAACTACTTTAACAAATGAGAAGGGTAGTATAAATCTAGAACATTATAATATACAAATTATGCAATATTCACCATTCATAAACCGCAATAATTATACTAATTTTCAAGTTTCGCATCTCCAGTTCGACATTTACAGGAGAAACATTATAAAATTTACAGTCATTTTTCCTATACTTCATGACCTTTTGGCGCCATGAAAAAATATACGTTGTCTGTAATATTTAATACATTTTGTTTAACATATACAATATTTTGGTATTGCGTCTTCTCTGACTTTTAGTGGCACTAAAATTTTGCTTCATGAAATGCCAATGACTTTTTTTTTCTTTTAACTTAGATATCTAAATTTTGGCGTATAGTTGTACAATATAAACCTGCATACCAAATTTGGTTGCCACAGGCTTGTTATTTCCAGAGACATGATTTATTCCAAACAAAAACTGTTCCGGAAAACTGGTCCGATTTTCCTGCCTAACGAATTTGTCCAAGCCACTTGCAAAAGGAAGTTGCTCATCAAATTTTGTCAAAATCGGCCCGTTATTATTTGAGTTATCGGTGTGACACATCATCTGACCCCCGATATGTGTTCTAGCGGGCCTAGTTCCTTCCCCCCATTTGAAGATTTTTTCAAGATTGAAAAGTCGATATCTCCTCATTAGTGATTTGTTTTAAGAAAATTCACTAAAGGTATGTCATATCGTAAGTTTGGCACCTTAAACAATATTCCTGCTCCTCTTCTGTGTCATGTAACGACAGGAGAGAAAGTTGGAAGGTTTATTTACCTTCCGGAATATTGAGAATTTTTTCATTCAATTTATCTGTATAGCTCGTGTCTTTAGTATATAATATGTTTAAAAGTTGCTCAACGTAATTGCTTGTGTGATAGAGATGGTCTACAATCTCCATTTCCCCTACTGTTTTATGGTTTTCTGTACCCATTAACTGCATTGGCTTGAGCTTTTCTAGTTTCTCGTTCAGGTATTTAATTGTTTTTCTAGTTTTTAAGTCTTTTTCATGTCCGTTAGCATACAACTCATTTTTTGGCTTAGTTACTTCTGAGCTTTAGCCAGAGTAATTATTTTTTCCATGTTTACCTTTTGGTATTGGCTATAATATCACTTGGACGTTTTATTTGGTTTTATCTTCAAAATCCAGCACTTTGACTTGTATTTACAGCTTCTATTATTCAGGATACAACAGCAATCTGTCTGTATTTTTATCTTTAGCATTTCCCTCCTTTCATTGGATATAACAGCACTTGGACTGTTTACACTGTTTTGTAGTTCTTCTTTGATGTAAAGATGCGGCACTCTGTACGTTTAGGCTTCATTGTTTTGGATATAACAGCACTTGCTTGTTTGTATCCTTTAATCCTAATTTTCATATTTCTTGTTTTGAAAATACAGCTCTATGACTGTTTTTCAGGTTTGATTATTTTTTCCCTAATTTAAACTTTGTCGCTGATTTAAAAAACACTTCGGTGTTTTTGGCTTTAATTATAAGGACTACCAGCGTTAATTAGAGACTTTGGTATTAGAGACTTGAACTACCCTAATAACAACACACTACATGCTCAAAATAAAATGTCTATATTTAAGAATTAGATGCGTTAATAACTTGTAATGATAAAATAATAAACACTTTTGTTTTTATAATATTTCTATGTAAGGGGTACATTTTACGTAGGGTTCTGGAATGATTACTTTTTTTAGCGGTCACGAATAAAACTAGCATGTTTTGATAGTACCTCATACAACATATTATGGAATAGTGGTAAAACATGATCTCAAAAGTTCAGATCAGCCCATGAAGTAATTGAAACACATATCCTTAGCCTATTCGAGGTAAACAAACGTCTGTAAGTCAGGGAAGTAGCATCCGAGTGCAGCTGCTCAATTGTTTTCGTGTATCAAGTACTGAAGGAATACAATTATAAAGCAAGTAAGGTGTAGCCAGTAAAAAACTGCACCCTGGAGACGAGATGCGAGTCAAGTTTTGCCGTTGACTTCTGAGAAATCTTGAAGAAGATGACCGGTTCCACAGTAACATTCTCTAAACGGATGAGTCCAACTTCGCCAATAGGCCTTACTTTAATAGGAGAAATACTCATGTATGGAATCAGGATCAATCACAAGAAATTGAAGAAATTGAGACCCATCGGAGATTTTCAACTAATGTTTGGTGTGCCATTCTGGGCGAAACAGTCTACGGTCCATATTCTTATAAAGGTACACTGAATTCAGAAAGATACTATAATATCTTAACTAAATAAGTGCTCATTATTTTAGAGACCATACTACTAGCTGAAAAAAAATACTCTAATTTACCAGCACGATGGTGCTCCACCACATAGAACAGCCTGATTAAGAGACTACTTGAACCTTATGTTTGATGCTTGGATTGGGGCGTGGACACGTATACTGGCCTGCACGATCGACTGATCTAACTCCCGTTGATTTTTCGCTGTGGGATACTCTGATTAACCGGATATACATAGAACTAGTAGTTAAATTGGATCATTTGCAAAGAAATTTTATTGCCGCGTTTAGACCTATCAGCAGAAACCAGTGGCTAGGCATGATGAAGTATATGACGAAACGACCAAGATTATGTATTTGACACGATGGAGGCAATTTAAAAAAATTGTGATGAAACATGGCATTAATGGCAAAATGTTAGAATGAGGCAGTGTTATGATTTATGTTTAAAATGGCTTATCTCAAAATGAAATTGTACTTAACATTCCTCTTTTTTTTTGCGAAAAAAAACATTACAAGTCACAACTCATACTCATATATTAATTGTAGAATACATGGCTTTTATCATTATTATTATTTATTCTTTTATTTATTAATTTATTGTCTGACAATATTCTACAATATGTGGATTTTAAATTGAACATTGGTCAAAACTAAATACGCATAACAAACAATCATAGTTTGTTCAAAAATCTTCTTACAATTTGGCACGTGGAAAATATATACCTATCTTCTGTAAAAGGGACCAACTAGTTTAATTTATTTTTACAATTTCGAGATTCGTCTGCGCAATTGTTTTCTTGGCATCAGGATCGAGATGCTCGCGAAAATTTTAACAACTTTTGTAACGGTTATGTTTTATTCATTACCGTAACTCCCTTACTGACATAACGAGAACCTCAAAGGAAGCTTAAATAAGAAAAGGTGACTTTATTTTTAAAGAGCAATTCAAGTTTTGGTGTTGAAAAGATTTATTGAAGAATCGCTATTGGCATTTACCATCGTAGTGCCCTTACTGCGTTCCCTTTATATACGATAAATTAAATCATCAACAGACAGAATATTTGCCTTAAGGAAAATATCGTTATTTATTACAATTTCCTATTAAGAAGTTTGTAAATTGGAAATCAAGAAGCAGGAAAATATCGTTGCAGAGATGAATATTTACTCCACAATGACGTAATAACATGATCTAAAGCATAAGAAACTAGAGGTGGAAATATTAATAAAGATACCGAGAGTCATAAAGTCGGAAATTTATGGGACAAGTTGACAACTTAAAGAAAGGCCGACAAAGATAGCGCTATCGTTAAGCAATAAAGTATATTTGACAGATACTGCTCACATATAACCGTTGAGACTGCGAAGCTCTGACTTGGTGTCTCCGGAAACTGGCGCGAAACACAGGCATCTCTCCATCTCTGTCATACACATGGAGGTAGATGGGTAACTAAGGACAGAGAGAATATCGCCGGCAAAGACGTCGAGCACCAAACAAAACCCAGCCGAGTACTAAAACGCGTGAATGCCTGGATCGCTGGAGGTCTGCCGACACACACTACAGAAGCAAGAACTGCGCTACCTCCCGAGTTCATTTCAGGAGAGGTTTTCTTTCGGGCAATGAGTAAAACGTGACTTCCACAGATCATATTCGCCTAGTATAATTATCGTGCAAGTACTGCAAATAATGTCAGTTTGGTTTAGTGTATTATAACATCCCGCTTGAAAAAAAAAATGGATATAGCCGTGAGTTTTTAATAAACGTCTTAGTGCAGTGACAAGTTTTTGGCGTAGTTTCAAGTGAACATTTTCAAGTAAACGGTTTCGAGTTTCCAAGTTCTAGTTTTCAATTTCAGTCTCAGTTTCAAGTTTGCCTTCATGTCCGATTTTTCCGTGTACGTTCAAACATACCTTTGTCTCAGAGTTTACCGTTAAAGTACAGTTTTGCTGTTCAGATTCAAGTACATCAAGTTTCAACCCCAGTGTCTGCCAAGCCTCTTGATAGTACATTGCACGTACACTATCTTCCTGTCGCCACCTCTGAAAGCATTTTCTACCAGTTCCTGACTCCTCTCTTGCGGAAATTAAGCGCCTATGGTAAGCGCTTAATACCGATGTTACTCTGTGCAGTTTCCACGTTCCGTCTGCAGGAAAATTAACACCTATGGGACCTCAGATGTAGGTCCAGACCAGCTGGCGAACCTTTTGAAGTGCGAGCGCACTACACGTGAGTCATTTACAACTTTTTGATCTTTAAGACTAGATAGACACAAACTTTCCTACATCATTTAAATTTTTCATTAAATTTCTCATTAAATTGCAACAAATTTTGAATCAGTCAAAAATCAAAATTTTAGTCAGTGTTGATTGATTGATTGTTCGATATATATGTATTTTGTATTTTGTATTTTCTTTTGGTATCTTGTCAAATATATAAATTAAGAGTATTATTGTGATATTTAATTAATTAACATGAATTTTTCAAACCTTCAAATGTTTTAGAGTACAAAAAAGTAGCTTGTAATCTTTCATTTAAACAATAGTAAACAATTACTTAATTTTACAATATCTGAGCTTCTTTCACAAATTTTTAAGAAAACAAAACATACTCTGGCCATTACAACTAACTAGAAATTTACCTAACAAATTAAAATTGAGAGCATTGGTAGATTTAATAGAAAAACCTTTACTTTTACATTTGATATTTATTTTGCTTCTTTGTAATGTACAACACATAGTTGATTTACCAGGAGTCTTGATTTAAATAACTCCCATTATTAATTCATGTCAATAAATGTAAATATTTGAGTTTTTAATATCTGTTTTGATTGAATAACAAATTCCTCATTTAACCTTTCTCAATTCTGGTGGTGCTATAGCTGGAAATTCTTCATATATATATATATATATATATATATATATATATATATATATATATATATATATATATATATATATATATATACATATATATATATATATATATATATATATATATATATATATATATATATATATATATGTATATATATATATATATATATATATATATATATATATATATATAATCTAGATCTCTTCAAACTTACTAACTAACGTAGTGCCGGTGTTTTGACTCGAAGATCTCATAAATCTAGGACTTTCGTCAGAACAAGATTACAGCTGAGTAAGTATTTGATTATCTTTTCATCTTCAAATCAAATAGTGTGTTCTTTGTCTTACAAAATAATAAATATGAGAGATAAGTGCAAAAAGGTTAGGGTTTGGGAGATGACGATGACCTGACTATTGACCTGATTTAGATCCAGTTGAAATCTGTCACGAGATATCAATCGCGGACAACCATCAAATAAATACATTTGGCTTTTAGGCTTAAACTGGCACACTTTTCCCACGTGAACCACATTGTAGCTGCAATTATAACGGAGATGGCTATTTTAAACGATTCTCGTAAACAAGCATATCCATATCCAGATCTAGATATCTCTGGGACTATATAAAATCGACAAGAACGTGTTAGCTTTATAAGATAGACCATCGAATTAGCAGTGGAACTAGCTGGGAAAATACTTAGCTTTCCATTTAAAAAAAATATTGATATATCAATCTCAGGAATTCGAAGCGCAATTGTTTGTTTTAAAGTCAAAATCGAGATGCTTGTGAAAAGTTGAATAACTTTCTCCATTTGAGCCATATTGTAGTTCAAATAAGAAAGGAGACGGCTATTGTAAATGATTCCCAGAACGATCATATCCAGATCTAGATATCTCTGGAACTAGGCAAAATTGACAAAAACCTGTTACTTTTATAAGAGAAACAATCGAATTTGCAGTTGAACTAGCCGGGAAAATACCGGACGTTCCGTCTATAAGAATAAATTGGATATGCCACGTTCAGAAATTCGATGCGCACTTGTTTTTTTTTGACGTCAGAATCGAGATGCTCGTTAAAATTTTTTCCACATTGTAGCTTTAATAATAACGGAGATATTAAAAATAATTCCCGTAAACAACAAATAACACACAGTGTTAAACAATAGAGACTGTA
Source organism: Tillus elongatus (assembly GCA_964006375.1). Lineage (NCBI taxonomy): Eukaryota > Metazoa > Arthropoda > Insecta > Coleoptera > Cleridae > Tillus > Tillus elongatus. The sequence continues at coordinate 229,464,258 of OZ023262.1, read as the reverse complement.
TACTGACATGACAACATACTATTTGGTTCCGCAACGAGGTGGCGGCACGTGCTTCGTGTCATATATCTCACTTCGTGTTAAAGGCTGGCTACCATTGCCGTATTACTTCATAGGTGTAGTTTCGCTGCAATTAGTACTGACGAGCTCTTGTTAGAGCGAAACCGGTCTACGGTTCTAATTCTGGTGAGAATGCATCTAGCCTTACAGAATCTACGACTTTCAGAAAAGACAAGACTGACCATTTGAATCGGGAGTTACGAGAGGTTTTAATACTAGTTTTAGGAAAGCCAATTTACAGATAAAAATTTTTACAAAATATACTACAAAAATGTCGAAAATCTATGAAATGGATTGTAAGGAGTGCGAACTTAAATATGTTTGGCAAACCAGAAGATATGTTGAAACCAGATGTAAAGAACATTTAGCGCAACTCAGATATTGAGATATGACACTCTAGATAACTCGTGTACTACTCAGCGTATTTGGGATAATAATCATCATGTAAATAGAGAATATCTAATGTTAATCAAAAATGCCAGGCAATGGCGACAGTTAGAGGCTTACGAAATTATACATTGTAACAAATTTAAACAAAAATGTTTTGATTAATAGAGCAGGTCCGGAGCCCTGTGTAGTTCATTACTTGAATTGTACTTGTACTTTCTTAGGAATATTTAACAACAACAAGCGGTTTTACCAAAGCTGGTAAAGGAATCTCAATTACAGGGACTTTTGTTTAAACAGTGGGATTTCGTCTGTATACCTTCACAGAGGATGCAGATCGTAACTGCTTGTCAATTAGGTAACATATAAATGGTAGAACATAGTGAGATGTACGACAGTGGCGCCAGCGGTGGCGTAGCCAGGTAATACGTTGTCACGGCAGCTCTAATAAACACAACGTGGTATATAAACAGAGACTGTGTGCAACTAACTAGTCGGAATGCACCTGGCCTTATATAGATACATGGTCCCTAATTAGGGAAAAAAGTACCAGGGCTAGCGATTTATTAAATCTCTAGTTAGTTGTACACAGTATCTCTCTCTCTCTCTTTATATATATATATATATATATATATATATATATATATATATATATATATATATATATATATATATATATATATATATATATACAAACTCAACTTTGTCACATCAATCCCTTAAGGGTGGTAAAAGGTAAAGGTAAGATGCGTACTGGCAATTAGGCCATTGCTGACCCTTTTTGCTCATCTAAACTAACCTACCCTCCACCTTGAGCTCGATCTCAACGACGACAGTGATTTTGAAAAATCATCCGCCGCCGGTGAGGCTCGAACCGTCGACCCCCGAGTCCGTATTGGAAAGTCTGAATCGACTTTCCCGCACGGCCACGGAGGCGCTCTTAAGGGTGGTGATAACAACCCTTATGTTTTAAATAGGGAACATGGGTCGAGTGTTACATCATTTAAAAGCTCTTTCTTTTCTGAATTCAGCAGACTAATTTTTTTGGAAGTTATATCAGCTCGTTTAAAAATTATTCACAGTTGAAGATGCAAAAACGCATTTCACTCATTCCGATAAGAAATGTGCTGATAGTCAATGTTTTGTTGGTTTGTAAACAAAAAATTGACTATCAGAACATTTCTTATCGGAATGAGAGAAATGCGGTTAATTATTTCAGTTTATCGGTCGGTTTGATACTTGATAGTACTACCGAAAATTAATTTCACAATGGTGTATTCTGTAGAAGAAAGAGTTGAAATAATTACTCTTTTTTTAAAAAACGATGACTGTGCCAACCGTACCGCAAACTTGTTTAATGAACGACATCCGAACAGACATGTTAAGAAAAAATACATTTCGGAGTTTGTTGCAAAGTTTCGACAAAGTGGTTCAGTAGGTAGCCAACAAAAAACGGGATCCTGAACGTGAATTTCCGGTTAGAAATAAGACTACTGAGATTGAAGTTTTAGGACAAATTGCTGCAGACCCAACTTTGAGCACGAGAAAATTGGCCACTGTTTCAAACATCAAAAGAAGAACTATTCGGCGAATATTGGAGCATCATAAGTTTCACCCGTATAAAATTCATCTTGTACAACAACTGAATGAAGATGATTTTGATCGGCAGCTGGAGTTTTCTGAACTTATGACTGCACGAATAGCTGATAATGGGAACTTTCTGTTCAATATCTGTTTTTCAGACGAGGGTACGTTATTATCAAACTCTACAGTCAATCGTCATAAGTGTCCTAATTGGGCAGATAATAATCCAAGAAATTTTCACGTAGTCCACACTCAAACTCCACAGAAATTGAATGTCTGGACTGGCATTTTTGGAGACCGTTTAATCGGACCAATTTTTCTTGATTGGCGACAAGTATTTGGAGTTACTAGAAGATATCGTTTACCCCATACTAATTGACATTGTTGAAAATGATGATCGCTATCAAGAAAGGCATTTTTCACAACGTGTTAGGGAGTTTTTAAACAGAGAGTTTCTAGAGCAATGGATTGGGCGTAGAGGTGCTATTGAGTGCCCCCCTAGATCACCGGATTTTTAAAATTCTTTCTATGGGGCCATTTAAAGAGTAGAATTTTCGCAACAGAACCGGAGTCTCTGGAAGAATTACGATGACGCATTGTTGAAGACTGCCATGTAATAACTCCACAAATGCTCCAGAATGTCAGAGCTCGTTGTGAACAAAATTTGTACTTTTGTATGGAAGCTGGTGGTCAACAATTTGAACACTTACTTAACTGAATAAATATTTTTGTACGTTTGGTTTTGTTTTTTTAGTCTTTTTTCAACGAAAAATTGACTAATCAGTACATTTCTTATCACAATGAATGAAATACGTTCTTGCAACTCCAACCGTGAATAATTTTTAAACGAGTTAATAAAACTTCCAAAAAGAATATTGTGCCGAATTCAGAAAAAAAGAGCTTTCAAATAATGTAACACTCGACCCATGTTCCCTATTTAAAATATAAGGGTTGTTATCACCACCCTTGAGGGGTTGATGTGACAAGGTTTAGTTTTATGTCAAAACATGTCCCCCTCAAAATTAAAATTGACGTGTTTCGGCGTTTCTTAAAAAAAAATTATCTGGACGCAAATCTGTCTGTTTCGTTTTCAATGCGCCACCCTGAATATATAACACGTTGTGTTTCTTAGAGCTGCCCTAACAACGTATTACCTGGCTACGCCACCGATGGCGACACTGTCGTACTCTCACTATGTGGGCACCTTTAACCGAACTTGCTGTTGAGTGTATTGTGGCTGTAATTTGGTATAGCGCACAGATGAGCTCTAATGAGAGTGAAACCGGTCTGCGTTTCCAATTATGAACCGAATGCACCTGACCTTATATAGATATAAATAGTAGGTCTAGCTTTTATTCCTTTATTTATCCCTATGAGCACGCTAACGATCGTCGGGTCTGAAAACAGTAGTAATGAATTTGGTTCCCAGAATTGTACTCATTGTCATACTAATTCGTTATCTTCTATATAAAAATTATTGACACTTAATCGCACATGCTCTAAACATCTCGAACTAAAGCTGGCTATTTGTAAGTTTGAAATACAGATGCGTTATGTCAAAACGTGGTTATAGAGCATATAAAATCATATTATTAAGAGGCGTCTTCTAATTTACATAGCACGACATGTCTGTAATGTTGTAGAACACAAACTAGATTTAATTAGCGATAATTAGTACATATTAATGGATACGAGTTATTGCAATATCAACAGAGAGCTTGCCGACATGCGCTTAAAGTGCAATAGACATGATGCACCAATGTGTAATTCTAATTTATCGGCCCCACCATTTATTACAATCGCAATAATTATTCTCATGAATAAATTTTAGAAGGAGATAATTATTTAAAAAGCCTGGATGCAGCAAGTGCGTTATGGTAGTGAATTTTCATAGAAATTATCTGGCACAAAATATTTTATTATAACTTTTTTTCTTGTAACATAGAAATATAGGTTTTGGTGTATAGTTTACTTTTTATATCGTAAACCTACCTACCAAATTTCGTTATCATAACTTTTTTATTTTTTGAGATAAATTTTTTTTTATAATAAAAACTCAAAATTTTCCCGGAAAACCTCGTTCGATTTTCCTGATTAATGAACTTATCTAATCCATTTATAAACGAAAGGTACATGCCAAATTTTATTAAAATCGGCCCATTATTTTTTGAGAATTTTTTTTTCTAATGAAACCTCAGAATTTTCCCGGAAAACCTCGTGCGATTTTCCTAATTAGCGAACCTATTCAAGCGATTTAAAAAGGGAAGGCACATACAAAATTTTGTCAAAATCGGCCCCTTATTTTTTGAGATAAAATATTTTTCGAATGAAAACTCAAAATTTTCCCGGAAAACCTTCTCTGATTTTCCTGACTAACGAACGTATCCAAGCCATTTACAAAAGGAAGATACACGCCAAATTTTATCAAAATCGGCCCCTTATTTTCTGAGATTAAAAATTTTTTCGAATGAAAACTCAAAATTTTCCCGGAAAACCTCTTCCGATTTTCCTAACTAACGAACTTATCCAAGCCATTTACAAAAGGCAGATACATTCCAAATGTTATCAAAATCGGCCCATTATTTTTTTAATTATCGGTGTGATACATATATACATATAAAAATTGAAACTGACCCCGGATATGGGTTCTAGGGGTCCTAGATGGCGCTCATTTGCAAAATTTTTTTCAAATTCAATAGTCGGGATCCCCCATTAGTGAATTTTTTCTAAGAAAATTCACTAAAAGTATATCATGTTATTTTAGTGAATTTTCATTAAGAAAATTCACTAAAGAGGGGTGTTTAGGGAGCGGAGTATAATTAGGGATTAACTATTATAATATGGACATGGTAACGATGTAATAAAATGTAATAACAAAATAAATTAACAATATTTTACAAACTAATTTAAGCGAATGAATTTAAGACCGAAATCTTTACATAATGAAATCTTAATTAAAAGTCTCGCGTCTTTACATTTTAGGAATCTAATCAAAAATTTCTCGTAATGTATACACACACTAATATTTATAACCTTCTTGTTCCACATTCTTAACAATGCGCAATCATCAATAGTCAGCATTCTTTAGTGTTGCAATCTGCAACTCCAACAAGTTAATTATTTGCATAAACCTGTAATATGAGCAATTCCAGGTCAATAATTATATGCGACCTACTTAATTATAAAAGATATTATTTGGATTTATGCTAAGCGAATTCTCCTATAACTATTATATAATAAAAATAATATGAAATATATTTTTCCACGATTAGGAATGCCTCCTGGATAGTTTTCTGTTCTATGAACAGAGGTATCTATTGTAAGACTTTTAGAAAATTTCTTGAAATGAGCTCAAATTAGGGCCTCTAGAATATAAATCCAAGGTCCGTTGAAATAATTATATATATATATATATATATATATATATATATATATATATATATATATATATATATATATATATATATATATATATATAGAAGGCTGATTATCTTGGTAGAAAAATGGAATATGAAGAGAATTTCCAGTGTTCTACAAGTTGGATTTCTCGTTTTGAACAAAGACGTTCAGTTAATTCAGAAAAAGTTTCTGGGGAAGCGAAATTTGTAAATAGGGAAGTCACATCTGATTGGCTTCAAAATAACTGCCGAGAAATATCCCTAAGAATATCAGACATGTGATATCTTTAATGCAGACTAGACAGGACTTTTTTACAAAATGTTGCCGTACTAAACTCTAGAATTCAAAAACGAAACATGTGTAGGGAGGTTGTGCAAAGATCGATTGACTGTACTAGTTTGTGTAAATATAGCGGTTTTGAGTTTCGAAGACTATTGGTTACTGGCAAAGTACAAAAACTAAGATTAAAAATGTAAAGAGCATTTCGGTGAAATATGTTGCTAATAAAAAAGCATCGGTGACTGGCGAGTTTTTTGAAACTGAAGTAGAAGAATGGGATAGAGAACTGGAAAAAAAATCAGAAAAATTTTGCTTGTGGTCAATAATTGTGTGGCACATCCACAATTGACTGGTTTGAAGAACAGCAAAGTAGTTTTCCTGTCACGTAATATCACATCTGTACTACAGCCTTTAGATCGGAGAATCATCATTTCTCTGAAATGTAATTACAGGAGACAACTCGTTACAAAAATAATTGACAACATGGACAAGAATCAGTGTCAACTTTCGGTAAATGTCCTCGAAGCTATTCGTGTCCTTGATCGTGCATGAAAAAACGTCTCACAAAAAACGGTGCAAAATCATTTCAGATATGCTGGTTTTCATTTTGAGCATAGAAATGAAAATGTTGATTTAAGCCTGTCGAAAGATGTTATTGCTGATGAAAATATGGCCGATGAATGCGACGACATTCCTCTGAGCGAATATGTAAGGGTTATGAAATTGGCGGGAGTGTCGGATGCGATGGATCACCGGCACATAGATAGTTCTGTGAAAACTTCAGGTATTCCAACGGATTCCGAGATAATTGAAGCTGCAAATTTGAACACTACCCAAGAAGTGATAGGAGATTCCGATTGGTACAAAGAATCTAAAATCCCCGAATGCACCAATGTTTCACTGCAAGATGCCATCAATTCCGCCGAGAAGCTTGGAATATTTTTAGAGAGGGCCTCAAACCCAGATAATGAGCCAAGTTTATTAACTTCCATAGAACACTTTTTGGAAAAGAAGCCAACAAAAACCGTCAGTATAAATGAAAATCACAGGCTACTTTTTATGATCTGTATGATGTTAGATTAAGCAATAAAGTATAGTATATACAGTTATGTGTTTTTTATGCGAATAAAACTGTCCATTCATATTAAGCTGTTATAGTTGACTGTCAATATTCATGGAAAGAGTTACAGGGGACTAGTCCGGTTTGTACACTTACATATATGTACATATCTACATTTTTTTTGTAGTTACTTCCCAAGCAACAATTAAAGTCAAATTGACGTAAAATCGCCCTACCAATAGGTTGGCGACCAAATCACCACAGGTCATTTTCAAGTAAAATTTAAGTGTATATTACCAAGGTGGGGAATAAAGTCAAAGTAATATGGAAGTCGATAATAGGTCCAGCAAGGCGTTTCGACCAAGGCGTTTTAGTTATATTTAGGGCATTTTCATTCAACATTGCGCCAATGGACTTAATATATTGGTAAATATGTGCTACGCTTTACTTGAATCTGACATCTAGGCGCCGAGTGCCGTGACGTTCTTAACAACGAACTACGCATGTGACATTATTCGGTTCTATAGGATCTGTGGTTATGTATGTATAAACAAACAGTAGAGTAGTAGAGATATTGTCCATCTTTGTCAAAAAATGACATCTTGAATGATCAAAGAACTTACTTCAAATATTTGCAACAATGATAAAGGTGATTCGCACTGTATAAACATAAAACCCACTGCGGTTATGTTTTTTTCTGTTAACATGATGATGATACTTCGATAAAATTCGAGCGCCCGTATAAAACATAAAATTAGTGAAAATAAAAAATTATTCAAAATTCTTGAAATTCTGATTTTGGAGGATTGGTGATGTAAACAACAAAAAACTATCTTGTCGTCATGGTATACAATCATTAATTACTGTTTATATCGAACTAAAATTTGATTGCACTATATTTAACAAAAAATTATTTTTCATTTTCCAATACAATCAAGATGGATACCGCAAAATTAATTTAATATGGCTGCCCTTCTAACATTATTGACCTGAAAGTTAATTTTGCCCTATTCTTTTACCTATAAGTCACAATTCCTAATGACAGGGCAAACTAACCAAACTTTTAAGGCATTTTGTCCTATTATGGGAATTTCAACTATATGGTAAACGAATTTTGTTTGAATTTATTAGAAATGAAACATTTTCGTGTATAGAAATATATATTACCTACTTATATCCGTGCACAGCCAAGAGACATATAGGAATGATTATACAGCGCTTTTGGTCTTTGATTCCATAATATATAGACATTAATAGAATAGGTAATAGAAAATAGGAACAAAATAAAATAAGTAAATAAACATAAATGACAGCTGACCGTGTTGCCACTACTTCACTCCATTTGGCATGAAAATGGATGTATTATATTGAAGAGGGAAACGTGCTGATTTGATGTAAGCCACTTTGAATGATCAGCATCTATCAGTATTTTTCTGTGAGCAATCTTTTACTACTCTATAATAGTTTGTAGTCTGTCTGTAAACTTTTATTGGTTTCAAAGGGGCATTGTAACACTATATTTGTTACTGGTGCACGCACATTAACAACAAGAATAAACTTTTATTGATGAAGTTTATCAACTGACACACCTTTAAGATTCACAAATGTATTTTACTGCTGTACACTTTGAACTTTGAGGACAATTTTTATTTCAAGTCAGATTTTATGGGTATTTTCAACTTGAAGGTAGGCAATTTGACTTGGAAGACCATTTCTGCAGTAATTATGACTTTATAGCCGATCAGAAAGCCATTTTAGGTTAGCTCAGTGCCCAAAATATGTCCTGTGCTGTATTGCCATGAAATTGGTAATATATATGTAAGCTGGACTTCATAAGAAGACCTCCAATTTACTATACCACAGAGACATATTGCAGGTTAATATTAGGCAATAAATTACCTTAAAGTAGGTATTTTAGGTATCTGGACTTAGTAGTCGATTTTCAGTCCAATTTAGGGCACACTTCGACCTAAAAATTACCAACTCTGGAATTGAAACACAAAAGTATATTCAAGTATATTTTATGAGTAAAATTAAACCAATTTTTTTCCAATTTAGTTACTTGTAAGTTACTGACTTTGGAGTAATTTTAATAGTCAAAAATAAGCTAGTTCGGAGCCGCATTTTCAAATTTGTAGTCATTATGACAATCAAGGCAACATTTTGGTTAATTATTACTAAATTACAACTTGGTTAAGTTATTTGGACTCGAGTGCTGGTTAACTGGCCTTAATTTGTTGCTTGGGTTATTAGTTCTGATATAACGAGATCCGGTTTTTAGGAGATATTATTGCTGGTCCCTTGATTCCTCCTTAAATCCAGATTCTACTAAATATACATATATATATATATATATATATATATATATATATATATATATATATATATATATATATATATATATATATATATATATATATATATATATATATATATATATATATATATATATATATATATATATATATATATATATATATATATGTATATTTAGTAGAATCTGGATTAAATCCAGATTCTACTAAATATACATATATATATATATATATATATATATATATATATATATATATATATATATATATATATATATATATATATATATATATATATATATATAATATATATATATATATATATATATATATATATATATATATATATATGTATATTTAGTAGAATCTGGATTTAAGGACTAATCAAGGGACCAGCAATAATATCTCCTAAAAACCGGATCTCGTTATATCAGAACTAAGATAATGTTAGAAGGGCAGCCATATTAAATTAATTTTGCGGTATCCATCTTGATTGTATTGGAAAATGAAAAATAATTTTTTGTTAAATATAGTGCAATCAAATTTTAGTTCGATATAAACAGTAATTAATGATTGTATACCATGACGACAAGATAGTTTTTTGTTGTTTACATCACCAATCCTCCAAAATCAGAATTTCAAGAATTTTGAATAATTTTTTATTTTCACTAATTTTATGTTTTATACGGGCGCTCGAATTTTATCGAAGTATCATCATCATGTTAACAGAAAAAAACATAACCGCAGTGGGTTTTATGTTTATACAGTGCGAATCACCTTTATCATTGTTGCAAATATTTGAAGTAAGTTCTTTGATCATTCAAGATGTCATTTTTTGACAAAGATGGACAATATCTCTACTACTCTACTGTTTGTTTATACATACATAACCACAGATCCTATAGAACCGAATAATGTCACATGCGTAGTTCGTTGTTAAGAACGTCACGGCACTCGGCGCCTAGATGTCAGATTCAAGTAAAGCGTAGCACATATTTACCAATATATTAAGTCCATTGGCGCAATGTTGAATGAAAATGCCCTAAATATAACTAAAACGCCTTGGTCGAAACGCCTTGCTGGACCTATTATCGACTTCCATATTACTTTGACTTTATTCCCCACCTTGGTAATATACACTTAAATTTTACTTGAAAATGACCTGTGGTGATTTGGTCGCCAACCTATTGGTAGGGCGATTTTACGTCAATTTGACTTTAATTGTTGCTTGGGAAGTAACTACAAAAAAAAAGTAGATATGTACATATATGTAAGTGTACAAACCGGACTAGTCCCCTGTAACTCTTTCCATGAATATTGACAGTCAACTATAACAGCTTAATATGAATGGACAGTTTTATTCGCATAAAAAACACATAACTGTATATACTGTACATTATTGCTTAATCTAACATCATACAGATCATAAAAAGTAGCCTGTGATTTTCATTTATACTGACGGTTTTTGTTGGCTTCTTTTCCAAAAAGTGTTCTATGGAAGTTAATAAACTTGGCTCATTATCTGGGTTTGAGGCCCTCTCTAAAAATATTCCAAGCTTCTCGGCGGAATTGATGGCATCTTGCAGTGAAACATTGGTGCATTCGGGGATTTTAGATTCTTTGTACCAATCGGAATCTCCTATCACTTCTTGGGTAGTGTTCAAATTTGCAGCTTCAATTATCTCGGAATCCGTTGGAATACCTGAAGTTTTCACAGAACTATCTATGTGCCGGTGATCCATCGCATCCGACACTCCCGCCAATTTCATAACCCTTACATATTCGCTCAGAGGAATGTCGTCGCATTCATCGGCCATATTTTCATCAGCAATAACATCTTTCGACAGGCTTAAATCAACATTTTCATTTCTATGCTCAAAATGAAAACCAGCATATCTGAAATGATTTTGCACCGTTTTTTATGAGACGTTTTTTCATGCACGATCAAGGACACGAATAGCTTCGAGGACATTTACCGAAAGTTGACACTGATTCTTGTCCATGTTGTCAATTATTTTTGTAACGAGTTGTCTCCTGTAATTACATTTCAGAGAAATGATGATTCTCCGATCTAAAGGCTGTAGTACAGATGTGATATTACGTGACAGGAAAACTACTTTGCTGTTCTTCAAACCAGTCAATTGTGGATGTGCCACACAATTATTGACCACAAGCAAAATTTTTCTGATTTTTTTTTCAGTTCTCTATCCCATTCTTCTACTTCAGTTTCAAAAAACTCGCCAGTCACCGATGCTTTTTTATTAGCGACATATTTCACCGAAATGCTCTTTACATTTTTAATCTTAGTTTTTGTACTTTGCCAGTAACCAATAGTCTTCGAAACTCAAAACCGCTATATTTACACAAACTAGTACAGTCAATCGATCTTTGCACAACCTCCCTACACATGTTTCGTTTTTGAATTCTAGAGTTTAGTACGGCAACATTTTGTAAAAAAGTCCTGTCTAGTCTGCATTAAAGATATCACATGTCTGATATTCTTAGGGATATTTCTCGGCAGTTATTTTGAAGCCAATCAGATGTGACTTCCCTATTTACAAATTTCGCTTCCCCAGAAACTTTTTCTGAATTAACTGAACGTCTTTGTTCAAAACGAGAAATCCAACTTGTAGAACACTGGAAATTCTCTTCATATTCCATTTTTCTACCAAGATAATCAGCCTTCTCCTGCAGAGTGAGACCACTTATAGCAGTATTTACGTGCCTCTGATACTTGAACCAATCAAACAATGGTTTGTCCAAGTTCTCTATTTCGGCTGTTTTTAGACTTTTTCTCTTATTGTCAATAGTGTTGTAACCACTAGGCTGGACAGTAGCATTCTCGCACTTTAAAATTATTGATAATGTAGACAATTTAACACCGTACTGCCTACATACATCACTTTTTGTCGGTCCCGTTTTCACTCGGTTTTATACCGACATTTTCTCTTCAATAGTAAGGCGTTTTCTTTTAATACCGGATGCAGACATTGTATTAACAAGACTCCACAATTATCTGAGTGGAAGAACCCATAAAGGTTTCCTCTTGTGTTGTGTACAGTAAAATTTATTACCCTTTCGTGAGTCTCAATCAAGAAACATGTGGATCTAATCCTAATGTGTCTGAATGGTCATATTGTTAGGTAGCTAACATCGAAATCGCCTGAAAAGCGTTTAATCAGACACATTTTAGCATTGTCTCGGTAAATTTGCAGATTAGCTCCCGAACGCTTTTCAAAAAATTGTTTTCAGAAACATGACTAAGACCCCCCCTGGATGCGCAAACCACAAGAAAAGTTTCTTGTTCAACCAACCCCCCACCTCCCCCCGGAAGTTACAGGACCAGGAGTGAATAGGGGTGCTGGGCGGGGTAGAAAGTAAAAACATAATATGAGCAGAAACTGCGAAGAAAACTGCTTGAAAGCTGTCTATTTGAAGCCATATCCCTATTAAACCCTGCCTACCCCGCACAGCACCCCTATTCGCCGCAGGTCCCGTAACTTCCTTGAGGGGTATGAACGAGACACCCCGTGAAACTTGTGATATTTGGTGAGGGTGGGGGTGGAGGGGTGCATCGACGTAGGGATTTTCCTTCCCCTCTCGCGTGCATACAACCACACTCGTTGCATACCTAAACCACAATAAAAATGTCTTGTTTATACCCGCCAAGGAAGTTACGGCACCTGGGGGGATAGGGGTGCTGTGCGGTGTAGGCAGGGTTTATGGGGGGTATGGCTTCAAGATATGAAAAATACAGCTGCTAGGCCCGTTTTCCTCGCATTTTTTGCTCATATTTCTACCTACTCCTTTTTACTACCTACTCCACTCAGCACCCCTACCACCCCGCCCAACCCCCCGGTCCCGTAACTTCCTTGGGGGGTGTGAACAAGAAATGTTTCATGTGGTTTGTGCATCCAGGGGGGGTTCTAGTTAGGTTTCTGAAAACAGTTTTTTGAAAAGCGTTCGGGAGCTAATCTGCAAATTTAACATTGTCTCTTACACAAGTCCATTCAAATCACCAAAATTTGCTCGTTAAATGAGAATTTCGTTAAATCTGCTACTCGTCAAACCCGGGCCCTACTGTATATACTTTTATATTACTAATTTAGTATGACAAAATTCAAGTATCAAATGACACTTTGAAAGTTTTGGCAATAATATTTTGGCAGTCAATGAATCGGATATACAATCACACTGTATAATTATTTCATATCAATAAATATTACTACTGCTGTTACTAATGAAACCCGACTTGGTAAACATTTGCAACCTATTTTTGTTTCCACTTTAAGCGAATTTCCATAAAGAAAATTTCGCTTGTATAGAGGTAACAAGTTTCGAATTTCCGAATATTTTTTTAAATGTTGACAATTTAAAACCGCTAAAAGCTATATCCAAATCACAAGGGGTGAAAAAGTCAACCCCTACATTATTTTGCATCAGAACTTGTTTATGTGTTTACATTTTCTTATGCAAAAAAATTATTTGAAAAGAGGAATTCAATCTGTAACGTTTTCATATCCCCACATTCTCTGATAAAACTGTTAGTTGGACCACAAAAAAACAATAATATTGAAACCAATTTTCACATAAATTCACTGATTGGTTGTCATTTTAAAAAAAATCAACATGCTGCTGTCAAATAACGTCATAATGACACGTATTTTTCTTGTCCTAGTGTTCGTCAAGCCCAAGGGAGCTTTATAAGAACTAAGAACATATAAGTAAATACAATGGCAAACTATACAAATGTCTAAATGGCAGATATGCATTTTATATATGGCTGTGCTAATGGAAATGGATTAAGAGTTCAGATGCTTTACGCTGAGTTATGTCCAGAACGAATATTACCCCTTCACGGCATATTTTTGCGCATTCAACATCTAAGAGAAGAAAAAATTTCAAGAAATACTGGCGACTGCGTATGTTCTCGAGAAATAAGAACTGCAGCACTAGATAAGGCTGCTCTTAATTTAATTGAAAAATCTCCAAGAACGAGTACGAGGAAAATCGCCCATTTAGTATTAACGTTCGTCGCTCCTTGGAGAAATCGTTGGATAGGTAGATGAGGTCCCTGGAATTGGCCTGCCAGATCTCCATAATTGAATCCTTTGGGGTTATCTTAAAACGATGGTTTATTCAACTGTCCTAAAAAATATCGGTAACTTAAGAGATTGTAATATCGCACCATGTGATATTATTAGAAATACACCCGGATTTCTTCAAAGAATACCAAATTCAATTAGAAAAAAAGTAGCGTCCTGCGTTCTTTCCGAAGGGGACCATTTGCAACATTTATTATGATTTTTTATTTCTTGATATTCTGTTAATATTGTTAGTGATTGGTTTTTTGTAGTTGCTAAATATTATTAGTAGAAAAACTATTGTTCAATTTCTTATTGTGATAGTAAGAAATAAGAGAGGAGAGCCTGCTTGTTTTTTTTTTAACAAATGATAACCCCTAAGGGGTCTAAATACAATTTTAATTTTTGTGATCAAACTAACAGTATTATGAGAAAAAGTCAAGACTTAAAAAATTACAGACTAAATCCCCTAGCAACATTTCTTTTTGTAAATTTTTCCATAGTGGGTATTTTTGCCCTGATGTCAAAAGGCTGTAACCTGGATAGGAATGAGATTAGAACAAAAAATTATATGAAAGACCCCTCTTAATTTTTGCTAGAACATCACCATTTGAATTTTTTCGCATTGTATTCGCGAAGCGCCACCTCTGTGTTGGCGACAGTTCTACACATACACAGTACAGCAAGAAGGGAGCTGTGGGAAAAAAACTGTCGACCAAAACAACTAATCTTCTTCAGTCCTGTAGGTATTTGCGGTAAGATTTATCACAGGAGACGCTGGCCGTTTTCGTTTTTTTACTGGACTCTTTGGTATGCCATACCTGCGCTACAACAAGTCGGCCTCAGACATTGGCGTCTAATGTAGTGGAGAATAGCGCCAAGCGCCATCTTTGTTTTTGGAAAATAGTTCTAGGTTTCCACAGCAGCTTCCACGCACCGTACAGCAAGAGAAAGGTTGTGTGAACGCAAACAACTAGTCCATTGGCCAGTACCACGACGGGCATTGAATTACATCACTCGCTAGCCACCATCCCTTTAGCCATGCAGGGACTTGCATTAAGACGTAAAGCAGGAGACACATACCGGTTTCATCCTCCTTATGGAATCTTCAGTAGGCCACACATGCGCTCCAGTAAGTCGGCCTTGAGGCAGGAATTGCCATAATATGCAATGAAGAATATCATAAAGCGCAATTTCTGGTGTTGTAGCGGTTCCATGATTCCATAGCAGCTTTCATGCATGCACAGTACAGTAAGAAAGAAGCTGTTGAAAGAAAACCAGCCAGCGAAAACAACTACTTCGCTGGGAAATTTCACGAGACCAGAATTAGATTACTCTCTAGCCACTATCACTTAACTCCTGCTCGCACTTACGGTAAGATCTATAGCAGAAGACGCAGACCAATTCCGTCGTCAGCAGTTACGGAACACTGAATGGGCCAGAAAAAGGACCAAACTGGCCTGTGTCTTCACCAGTTTGGTCCTTTTTCTTTATATATGTACAGCAGTGTTTGCGTAGTTTCTACGCCACATAGTCTTCTGGTTTTTTCATTACACCGTAAAATTATTTTCGAAGCTGCGTTGGTCAATTCCAAGAGTCAAGTTTTTCCATGCAAAAATGCAACTTTCCTTCTCAAAAATGCTAGGTATAGGTACCTGGGAATCTCGTCAGTTTATTTTTATGAAACTTAGTTCATAAACTGCCATAAAATTAAAGATCGAATATTACATAATTAAATTTTGTTAAATAATTATAATGCAAGTTTTTTCGGATTTAAATGTAACAGTTTAGAAAAACCGCAAAATACATTATCAACATAATGTCAAATGAGTGAAAAAAAAAACTCTGGACGCAGCAAGTGCGTTATGGTAGTGAATTTTCATTAAAATGTTTTTATTGCAAATATGTGTGTTTTATTTTTAAGAAAGCAGGCATCAATTTAGGTTACCAGT
The DNA here is from genome assembly GCA_964006375.1 of Tillus elongatus. NCBI lineage: Eukaryota > Metazoa > Arthropoda > Insecta > Coleoptera > Cleridae > Tillus > Tillus elongatus. The sequence goes on along the minus strand of OZ023262.1, from coordinate 229,448,141 downwards.
ATAACCTATATAGTAAAAACAATGTGCCATGTTTCATAAAAATAACTTTATTGTGTAAAAATGTACAACAATTTCCAAAAGAAAACTTAAAGTGTTCCCGGAAAAACTCGTTTCTTGATCAACCTTATAGGTTAATAGCAAATTGAGCTATTCAAATATAAAGCATTTGATCAAAATTCGCTGCCATAACGAACTTGCTGAATCCAGAATTTCTTTTCTTACAAACATGCATTATATTTTGATGGAAAATGCAAAAATGCAATAACATAAGGCGTGTTTTATAAAAAAAAAAAGAAAATTTGTATCACCAACTACTTATGGGCCAGCCTGTGATTGTAGAAATATTTTTTAAGATGTAGCTCAAGACACCATATAATTAATATATACAAATTTTTTTCATATCTTGTATAATAACGGATATATTGAGCTTTATTGATTTTTTACGAAAATTCGACAAAAATTATATACCATTAAACGATAAACTCTATAGCTAAGACTACCTCCAAGCATCAGAGAAAGGGTCTATTAGAAATGAATTTTCTGGAAACATTTTAGTAAAATGAAGGACAATGGCCGCTGAAACTAAGACTTCAGGGTTTGTAAAACATCCTTCTTGAGACATTTGATTTCCATAGCATGTATTAGATGCAAGTTTTTTGCCTAAATGTTGCCAATTTTGACATTTTAAATCGCCACTTTGACGTTTTGAGGAAAACCCCAATTTATTTTTCTTTAAATGCCTATAACTTTTTTGTCTTTTGACCTACATAGCTAAATTTTGGTAGGTAACTTAAATATAAGGATGTAGACCTGCGTACCAAATTTGGTTGCCCTTACTTTGTTAATTCAGGAGAAATATATTTTTTTCGAAAGAAAACACAAAATTTTCCGGGAAAACCTGGGCAGATTTTCCTGGCTAACGAATTTATACAAGCCATTTGCAAAGGGAATTTATTCACCAAATTTAATCAAAATCGGCACATTATTTTTTTAATTTATCGGTGTGATATATATATATATATATATATATATATATATATATATATATATATATATATATATATATATATACATATATAATAATATATATATATATATATATATATATATATATATATATATATATATATATATATATATATATATATGTATTTTATTTTTTTATAGTTGTGCATATTTAGGCGGCTGTACTTGCACCGTTCCTCCCTTTATACATCGGAGTCAGGGTTTATCGGTATTCATCAAATTATTGAATACCAAGTTACCCAGTACAATTTTTTATTTAATTATTCTACAAGATATGTTGGGATGCCACCTCGTTCCTTAGAACTGTACCTGAACGAGAAAGAGGTACATTTACTTAATAAAATAATTGAAGCAAATAAAAATGTAATAAAAAAATTAACGTCTTATACTTTGTATAAAAAGTATAGAAATTATATATACACTTATTTGTTTAAGACCTTGCCGGCAATGACCCTTACAGTAGGGATAAAAAAAAATAGAATTAGTTAGTAACTTTAAATGTCTATATCAATTTTGAACCTTTAAATAGTATAAGCGCACCCTTATCTTTCAGGCACTGGCTTGTATATAAAATAAATTAGAAAGTTGTACTACCTTATAATTTGTAGTATTTACCACCAAAAATGCAGCTATACTCAACAGCAATAGTTGACAGGTAGCACACAGGCAGGCAGCAGGTGACTCCTGGTTTTTCCAGAGCATAAACAAAACTGAATCTTCTCAAGTGGGAACAAATAGGAACCAGCAAAACCAACCACTGGTGGCCAGCACAAACGCAATTACAACTACGCCTCTATATACAATCGCCAAAAAAGTCGTCTTCTTTTCTCCGATCCTGTCAAAAAAATCTTTATTCTCCCTTCTTTTTTTCAAACATCCAGGATTTCCCCGGTTACCTTCGAATTCCATGTCAATGTTAGGTAAGTCGATACCATTGATTCAATACACTTTCGACTCAACTATCATTGACACAGTATACCATTGACTTGCCTCCTGCTGCCACTGAGTAATTTAAATGAATGTTAAAATTGCGATCGTTACATACCTTTCTAAGGGATGTGATTTTTTTCGGGCAAAAGTATCACTCAACTTTGACAAGTTTAAAATACACACTTGCCTCGTGAAATTAATGAATACAACATTTTTTAATATTTTGAAATTGTAAGATAAAATTTTACACAAATTTCTTTACAAAATGAACAAGTTGACGACATACGAATCTCTAGACACATATGTAAGCGCACAGAAGCATGTATCTAAATTTACACAAGTCTAGAGTTTAAAACCGCTACATGAGTTTATTTTAGATGCTGATAGACATATCAAAGATTAGTCCAAATATTATGATTTATACCAGACATTTTAACTTTCATCAACTCTTATGAATGAGAAAAACATTAACACTTAAATTCTGTTCACTTTTTTATTGCCTTGTTATTACGAGAATTGTGAATGAAGAAAACAATTTTTGTACCTGTGCATACATATTTTAACTGTTTTATTAATTTTCCTGCTTTTGACAAATGCCTTGTTGTATATACTGAAAATTATGGTAGTAAATTTCCATCAAAATATTTTTAATAGCAAATATGTTTTTTGTTAATTGGGCTCATGAAGAAAGCGTCAAATTTGGTTACGCGCATAACCTATCTAGTAGAAACAATGTACCATGTTTCATCAAAATAACTTTATTGCTTTTATTTACTTTTAGTGAATTTTTTTTAAAAAAATTCACTAATGAGGAGATCCCGACCATTGAATTTTGAGAAAATTCCTTCAAATTAGCACTAATTAGGCCCCCGAAAACAGATATCCGGGGTCAGTTTCAATTTATATATATATATATATATATATATATATATATATATATATATATATATATATATATGTATGTATGTATGTATGTATGTATGTATGTATCACACCGATAACTCAAAAAATAATGGGCTGATTTTGATCAAATTTGGCAAGTACCTTTCTTTAGCCCGTGGCTTGGATATGTTCGTTATCCAGAAAAATATGATGCGTTGAAATACATTAAACAATGATTTGGCTTAATTTGACAGACGGATTCCCCCGGTCTGTACCAGTTCTGAGCTGACCTTTAATGTATCGAATTTCGACCACGTAATTATAATGTATGTTTGTAAGAAAATAAATTCGGGACTCAGCAAGTGCGTTATGGTAGCGGATTTTTATTGAATGCCTTAAATTTGAATAGCTCAATTTGCTATTAACCTATAAGGTTCGTTGGACAGAAAACTAGTTTTTTTTGGGAAATGTTAAGTTTCTTTTCATTTTTTTATACATTTTCAAACAGTAAAGTTATTTTCATGAAACATGACACATTGTTTTTACTATATAGGTTATACTGGTAACCAAAATTGATGCCTGCTTTCTTAAAAAGAAAACACACATATTTGCAATAAAAACATTTTAATGAAAATTCACTACCATAACGCACTTGCTGCGTCGAGAGTCTTTTTAAACTGATCCCTATATTATTCATGGTATGCGATTATAAATGTAAATATTTTCAAAACTATAAGGTCTAAAGGTATAGCGAGATTTATAAAAAAAACTTAACGCAGAGGGCATTTCACTTCTGAAAAACGTAAAATACGGGCTGTTTGAAAAATTTCAAAGTTCGTCACTATTTAAGAGGTCCCTATATACGGCATCTTAATTTTATCGATAAATATTATGGGCTAAAACCTTTCTGAATACGTCATTTTAATGGGACATCGTTGTCTATTATTAAAAACGTCGTATCATAATTTTTGGTATGTGCCAAAGAGGTGAAAAGTTACAAAACAATTTTAAGAACTCAAACTTTAAAATTTTTTCTCACAAGCATTATAATTCGATGGAATATGTAGAAATGCAATATTATAAGGGGTGTTCGATTAAAAAAAGAGAATTTGTCTCACCAACAACTCATAGGCTACCATGTGATTGTCAAAATAATTTCATAAGATGCAACTCAAGACAGCCTATAATTAAAGTATACAATTTTTTCTCGTATCTTGTATAATAACCTGAATATTGAGCTTTACCGTAGAAATGCGGCACCATGTATATATGTAAACAGATAAAATATACGTATTATATATATATATATATATATATATATATATATATATATATATATAGGTTCAAGATGGCCTAGTTTGCGCCTACTTGTCGCTGCCGCTTCTACACTCGCTATCCTGGACTCCATTCAGAAGACAGCTATACATCTCATCGGTGACTCTACCCTCACCCAAAAGCTGCCATCCCCTGCCCACCGACGTGCCGTTGGTGACCTCTCTCTCTCTCTCTCTCTCTCTCTCTCTCTCGCGCGCGCTTTTACAGATATCTGCACGGGCACGGCTCAGAGGAGCTTTCTTTTATAGTTCCTCCACCTGCTGCGCCAAACAGATCTACCAGGGAAACAGACCGAATGCACCCTTTTACTGTCCAGGTCACCAGACATAGAACATCCTCTTATGCCCGCTCTTTGGTCTCGAGGACTTCCAAGTTGTGGAATTCCTTGCCGGCACATATTTTTCCTTCTCCTCCGAACCTCCAAACCTTCAAGTCCAGAATTAACAAGTTGCCTATTTGCTCCTTGTCGACACCCACGGTACGATAGTATTTGGGCTGTAAGCCCTCATGGTGTGTTGTTGAAATAAAATAAAAAAAGCCTGGACGCAGCAAGTGCGTTATGGTAGTGAATTTTCATAGAAATGATCTGGCACAAAATATTTTATTATTACTTTTTTTTCTTGTAACATAGAAATCTAAATTTTGGTGTATAGTTTACTTTTTATATCGTAAACCTACCTACCAAATTTGGTTATCACAGATTTTATATTTTTTAAGATAAAAAAAATTTTCAAATGAAAACTCAAAATTTTCCCGGAAAACCTCGTCCGATTTTCTTGACTAACAAACATATCAAAGCCATTTACAAAAGGAAGGTATGTGCCAAATTTTATTAAAATCGGCTTATTACTTTTTGAGATATGAATTTTTTTCAAATGAAAACTCAAAATTTTCCCGGAAAACCTCGTCCGATTTTCTTGACTAACAAACATATCAAAGCCATTTACAAAAGGAAGGTATGTGCCAAATTTTATTAAAATCGGCTTATTACTTTTTGAGATATGAATTTTTTTCGAATGAAAACTCAAAATTTTCCCGGAAAACCTCGTCCGATTTTCCTGACTAACGAACTTATCCAAGCTATTAACAAAAGAAAGGTACGTGCCAAATTTTATCAAAATCGGTCTATTATTTTTTGAGTTATCGGTGTGATACATATATATATATATAAATATATATATATATATATATATATATATATATATATATATAAATATATATATATATAAACATATAAAAATTGAAACTGACCTCGGATATGGGTTCTAGGGGTCCTAGATCGCGCTCATTTGAAGAAATTTTTTCAAAATTCAAAAGTCGAGATCTCCTCATTAGTGAATTTTTTCTAAGAAAATTCACTAAAAATTAATGGTGAAAAATAAACTGCGAATGCTTTGGATGAAGATCAGTCTGGATTTAGGCCTGGTCGAGAATCTAGACTGCAGCAGTGCTGGTACTTAAACGAATACAAAAGTAGATATACGTTTATTGTTTTTGTAGACCTGGAAAAAGCATTCGATAATACGGGTCGAAAAACTTGTTTTGTATAATATAACAAAGAAATTTGCGTTTGTACTGGATATATATGTGCATTATTTCTAATCAATTTCTAAATGTATCTATCAGTGCTGTTCACAAGTTCCTATCTTCACTTAGTGTGCCATAATATATTTTACCGGAAATGGAATTTAGGCTAAAATACGAAAGGTGTTGTAAATACAGACTTCAAGACTTTTTCTGTGGCTTCAGTATTGCGTTTATTTTCTGTAAATGAAGGACGTAGCCAGCGCGTAAGCTAACTGGAGCAAGTAAAGCCAGATAAGTTGTTTTTAAGTCTGTATTTAGTATGGAACAGTTTCACCGAGTAAGGCCAACGATGAAAGAAAGGTCTAAGGCAAGGGTGAACAATATAGCTATAACTGTTAAATTTATTTATAGAAAATGCAATAAATAAGTAGACGACTGTAAAAATTGACAGCAGGTAACAAAACGAGTGAGCAGCAGTTCCATTGCTTAAGTCATGCAAATTACATAGCGCCAATAATAGAGAACAGGGCTCGGAAGGGGTGAACAGCGTGTCAAGAAAAGTTAAACTAAAAATCAATATATTTAAAACATAATTAGTTTTAATTTAAATACAGACTTGGAGAACAAATGATAAAGACAAGGTATACCGATAAAAGGACAAATATTTATGTGCCTTCACTATTGTGTTTATTTTTTGTAAATGAAGGACGTAGCCAACGCGTAAGCAAGTGAAGCCAGAAAAGTAGTTTTTAAGTCTGTATTGAGTATGGAACAGTTTCACCAAGTAAGGGCAACAACATTCAATGAAAGAAAGGTCTAGGGCAACGGTGAACAATATCGCTATAACTGTTAAAGTTATTTATAGAAAATACAATAAATAAGTAGACGACTGAAAGAACTGTAAGCAGGTAACAAAATAAATGGTCAACGGTTCCATTGCTTAAGTCACTCAAATTAGATAGCGCCAATAATAGAGAAAAGGGTTCGGAAGGGGTGATCAGAGTGTCAAAAAAAGTTAAACTAAACATCAATATATTGAAAACAGAAGTATGATAAAGACAAGGTATACCGATAAAAGGGCAATGTGCCAGCAAAGCTGAAAGAAAATATATTCTTGTATATAGTATGGAATAGTTTTACCAGGTAAGTGCAACAAAACCAATGAATTGTTTTTAATTTGTTATAAATGTTTTTTAAAACGGTAACAACAATCAATGAAAGAAAGGTGTAGGGCAAGCGTGAACAATATAACTGTTAAATTTATTTATAGAAAATACAATAAATAAGTAGACTACTAAAAGAACAGACAACAGGTAACAAAATAAATGATAAACCGTTCAATCGCTTAAGTCACGCAAATTAGATAGCGCTAATAATAGAGACAAGGGTTCGGGAGGGGTGATCAGCGTGTCAAGAAAAGTTAAACTAAAAATCAATATATTGGAACCAAAAGTAGCTTTAATTTAAATACAGACTGGAGGAAAAATGATAAAGACAAGGTATACCGATAAAACGACAAGGATAAGTGGGGGCCAGCAGAGCTGAAAGAAAAAAATATTCTTGTATACAGTGTTTCCAAAACTGGATGGGAATGTATTAATATCTCCGTTATTATTAGAGATAGGGAGACGGTTAAATTAGAAATATTTAGTAGAATTTCATGCTCGTTCCAAATATGAATTGTATTTTGCGGTTTTCGTTTTCGAGTTATTTTTAAAAAACCCAAAATTTGTCGTTTTCTTTTTTCTCCAATATCTAAGTATCCGTTGATCTGACATGTCAAAGACTTGCACATTAAATTTTTTGCTCATGTGATAGCCTGTAAAAAGAGCTTTCCAATGATGTACAACATACTTGATAAATCTTGTAATTGCACTGACAATTATGAGAAAAACCGTTTTGAGGATAGTAGGCTATTAAATCCAATACCAGAAAACAAATGACAAAAAAAAGGGCTCATAAAGCTGTAGGCCATAATATCTAATATTAGACTTCTACTCTTAACATAATTTTACGTAATAATTCACGATAAAAAAATAGGAACTTTGAGCACACCAATGATTCAGCCCATTATTACAAATGATATTTTACATTACAACATTCTCCTAAAAAATTCTTATTATTCAATTTCTATGCTGTCCAAACCAAGAAGCCGGAAAAAATGTGCGAATGGTCTGACGACCGCGGCCATGAATGAAGACAACAAAACACACACACACACAATTAAATGGGTAAACCTAGTAAATAACTAAATTTACAAACAGAACTCAATAAAAAGCAGATTAATGATTTACGAAGACCCCTTTGAAAATTGTTTGATTTTAAACATCAGTCAAACATCAGAAAAACAACAGAAGAAAGGTTGCTATGGACACTATCGCAACAATTGAGAATACTGTGATTCTTAATTATCTGAACAATTTAAGGTGTATTTAACACGTTGCTTAAAATTTTGTACTAAATAGGTTGTTTCCTGTTCACTTTAAATATTATTCAACAACACGTTCAGTAATTCAAAATATTCTTCAGAATATTTTGACACCTTGGAATGTTATATTCGTTTTAACCGAAATACTGCGGCAGCTGCAAATTCATATCAAAACAAGTACCCAGAAAGATGACAACCAAACACCAAAACATTTCGCAGGATAGAGACCAATCTATTGAACGACGGTAGCTTCCAAGCAAAGAAACTACCAATGCCTAGAAATGAAGAAAGAAATAATGATGTCTTACAGATTTCAAACGAAAACCCTCCGCAATCTGATCGGTTTTATGGTGAAAAAATTGACGTTCCAAAAAGTACGCTACAACGTGCATTAAAGCAAAGTCATTACCATCCATACAAACCTACAATCGTACCAGGCTTAAATGTTCACGTTTACCCTAAGCGACTTCAATTCTGGAGATGGCATCAAGGACTATGTCAGCAAGGTGAAAATTTTTATTTGAAAATAATATGAACCGGTGAATCCAGATTTATAAATTGTGGTGTGTATAATCGCCATAATCGGCATTATTGGGCAAATGAAAATCCCCATCTAAAGGAGTGTGTGACGTCAGATTGCATTGGCTGCGGTATGGTTACCATTCGCATATTTTAAACATTTAAAGGAAGAAAGACGATTGCAAGACAGATTTGGTATTAATGTTTGGTGCAGCTTATTAGGTAAAAAACCGTTATTTTTATTTGTAGATTAGACAGTTAATTTTAAAAAAAATCAGGTTACTGCATTGTTGGTTCTCTCTTTTTTTGAAAATAATTTAACTGGGGAAAGGTATCTTAATCTATTGAGAAATGATATCTTATCAAGAATTAGAAGAGTTCATGATAATTCAGACGAGATTTGGTACCAACAAGACGGTTGTCCACCTTACAATGCTAAGATCGTCAAGAATTTTTGTACCAAAATTTTAATAATCGTGTCATTTGTAACAACGGGCCGGTTCATTGGTGTGCTGGAAGTCCTGATTTAACGCTCATGGATTTTTATTTTTGGGGTACTCTGAATGATGTGTATAAATTCGATCCACCACAAAATATCAATGAATTACGAAACAGATTTACGGAAGCTATTAATCATATTAACCAAAACACCCTCACTAGAGTTTGCAGGCATGTTTCAAAAAGGTGTATTGAACAAAACGGTGGCCATATTGGACAATTTTTTATTTAGTGTATTTTTAAGTTTTTATTTTATTATTTGTTGAGTTCCGTTTTTAAATGTGCTCTTTTGTGGAGTTTAAGTTTGTATTTGTTTCACATAATATTACCTAGCAATAATGAAAATTAAGTATTGTAAATTAAATCACAATATTTTTTATCGTGAACCATTACGGAAAATTATGTTAAAAGTAGAGGTTTATTGTTAGAATCCATGGCCTATAGCTTTTTGAACACTTTTTTTTTGTCATTTGGTTTCTGGTATTGGATTTCATAGCCTACTATCCTCAAAACGGTTTTTCTCAAAATTGTCAGTGCAATTTCAAGATTTCTCATGCATGTTGTACATCATTGGAAAGCTCTTTTCACAGGCTATCACATGCGCAAAAAATCAAATATGGCTGCCCTAATAAAAACAAACGTTGATACCTGTAGCTCAAAAACAAATGGCAATCCAAAGTTGAGAATGGCAAAAAAAGATTACTCTGTAAAAAGTGTCCTTATAATGTGCAAGGCTTAGACATGTCAGATCAACGCCTACTTAGATACTGAAGAAACAAGAAATCGACAATTTTTTTTTCAAAATAACTCGAAAACCAAAAGAAGGCAGGGCAAAATACAAGCCATATTTGGAACTAGCATGAAATTATACAAAACATTGCTAATCTAACCGTCTCCCTATCTCTATTAATAACGGAGATAGCAATACATTCCCATCCAGTTTGGGATAGACTGTATAGTATGGAACAGTTTTACCAAGTAAGAGCAACAAAAATCAATGAATTAGTTTTAATTTGTTTTAAATGTTTTTTAAAAAACATTCTTGTATATAGTATGGAGCAGTTTTACCAAGTAAGGGCAACAAAAATCAATGAACTAATTTTAACTTGTTTTGAATGTTTTTTAAAGGTAGCAACAATCAATGAAAGAAAGGTCTAGGTCAAGCGTTAACAATATAGCTATAACTGTTGAATTTATTTATAGAAAATACAATAAATAAGTAGACGACTAAAAGAACTGACAACAGGTAACACAATAAATGATCAACCGTTCCATTGCTGAAGTCACGCAAATTACATAGCGCCAATAATAGAGACAAGGGTTCGGAAGGAGTGATCAGCGTGTCAAGAAAAGTTAAACTAAAAATCAATATATTAGAACCAGAAGTAGTTTTAATTTAAATACAGACTTGGAGAAAAAATGATAAAGAAAAGGTATACCGATGAAACGACAAGGATGAGTGGGGGCCATGAGAGCTGAAAGAAAAAAATATTCTTGTATATAGTATGAAACAGTTTTACCAAGTAAGGGCAACAAAAATCAATGAATTAATTTTAACTTGTTTTAAATTTTTTTAAGGTAGCAACAATCAATGAAAGAAAGGTGTAGGGTAACAGTATAGCTATAACTGTTAAATTTATTTATAGAAAATACAATAAATAAGTAGACGACTGAAAGAACTGACGGCAGGTAACAAAATAAATGGTCAACGGTCCTATTGCTTAATTCACGCAATTTACATAGCGACAATAATATAGGAAAGGGTTCGGAATAGATGGGGTGATCAGCGTGCCAAAATAAAAATCACTATATTGAAAACAGAAGTACTTTTAATTTAAATAGAGACTTCGAGAAAAAAGAAAAAGACAATATATAATATAATAAAAGGACAAAAAATGAGTGTGCCAGCAGAGCTGACACAAAAAAGATGTTCATATTTAGTATGGAACAGTTTCACCAAGTAACGGCAAAAACAATCAATGAATTAGTTTTAATTTGTTTTAAATGTTTATTTAATTTATGTGATACCTAGGATCTTGTATCTTTTAGTAATTATTATTACACCAGAAAGTAGAAGCCGAGTAGTTCACCCATTGGTTGACCTTCTCGGATAAATATTGGGACTAGGAGTGTCCTCAAGAACAGAAAAATCAAAACTCAGATGGGTGACTACAGAAGTGAAATAAGCATCTTCGATAAAGGAATTCCACAAGGCTCAGTCTTGGGCCCTACACTATATCTACTTTATGTAAACCTATTAAAAGAGCTGAACTAGTATGTGAATGCAAAATTTACGTAACGACACTATACTACTTTTGAAGGACGAGACCCACATCAACTGGAAAACAATATAAATCAAGACATGAGTAGATATCTAGATTGGTTGCTATAACACATATTAGCGACAAACAAAAATAAGAATGATTATATAATTTTTAGGCAAACAAGCAAAATATCACTGTCCAAATAAAAGTTGATAAGCAATTAATAAAACAAGCTAATAAAGCTCAATACATGGAAATAACATTTGAAAAAATCTGTGATGGGAGGTACATATGAAGATAATCCAGAAAAAAATTATACCCTTGATTGGAGTCTTAGCTAGATGCCCCAAGGTAGATATAGCAATATTAGTTTACAAAGCACACATACTAAGCAAAATATGCTTAATATTTGGGGACAGTGTACAAAAAACATTTAACAAAGATAGCTACCACACTAAACAAAGCCTTAAAAACCTTATACAGGCTACCAACACTCACTCCAACGACAGAAGTATATCTGAAAACTAACTCTTACACAATTCAACAGCTGTACGAAATAGAAACCTTAAAGTGTGTATACAATATCGTGAACTGGAAGATGAAATCTAATATTCAATTTAACAAAAATACACAACTACATAGTTACACTACAAGGCAGGAAAATCACTTCCACATGGACACAACACATACAGATCATGAAAAACACGGAATCCCACAAAATCCAATCAGGCTGTACAACAAACTGCCAGAAGAAATCAAGGAGAGCAGGACAGCAAAAATATTTACTAAGAGGTTAAAAACCCATTACAAACTGAGTGTGATTAGTTAATTAAAATGTGCAGTGCAGATTAAATGAATTAGGTTAATTTTGGCTAGTGCCTATTGCAGAATTGTAGTAATATTAAATGTCTGTAAAATAAACTGGCAAGATAAATATTATATAGAATGACAGTGTGTAAGTGAAAGTAGGTGGAAGTAATAAAACACTGAATCAGTTTCTAACATAAGAAAACCAAAAACAGAGCCTCGGTAGTTCAGTGGTAAGAACGTGTGCCTCTGAACCGAAGGGTACTGGATTCGATCCCAGGGTACTCCTTTCACTTTTTTAGTACATACTTTACAATTAACATCAACCAAGCATTTGAGCAAGTTGAATGTCTGCACGTTCCGCCGTTCGGAGGGAGCGTAAAGCCGTCGGTTCCGTGTCCTGCGATGTTGGGCACGATAATGATCTCCACCCTCATTATGGAAAGGCAGGAGTTTGGCAAAATATCCAGGATAGTGAGTTGAACTTCTCCCTGGCGTCGTTGATTGGCCATAGTCGCGGAAATAGGCCGATGTTAAAGAAATAAAAACACACCCAAAAGCAAAAACAATGCCAGTTTATTATTAGGCATCAGATATAACCAAGGTTGAACACTGTACATTATCATTTAATAAGCTTATAATTTTGTATCTTATATTTTATACCACTTTTGTCACTAGTTTATTATTAGATCGTAGGTAACAACATAACAAAGGAATTTAGCCGACTGAGTTCTCGTAAATTCCAGTAGCAAACATTCATATATTTACTTAAATGTTATTACGCTCTTATAGTACCTGTCTTAAACCGTAGATATAAATGTATAAAAAAATATATGAAAAACTTTCATATAATCTCTGGTTATTTGGATAAGACACACTTACAAATGATAAACGTTGCTTGGTAAATTTTGGTGTCTGGAAGGTGGCTGAACGAGCTCGTCCACTAGGCCAAACAATAGGAGACAAGCCAGAGGTAATGAAGATAAGTAGCGATAGAACTGCAAAAATTGATATAGAGGTAAATGGTTAACAACTTTTAAGAGTAGAAATATCCACGTATCTTGGAATTAATACTACGGATGATAGCAAATCAAGCTTTCAATAGACTTAACTTATAAAAGTCTGTGGTGAACAGAAGTGTAGACACATCTTCTGAAGCCATCCCAAATTCTTTGTACTTACATACATAATGTACATTTAATAGACAAAATACTCTTCTCATTAATAGACATTTTAACTTAGACCCGAGGAAGAGGTTAATCAAATCACAAGTATGGATTACTTTAATGTAGGTATAGGGCAGAAAGCTAAATTTTGCGCACACAGAGCAGAGCCTAATTTTGCACATGGAGAAAAAATGATAAAGACAATGTATACTGAAAGAAAGACAAACAAGAGTGTGCCAGCAAAGCTGACAGGAAAAATACGCTGGCTGATTCAAATCGAGAAAATACAGAAATTTGTTGGTCATATTTAGAGAGACAATAACTTTCTGACATTATCTGAAGGACATATACCTTGAAAAAAGGAACAGGTAGACCAAGAGGCAAACCTCTTGGAAACCTGGCTGACTAGATGAAGCGCGGAAGCTGCAAAACCTACATACATAATGTACATTCAATAGACAAAGTACTCTTCTCACTAATAGACATTTTAACTTGGACCCGAGGAAGAGGTTAATCAAATCACAGGTATGGATTACTTTGATGTAGGTATAGGGCGGAAAGCTAAATTTTTCGCCCACAGAGCAGAACCTAATTTTGCACATGGAGAAAAAATGATAAAGACAATGTATACTGAAAGAAAGACAAAGAAGAGTGTGCCAGCAAAGCTGACAGAAAAAAATATGCGTGATGAATCAAATTGAGAAAATTAAGACATTTGTTGGTCATATTTGGAGACACAATAACTTTCTGATATTATCTGAAGGACACATATCTTGAAAAAAGGAACAGATAGACCAAGAGGCAAACTTCTTGGAAACATGGCTTACTAGATGCAGCGCGGAAGCTGCAATAAAATGAAAACAACTGCTGGAGACGTGATTCATAGTTGCGGCGACAGGGTACACCGCCTCTAAACTGTGATTATGCATATCGTATATTCTAAATAATACACTGGTCAAAATGTGTAAACGTCTTTTAACCAAATCCAAAAAAAACTAACAATGAATGAATTAAGTACATTTTGAAGAACCCAATTCATCACAAAACAGTTTTTACACATGACGATCGCTGACCTGACCTGACCCGACGATCGTTTCGCTAACAAAGTTAGCATCATCAAATGGGTGAATAAAGTCATCTCTCTGATGCCGCTAACTTTGTTAACAAAACGATCGTCAGGTCTAAAACTTGTATTTTAATGAATCGGGTTCTCCAAATTGTACATATCAGTGCCCATTACAGGTTCCAATCTTCACTCAATAAATGAACTTGAAAATAATTTTACTGAAGATGGTCGGTAAACGAGGTCGAAACCAGAATTAATTTAATACATTTCTGTCCGAGATAAAAGATTTAATTAATTTTGAAGATTTAAGAAACAGGATATCTATATATTATACAATTCAGGAATTTGTGATACCAGCACATGAAACTGTGTATTGATGGGGATGAGGCTTTTCTAAATTCCTTTTTATCGAGGCTGATTTTCTGAGCTGATAGTCAGCTCTACAAAACTGATTCAGGAGGTATAGAATTTGTACATAATGAATTTTAGAGTAAACATAACATGCATAAATATTAGCGAGCGAAAAATAATTTCAAACTTACCTTGGGAAAAATGATATTAAACACAAAAACAAAACAAACAACAAAAAATAAGAGGGTACTTAAACTTTTAAAAAAAGAGTTATGAAACAAGATCACTTGTGGCATGTTCAATAATTCTGAATAGGTACTTAAGGTCCTGCTTAGTTTGTTATTTGTTATATACATGAAATCGCCAAAGCCACAAGGGCAATAACAGACAATATATCGTACCAAATCCTCACCGGTTGCTAAAATTTATGTTTATTTAATATGCCCCTAATAACAACTCTATTAAAAAGCAATGCCCTAATCATTACTAGAAAGATTTATTATATCCCTGCTACTGGAATACAGTTGTATACCATATACTGCTCAGCTGAGCGTCAAATCTTAAACAATTCACAAATTATCAATTTGAAAGTTCTGGACCCGCCTCTGTCCCCTCCGTAACTCCACCCCGCGCTTGCGCTCCCAACAACCTCGCATGCTTTGCCGTGCAAACATTGTATGTCGGTTCGAATCTCCCCTCTCTAGCGAGCCATCTCTGTTTATCCCGGCCCGAGAGTGAGACCGTGTCTCGATCTCGCGACGACCACCTCCCCGCGAGAGCCCAACTGCTTCACGGTATCGCATCCTCTTGTACTAAATCCAATCAACGTGTCGTATTGGCCAGTCGTGCCTCTTGGCGCCGTTACGTTAACGTCTCGACGCGAAACTCTATCACTATCATATAAACCTCCACGTGATTCAGTCCACCTTAGACTTGAATAAACGCGATGTCATTTAGCGGCACCTAAAGCTCGTAAACTCACTAGCGGACAGTTTTATTGCCCGGCCACGTGCCGCCAAAGTGCTGTGTTTATTGCTCTATTAGTGACGGTCTTAAAGAAATTTATGACTCTGCTTCTCATTGTTAAAAAGACACCAGGTGTTTGTTGAACTTGATGTGCTACTGTGTTCGAATCTACGATATGTAATTTAATATTGACTTACATCAAAACAGGTGAAAATGAGTTCTTATCAATTTGTTAACTCATTAGCGCAATGCTATGGACAGCAAGTTCGACCTGGAGGAGACCAAGGTGCTCACCAGGGCCCCAACCCAGGTGGTGATTATTACAATCCGAACGCAGCAGCCGCTTCTAGTTATCCTCCAGCTTGTTACTCTCCGCCTCAAGTAGCTCCTCAATATCCACAACATCCTTACGCTACACCTGCTGCAGGACATGGATTGCAACCCACCATGGGTGATTATACCCAGCTCCAGCCCCAGAGGCTTGTAGCAGGCGGTAACACTCACATGCATCATGCAAGTCCAGGAGCTCAAAGCCCAGGTATGGTCAATCCTTCGGCAAGTTGCAAATATGCTGATTCGACCTCTTCTACTGGAGTAGCTTCTCCACAAGATTTGAGCACAAATGGTCCACCAACCAGAAACACGCCACCTCTATCGAATCCACAAACATCTAATAACTCAAATGCTACCATCACGTCCAAGAGTTCAGGGTTGACATCCCCATTATCGGTAAGCACATCTCCATCTGGAAAATTAGCTACCGGTTCTTCGACCGCTTCGCAAAATCTATCTTCACCAGCTTCGAGTACGAGTTCTACATCTAGCAATGAAAAATCTGGTACGAACAACAATAACACGAAAGGTCAATCTTCAAATCCTCCGCAAATATATCCCTGGATGAAGAGAGTCCATCTGGGTCAAAGTAAGTTTTTTCAAATAATATTTTTCATTAAAATATTTATTCATAAGCATGTTCTTTGATTATTTAAATACATGTAGACAAATGTCAGGTTAACAAGTGCCACGTAAATCAAAAGGAACGTCTTTAATGGGACCGGGGATGCTCCTCAGACTCGGTAGTAGACTATAAATCATGCGGTCTCTTATAAATCGACCTCTGGGTCTCGACGGGTACAGCCGGCCACTTCCCGGCTTGATGAACTGCCACATATGCCGATACTGTTTTTAAATATTTATTTCTTGATACTTTTCAAATAAAAACTTTAGACACAAAATTATTACTTTTAATATGATCTTGAATAAGAAACGTTAGATTAATTTAATTAACCTAGGAAAATTCTTAAATATAAATTAATAGAACCGTAGCTCTAAAACAGTGTACACAGATTTTCTAAAAGGAAAATTTATCTGATATATACCTACCTATATATTTAAAAAAACTATGTAAAATCTACTCAAACAACAAAAAATTAATATTTTCCAGAAACTACATTATATATTTCAATTTTTGATTTATACGTATGTTAGGCATATCAGGCATTATAATATAAGGGTAGGTACCTGATCTGTAATTTAAAAGCTCGGCTACTAATAAAAAATTAACTATAAGATCGTCTTCTTCCTATCGTTTGATAGGTTATAATAAACATTATAAATAATCTTACTTAAAGTGAGCTATAAAAAGTATTAATTATGTCATAAAGCCATCAAAGAAACAAGTAGAATTTAACTTTTGTTGTTGTGTTATTATCCGGGTAATAAATTAAAAGAGACTGGCATGTTATCATTATGTCTGATAATTTGAATCGCTTAATTTTACAGATCCCTCGTTTGTTTTCTTCATTAATATAAAGAAAGATATGTCTTGTGTCTTCTTGAATAATGATTATGTTTGTTAAAATATTTTATGCACAAAATAATATTTCTCTTAATAATATTTTTGAGGAAGAGAGAAGAAAATAAATAGAATCCACAATAAGGAATATTGAGCAGTGTTTAATTTTTTTTATCTAGTCCTGAATACATATTTTTTTATATCCACTACTTTTTCAGTTTGTATATTGTTATTGTTGCTGCATTTCGTCTACATTATGTCTTCTTCGTTTTGTTACTTTTAGGGCACAATTTACTTTTATGAAATAAGCAAATGTTTCATTATTACTATTAATACTTTTCCATTCATTTTAACTCCAGTTGCCCTACAATAAAATAATTTTTTATACTGACATGATATTATACTAAAATTTCTCATATATACATACATAGTATATATATATATATATATATATATATATATATATATATATATATATATATATATATATATATATATATATATAGTGTGTTTCACTTAAAATGATACACCTCCATACCTTTTTTATTTTTAAGCGAATTATAAAAAAACCTCCATTTTGTATGTGAAGCTTGTCGAGCTTCTTTAAATAAGGAAACTACATTTTAGCATTAGTAAATAACTAGCCTACTGTGATCAACAATTTTCGTAGATAATTGGAACAATTTTATCGTGAATTTTTTTCAAAAAAATGTATAAATAAGTTTTTCGGAATCACCCCAAAACCCACAATCCCAAGTTTATTGAAAAACAAAAAAAAACACCGCAAAAATATTGCAGATAATGTTAATTTAATTCACACAAAAAAAATGAAATAAAAGAAACAAACAAGAAACACAAGAAAATAATTATAACATTGCAGGTTAAATAACAGTTTTCTCTTCTAATTCGCCATTTAGTAATACACATTTTTTAATTATTTTAGTACAGTTCTTTACTACTCTACGTAATTCAGCTTTTGTAAGCTACCGACAAGCGCTTAGGTGATTCTGCCACGAAGATCTTGCAAATCTTGTCGCCTGGTTTTGTACAACTTTGCTTTAATGTTTCCTTATAAATAAAAATAGAGCGGAGTTAGGTCCGGAGATCTAGGCGGCCAGAAAATCAAAGTACTATTTTGACCTATCCAACTTCGTTTAAAGTTTTGATTAAGCTATTGTCTATCATATCATATTTGGTCGCACTTGAATTGGGAGTTCACGTAATGCATTCCAAAGTTCACTGTTTGAAATCTATAATAATCGGCAATCAAATTGTAATTGAAAAAGAGGGGCCCTATTATTCTACATCATACATTAATATTCTGAGACTGCTTTCTGCAATTAATCACCCAATGTGAATTCTCTGCTGACCAGTGACGGCAATTCTGTGATGATACTACACCATTTGTCGTAAAGGTACCCTCGTCTGTATACAGAATATTGTTTAGAAAAATCCAGCTATTCAAATTATTTCTTGAGTCCACAAGCAATATTTCGGACCTCTTTCATTGCCACCTTGTTCTAACGTGTGTAAATTTTCTTATTCTGACGAAAGCAACGCGATATCTTCGAAACAGATAAATTACGTGATACTGTCCTAATTCTTGCTTAAAGGTATTCATTGATGAAATTCAAAATAACTTGATTATCCGATACCTTTGAACGGATCTTCTATATATATATATATATATATATATATATATATATATATATATATATATATATATATATATATATATATATATATATATATATATATATATAATAGTTAACCGTTTTGATGAAACTACACTTTCTGTTGTTAATAGCTTGGATGAGTTCGTTAGCCAGTCCAATCAGGCCAGTCTTTTTAACAAAAAAAAAAGAAAGGCAAAATATTGGTATCTTTGAAAATACCAAAGTAATTTTCATAACATTCGGCGCATACATGTTATCCCAAAAGAGACTTTACTATACACCAAAACTAACATTTCTCGGGTGATGGCAAGTCGATATCAAAGGTAACTTAAAAATAATTAATACCATCAAAAAGTATGCTTTCCAAAAATATGTCACATAACCCATGTTGCTATTTAAGAAATTAACGGTCCTTCCACTAAGGGGGTGCTTCAAAAAATGCCGATAATGTCACCACATAGTTTCTGCATCTAGAGTTATCATAATTATAACAAACTACTAACGTTTTTTCCATATTCAGTCGCTTCTTCCAACACTTTACTTCACAGTGTGAAAAACTGATTAAATAAAATTTCGCTGCGAAAGCAAGCATCATTACAACAGCTTCGCTGGCCCAGTGTTAATAAGGTTTACCTTTAAAACCATAATTAGGGGTTCAATTCTCAGGACAAGCGTCACTTTTTTCAAGCACCTTCATGCTGTAAAATTAACATTGTAAAATTGTCACATCGCGTTTGAGCAAATAGAATGTCTGTACGTTTCGCCTTTCGGAGAGGGCATAAATCCGTTGGTCATGTGTACCATGCGCTATGGGCTACGTTGAAGATGCAGAAAAAAACGGTTTGGTAGAAGTTCCAAAAGGGTGCTGTGAAATTGCTCCATAGCGTTGGTGGTTAAAGAAAGTCGCGGAAATAGACGGTCGCGTCGTTACCGAAACAAAGTACAATACACTACATTACAAGTATCTCTATAGGGATACATTTAAAACGCAAGAATAGAAGGTGCTTAACAAAATATGTGATCAAATTTTTTGATTACAAGTACAAAAAAAAAAGATTCTGCTACAGAATATTTTGCGTCTGCTAATAAAATAATACTTACAAACATATTGGGTAACCATTTTTATAACCAAATTTAAATTGAATGGTTTAAAAACACCTCTCCGTCGGCAAGACAATGTAGGAGTAATTAAAAGTTAAAATGATAATAACATTGTAACTTAGAAATATACCTATTATACAAAATTCCATGGGACATGGTTTTTACAATTTAGATTCACTAACTCCCATTGTCAATTGTTAGCAAATCCTACGTAAATATTATTGACGACTTCTTGCTGTTTGCATCTTCTGCCCATTCTACTTACCAGTTCTCTAGTTGTAACACGCATCAAAACTAGCGGCAATCCCAAGTACAGAAGGAAGAATCTTATATCTACCACAGCATAGTTATAAGTATACTGTGTGTGTGTTTTTTGTTTCTTTATCTTCGGCCTATTTCCGCGACTATTTCCAATCACCGACGCCAGGGAGCAGTTTCACCTCACTATCCTGGAAATTTTGCCGGACCCCTGCGTTTCTGTAAGGAAGGTAGGGATCGTTAACGTGCCCAACATTGCATGGACACTGGACCGACGGCTTTACGCGCCCTCCGAAGGGCGCAACGTGCAGACATTCAACTTGCTCAAATACAATGTCAGAACCTCGGTTGATCTTAATGTTACAGTTTGTACTGAAAAAGTGAAAGGAGTACGCTGGGATCTAACCCAGTACCCTTCGGTTCAGAGACACACGTTCTTACCCCTGAATCACCGAGGTTCGTATAAGTATGCTGTGTCTGTACTATATATAACACAGTTTCACTAAGTTTGGACAGACTTTATTAACTTTAATATTATTGTCAGTTAACTGTGCCCGCATTACTTAGCAAGTAATCATCAAAAATTTAAAATACAAACGATTCCCTCTTAAACCTCAAGTTTTGTCAAACAATGAGCCTCAATCTTCGAATAAATTTTATATTCAAGTGCAAGTTTAAGTTATGCTATTTTTGAACTGTTGGCATCTAGCTATTTATTCTTACCTTAGGATCTATATTTTAGGTCTTAAAAAATTCCTGGGCGCAGCAAGTGCGTTATGGAAGCGAATTTTCATGAAATGTATATAACTCAATGTTCTATTCACCTAAAAGTTGAACTTCGGCACGTAGTACGGTATTTACCAGGGCAACATATCAACCAAATTTCATGAAAATAACTGTAATCTTTCGAGATACCTTATTTTTTCGGAAAATTATTTTTTTTTAGAAAAACTGCTGCGACAAGGCTGGATAACGAACTCGTCCAAGCTTCCATAAAAGAAAGATTTTTGGCTTGTTCCATCGGTAAATAACGTTTTGAGTAATCGGTTGGATATATATATATATATATATATATATATATATATATATATATATATATATATATATATATATATATATATATATATATATATATAGTTACATCCCTGTATATTCTCAACATCATACAAAATACGACGAATCCGGAAACCCTGCATCATCAGTTTAGTGACCTGTGTAAGAGTGCTGATGCAGACGTTTGCATTTATGTTAATTCTGTAGAACATTATTTCATTCAATCGCTGTAACTCTAGTTGTTCACATGTTGTTTTGAATCACATATTTTATAATACATTTTAAGACTGAAATAATTGTACCACTTAAATAAATAAATTACTTTTTTCGGACAATCGCTACGAAAAACCTAATTGGCGCTGCGAACAGGATTGCACATCGAAACCTGATTTTGGCAAGCTTTAAATCTTCGTAAAATTAGTTTCGGTCTTTTTTCTAAAAGTTTATGTGCAACATCGAACATCCACACCGGTGCAAGTCAGTCCACACTGCCAGAGGGAAATCAGCGAGAAACCAATAGCAGAAGTACCAATGAGCTTCCTGTAAGTTTCCTCCAATATTTTTATCTGTGCATTCATATCGTATCTATTTTACATTTATACCTTATATAATTTTGTTCAATAATTCCTATTCGCGCTCTATTTTTCAATTCACCCTGTAATACTTAACAACCATTACTTGTTCATGTATGTTGTGTAATGATAAGAGATAGATCGCCTATTAGGAAAAGAGAACCTATATTAGAATTAGAGGAAGACAATTTTAATCAATTAAGTTTACATAATTTAGAAATGGCAAATAATCACATTGCCGAATTTTCACAAGCTGCTATCATGATCCCCGAATATTCCGGTGGACAGAAGCATCTTGCTTATTTTATTAAACAATGCGAACTTTATATTACTAGTTATAGAAGGCCAGAAGCCGAAACACACGCAAATCGAATGTTACTAGAATTTATAAAAGCTAAAATCACTGGTAACGCTCGTGACGTGTTAATTAGTTTAGAAAACCATACATGGGAAAATATAAAATTTGCTTTAAAAAATCAGTTTTCAGACCCCCGTTCAGAAAATCTTTTATTTAATGATTTAAATACTAGCTTTATGACTAAATCACAAACTATTCAGGAATATTTCAATTTAATTAAAGAAAAGCTAAAGATCTTAATTGAACATGTAGATATACAAGATTTAGTAAACGATGTAAAAACTTATAAGAAAGAATTTTATCAACAAAATGCAGTGGCAGCATTTAAAGCGGGTGTAATAGAACCTTACTTCTCACATCTTAGATTAGTTAGTGTTAATACTCTTGATTCACTTATGTTAGAGTGTAATAGAATAGATAACGAGATTATACAGTCGAATTTCATTAATAGCCTGAGAAACAAAAATAATACGAAAACAAATCATAACACACCTGTACAACATAGACAGACGTATACCCAAAAACCAATATTTCCAGCATTTCCCCAAATTTACAACAAACCACAACAAATCACACAACAAAGGCAACCGTTTCCTTCTCGACCAATTTCTAACATAAGACCCGTTCAAAATTTTAATAGAAATATACAACACGTTCCAACTCAATTAAGTAGAGGAACGACACCCATGTCAATAAGCAACCAAACGCCCTTAAGAAATACACGACAAATGCCCCAAAGAAATCACATTATACCCCAATCTAGGCCCACGTTTCAACATCAAGAACTCTTTAACCAAGAGGACCTACCACTAGATCATTCTGACGAATACCCTTATGACGACCAACCCTCTGACGAAAATATAGAGCCACTAGAATTTCCTGAACCAACTGAAACTTTTACAAATTACAACACCAATCCAAATCGGGATTTTCACGAAACAGCCTCGGAAAACTAATCTATTTAGATATAAATAATATTGTTAATACCCCTAAATTACCGTTTTTTGTCATACCAAGTCTAAATTTAAAAGTATTGATTGATTCCGGAGCGTCAGATAGTATCATAAATCCAGGACCGGCTTACGAGTTATTTAAAAAATTTATTTATAAGGAACCATTTTCAATGAAATCAGTTAACCAGATAACCCATGGTGAAGACAACGTAAGGTATCCTATTTTACAAGAATTTAATATTAATTACCAATTTCCAATGCGTGTCATGCAATGGCACCATCGATTTGACGCGCTTATAGGGTCAGCTCATCTTACAAAATTAAAAGGAAATATCGATTATAATAAACAAATTTTAACTCTAGGAAACCAAAAAATACCATTTTACCTTGAAATTAATCCACTGAATTTTACACCTTTCAAACAAATTTGTGAAAATTATGTATCAGTCCCTGTAAATATAGAAAAAGGCACAGTAGTTTTACCACGTATTGAAGAAACAAATGTTTTAATTTACGAGTCAATAGCTGAAGCAAAAGATGGATATTGTAGAGTGCCCATAATAAAGAAAAACCCAAATTCAAAGTTTGTAGAAATACATTTTCAGGAACAAATAGATGTCGATCCATTACAAAATTACTCTGACGAACTACCTAAAATTTCAAAACATTTTGATGTAACAAAAGTTTTAAGAACAGATCATTTAAATACAGAAGAATATGAAAAACTTATTAATTTGTGTCGAAAGTATAATGATATTTTTTATCATGAAGACTCAGATCTCTCTTTCACCAATGCAATTAAACATAAAATAAGAACTAAAGACGATGAAGTTGTTCACACCAAATCGTACCGGTACCCTTTTCATTTACGTGAAGAAGTCCAAAACCAAATTCAAAAACTCTTAGACAACAAAATAATTAGACCCTCAATATCACCCTACTCAAGTCCGATATGGATTGTCCCGAAGCGTCAAGACGCTTCTGGAAAAAAGAAATGGCGCTTAGTGATCGATTATCGTAAACTTAACGAGAAAACGATCGATGACAAGTACCCATTACCTCGCATCGAAGAAATTTTAGATAATTTAGGACGCTGCTCCTATTTCACGACTCTCGATCTAGCACAAGGATTCCATCAAATTGAAATGGATCCTGACAGTATCGAAAAAACAGCATTCTCCGTAAATAATGGCCATTACGAGTGGATCCGAATCCCGTTCGGGTTGAAGGGGGCTCCTAGTACCTTTTCACGCCTAATGGATAATGTATTAAGACCATATTTATACAAGTTTTGTTTCGTATATATGGATGATATTGTTATCTTCTCGAAATCCCTTCAAGAACACCTTTGTCACATAAAAAATATATTTGATAAGTTAAAAGAGTGTAATCTAAAAATTCAGTTAGATAAGTCAGAATTTTTGCGTAAAGAGGTCGAATTTTTTGGCCATCTGGTCACTGTCCGTGGGATCAAACCGAACCCATTAAAAATAACTGCCATTCAGAATTATCCAATACCAAAGACAAGTAAGGAAATAAGAGCATTTTTAGGATTAACAGGCTATTATAGACGCTTTATTCCAAATTACGCTAAAGTAGTATTCCCCATCAATAAATATTTAAAAAAGGATACCAAGATAAATATTCACGACCCGGAATACGTTGACGCATTTCAAAAAATAAAAGAATTAATTACAAATTCTCCTGTCCTGACCTACCCCGATTTTTCTAAACAATTTCATTTAACCACTGACGCAAGCAATATAGCTATAGGTGGAGTATTGTCACAAAATAATAAACCAATTGCGTTTTACTCAAGAACACTAAATTCAGCCGAGAGAAATTATTCGACCATTGAAAAAGAGTTATTATCCATAGTAGAAAATACAAAACATTTTAGACCATATCTCTTTGGACAAAAATTTGTTATAGAAACTGACCACAAACCGCTTGTTTGGTTATTTTCAATTAAGGAACCAAACTCACGGCTAGTAAAATGGCGACTAAGATTAGAGGAATTTAATTACGAGATAAAATACAAGAAAGGCAAAGATAACGTAGTGGCTGATGCCTTATCGCGAATCGAAATTAACGCGATTGAAGACGACTTTGACCTGGAATCAATAATTAATAACGTAGACCCTGACGAAGACAGAGAAAGAGAAATAATTAACGAACTAGAAAACGACGCAAACAATGCCTCTACCAGCACGACTAATAACCTACCTGAAAGCAATGACTCGCAGACACAACACTCGTCTGCAGAAAATCCAATTTTCAAAATACCTATATCAGAAAATCCAGTCAATTATTTTTCCAGACGAATAATTTTAGATTACGGACCAAAATATGACACACGCAAATTAAAAATATTCAAGTTTGAAACAATACATGTAAAGGTTCAACTCAATTACGAATTAAGACAAATAAATGACTTCTTGAAACAATTTATTGATCCAAAATTCACGTACGGAATTTTCTGTAAACATGATAGACTATTCAAATATTTTACTGCTGTTTCTTCAACATTATTTAATAGTTCTGTTAAAATAATAAAATCTAACGAATTTTTACAAGACGTTGAAAAACCAGAAACTCAACAACAAATTATAGACGAATATCACACACGAAACCACAATGGCATTAACGAGACTTATCAACATTTAAAACAAAAATATTTCTGGCCTAATATGAAAAATTATATAAACGCTTTTATTAATAAATGCTCAATTTGCCTTCAGACCAAATACGAAAGAAATCCGTACAAACCACCATTTTCAGGTCCCCTTCTAGCTAAACGCCCTTTTGAAGTTATACACATTGACACCTTTAGTTTCGATAATTGCAAATTCCTAACCATCATAGATTTATTCTCCAAATATGCGCAAGCATATTATATAACTGATGGATCCGCAATTACCGTGTTAAATAAACTTCGACACTATTTTTCCCATCATAATCATCCACTAAAAATAGTAGTTGACGCTGGCAAAGAATTTTCGAATACTACCCTTAAAGAATACTGTAATTTATTTAATATTAATCTTCACATAACAACCCCCCAAAATCCTAACTCAAATTCACCAGTAGAGCGACTGCACTCAACTCTTGTAGAAAAATTGCGAATTCTTAAATTACAAAACCCACAAGAGAGGCCTGCAACCCTAATGATAACAGCAACCCTTATTTACAACCAGTCCATTCATTCGACAACTGGGTATTCACCTTTTACATTACTATACGGCCCCTACGACGACTTACCAACAGTCACACCTGAAACTACCCTTTACGAAGAATACAATAACAATAGGCTCAAAGAAATAATGCCTTTCTTCGACAGTGTATATCAGAAACAAAAAGTAAGTGGAGACAAAAGAATTTCTAAAGCAAATGCGGACAGACAAACGACACCAGATTTACAAGAAACGACACAACTAGCTATTAGAGTACCAAAAGTAAGAAAAACAAATCCTCTTTATAAATTACGATCACATCCTAAACAAAAAGAAAACATTGTTACATTTTCTAAACCAAAAGCAAAAGCTCACGTTTCTAACATAAAAAGAGTAAGAAAGACTTTTTCGTTACAGGACAAAACTACTACTACTACAAACAACGATGACCCTCAACCTGGTCCATCCACTTCAAACAACACCGATAAAAACTAACGGATATTTTAAAGAGTATTTAGGCATAGCAAAAATACTCAAACATTATCATAAATTTTATTTTTATTTTAATATTACCGATATAGAAATTAATTATAACATATTATTAAAAAATTCTAAATTTTTAAACACTGGACAAATGTCTGCAAGTAACGAACGATATTTACTAATTTTAGATGACCATTTGTCACGATTAAGTAATGAACTACAAAAACTATCAATGCACAGAACTAAACGCGGATTAATAAACGGAGCAGGCTCTTTAATTAAAATGATAACAGGAAATCTCGACCAAGAAGACTTGAAAGAAATCAATAAAAATTTAGATAACCTTTTCCAAAATCAAGAAGATATAATTACCCAAATTGATAATTTAAATTCATTTGCTAATATAATCACACAAAGGTACGAAAAGGACCAAAAAATTATTAATCAAAATCTAGATCATATTTATCAGACTTTTTCCACTTTAGATAGCGAAAGAGAATTGTCGAGTAAAATTCATTTGCAAATTCACGTAGCTGTTAAATTACTCCATAATATAGAGATAATTCAAAGAACTATTTCCTTAAGTTTTAACGAAATTACTAATATAGAGCTCTTTACCACTAGTGATCTGTTAAATATTATTGATCACTTAAAGTTAAGTCATGACAGAAATGAATTGATCGACTTTGACAAAAATCATGTTTTTAAGGTTGTAGAATTTACCAAATTTCATATATTATCGGTTAAGGATACGATTGTATGCCTTTTAAAAGTTCCTATCCTACATCCCAATCCTGGTTCTTATTTTCGTGTTTATCCTATACCACAAAATTATATTCTCCTGGTACCACCCAGCTCATACTATTTAGAAACACCCTCTTCAAACTTATGGACCCAAGAGAAGTGCCCCTCTATAGAAGACGTGGTTATATGCAATAATCGCCCACGAGAAGAACATTGTCAGCTTGACACCTTACAAGATTGCACTTCTGCCAAAGTAATGAACCCCTACGAAATATCAACTCAGCTACAGAATGGTCAGATCTTAATATCCACTAGCTCAGCAACCACTATTGTCGAAAATTGCGAAACATCGTTAGAACGAAAAATCTTCCAGGGAAACGGTCTAGTAACATCCCTCAATTCCTGCAAAGTCAAGATCAATGAGGAAATGTATGAAGACGTTGCTACCAATTTGACGCTACAACCCATAGAAGTCGAAGAATTGCAACCGACACCTCAACATCATATCCATTTTAAGCCAATTCATCTAAAAGAAAACAAAAGGATAAAAGAAGCATTGTCTCAAATACAACAGCATCCATTTCATCTCCGACCGTCCATGCAGTATTCCCACTTAGGCATTACCATTGGTATATCCATCGCTGTTACCATTGTACTTCTGTTTCTTTTAAGAAGAAAAATTCAGAGCATCCTATACAAGTCCAACAGGCAAACGCAAACAGAAGAAGTGTCCGAACACGAGGACGTGTTAAAGATTTAAGGGTGGAGGAGTTACATCCCTGTATATTCTCAACATCATACAAAATACGACGAATCCGGAAACCCTGCATCATCAGTTTAGTGACCTGTGTAAGAGTGCTGATGCAGACGTTTGCATTTATGTTAATTCTGTAGAACATTATTTCATTCAATCGCTGTAACTCTAGTTGTTCACATGTTGTTTTGAATCACATATTTTATAATACATTTTAAGACTGAAATAATTGTACCACTTAAATAAATAAATTACTTTTTTCGGACAATCGCTACGAAAAAACCTAATTATATATATATATATATATATATATATATATATATATATATATATATATATATATATATATATATATATATATATATATATATTAAAACGGACCTTGATTTCGGGTTCTAGGGGGCCAAATTGGCGCTAATTTGAAAAAATTTGTGCAAAGTCTTACCATCGATACCTCTCTATTAGCGAATTATTTTTTTTATTTTAAGGTTAAAAGGTAGCGGTGATTTATAAAATTCTTATTGTTTACCTGAAGTTACCAAAGATATGAAAACCTCTTTCGTTCAACATCATTACAGCCTAAATACGATGTCGCCCTCTCGTCGCAACTTTAACTCCCTGAAACATTTCATTTCATTTGTTTGTAGCGTCCAGACTTCGTCATTTGGATCAGCTTTCTAAATCTTTCTTCTGGGGCCTCCTCTTCTTCTTTTTAAGTAGGTATATGTGTTTCTCTGTACTGTTGCCAGAAAGTGATTGTATCTCAGAATATGCCCAACAAATTTTGTTTTCTTTTTCTCAGTGTCTTTCACCATTTCACTGAGCACTTTTTAATCGATACACCTCGCCTTTGCCCTATTTTTTATGTCAACACCAGAAAAAGTTATGTTTCCTTTATGACCAGCTTGCCGACACATACATTACAACACTCCATCTATGAGGATCAAAGAAAAAGCATTTTATCAAAAATTATGACACTTTAGGTATAGATGGCGTTCGGCTCTTCTATTCATTTACCGTCAAATTGTGATGTTTCAAACACTTTGATTGCTTTGTTTTACTCTTTAAATTACACAGACAAGCCAAATACATTTTGGGCCACTGCATGTGAGAAAGAAATGGTTTGCTGTCCAGCACTTGATGACACAATGTACTGTATTCGCGAATTTCATATTATTTATCAAGCGTCAAGACTTGCTGCTTGTTTTAGTGAATTTTTGTAGAAAAAATTCACTAATGGAGATATCCCTACTTTTTAATTTTGAAAAAATTCTTTTAAATGAGCGCGAACTAGGAACCCTAGAACTCATATCCGGGATCAGTTTTATATATATATATATATATATATATATATATATATATATATATATATGTATATATATATATATATATATATATATATATATATATATATATAATATATATATATATATATATATATATATATATATATATATATATATATATATATATATATATATATATATATATATATATATATACATTATTTGTTTGCTGTACCTTTTTGTGATTTTTTATTTGTTAACGTGGACTGCAGTTTCGAAACGTCCTTGTTCATCATCGAGTAGCGTGCTGATGATGAACCAGGACGGTTCAAAACTGCAGTCCACGTAAACCAATAAAAAATCACAAAAAGTACAGCAAACAAATAAAGTATATATTTTAAAGTGATTACAGTGTAGTGCAACATTCCAAAAGATATATATATATATATATATATATATATATATATATATATATATATATATATATATATATATATACATAAATATATATATATATATATATATATATATATATATATATATATATATATATATATATATATATATATCCACTTACAACCGAAAAATAATTGAGTTTTCTTTTAAAAAAAAATTTTCTTTTAAACTAGTTTTTGCAAAGCCATGGTAACCAAATTTAGTATGTTAGTTTATGTTACAAAAAGTAAACTGTATACTAAAAACGTATATCTTTACGTTACAAGAACAAAAGTTATAGGCACACACGTTTGGTGCCAGATCATTTCTATGAAAATTCACTACCATAACGCGCGTGCTGCGTACAGACTTTTTAATAAATACAATTGGCGTTCTTGTTGACACAGGGTGATGTGATTGAAGGCGAACATATTGTTATCGATAGCAACCATGTTTGTAGAAAAATAAAACGCAACTTCAAGAGAATGAAGAAAGGAAGTCTGGTATAAAAATTGTAGGTGTGAGTTTTTTTTTCAATATTAATTTTGTTAGACCTTAGAGAGATCTCTCTAGAAACACACTAAGGCACATAGAGACGATCTCCAGTGAGATTTGGGGAGTAGGCAGACTTAGGATTCATTTCCTAATATCTCCTGAACCTCTTGGAGATGACTTCAAGACGGGTGCCGAAACGTCGAGTTTTAGAAAATTCTGGACGCGGTTCAATTCGAGAACCAAGTATATTTCACGCTTATGACGTCGGAAACATTTATATACGTATATATATATATATATATATATATATATATATATATATATATATATATATATATATATATATATATATATATATATATATATATATATAATGTATCTCACCGATAGCTCAAAAAATAATGGGCCCATTTGATCACATTTGGATGAGTACCGGTAGTGAGTCCCAGTTAATTCTGGCAAAATCGCTTTGTAATCGGTCAAGACCTACAAACTCGACGACTATTTTAGAGAGTCTAATCCATTATCATTTTACCTTTGTAAAATAGTATTTATAAAAATTCCAAACGCAGTAAGAGCGTTACATTTTCTAAGAACATGGAAGCCTTCATTTTGGCGTATGTGATGTAATTTTTTTTGGAGAAAACCTATTTTTTTGCCGAAAATTAGTCTGAAGAAACTCGATAAAGATATTTGCAAATAAAACAAACATGACGAGGTTGATTAAAATCGGTTATTTTACATTTTAGGTTGTAATATATTGTTATAAGTATATAAACATATATTTTTTTTAATGGAAACTAAATATGTGTTGAAGAATTTTTTGAAGGTATCTATCGTGGCTTCTCTATTGGTGACTTTTTAATGAGAGTTACTAAAAATTTATTAGATACCCTCCTTTTTAAAACGGAAATACCAATTTGATTATGTTCACTATTATTAATTTATTATTAGAGCTATACTCAAACTAAAATGCCATAAGTTATAAATTTTAACACTGATCTCCACCAATTCACCCTTGCAAAACTCAGTTGCTATTCATTAAAACGCCACTAAAACCGCTATCGTTCCATTTTTGTCTACTACACTATCAATATCGATTTTGAATACGTCTAAAGGGCATATCAGTAATGATTAATACGTGAAATCGCTACCCTTTCTGACTTCTATTGAAATGACACAACTATCCCATAATTCATGTTCAACAGAATATATTCTATAGTGTACCCAATTGAGCCGGGGTGAAAAATTCATTGGGATATCTACACATCGTAACTCTCCGGTGAGATACTAAAGATAATGCCCTCCATTAAATCATTCCAGACAATAACTGCTTACATTTATATGTCAGCTTACAAGCCGCAAGATACAGAAGATTTTAACCAGGTATAGAGATTATTATGAAGATTATAAACTGGATATTTTGGTCTATAAAAATTACTACGCCTCTGTACACTGTATTATAAATTGAGTTGCCTTTGCTGACTTTCGGCCTCGACAATGGATAAAATTCACTTCATGTGAAATAGTTTACCACCACTTCAGTTTGATAACAATAGCTATACAATTATTCTGGATTTGAAGTTATGCTCAACGAATAGGCGCTTGACATCTTAAGCATCCATGAATTGATTTATCGCTATAAAAGAAATTGCTCTACTAACTCTTTAAATAACTTAATTGAACCCGTTTCCCACAATGGATGTTTAGAACGCCTGGTACGTGTTGAGAGAGAGAGAGAGAGAGAGAGAGAGAGAGAGCGCAGTATGAAATAACTTCAATCTTAAGTAGATATCTTCTTGGTCTAAAACTAATTATCAATATATGTTTACATTTCAAAAGTTTGGGAGCCAGAAAGTGTTATAGTAGCGAATTTTCATATGTTTTACAATACATAGCGTAACTAACCTTATCGTAATCATATCATTGGACATGTTTAGACTCATTTATGTTAAATTTCATCTGTGGATGATGGATAACCTTTCAATGACACCCCTTTTTCTGGCCACACATATAGATATGTTAAATATAAGTAGCTAATTTTTATAACTGTCAACTCAATATGCCAATTAAATTGTGACATTGTCTTGATTATAAACTCTGATGTAATATACCCATCTTTGTTTATTCTGTGTAACTTCATAACTTCCTTTTCTAACAACATAGAATATATTACGCGAGTTTTTCTAAATTACGTAAAATTTAATTCTGGAAGAACATGGACAACAACCATTGAACTAAAACGAATCTTAGCACATCGAATATGTAGTTTGGTTGTAATATAATGTATGATTTTGACAACCACTAGTAAATGAGTAAATAAATAGTAAATAATATATGAGTTAAATTTCGTAAAATTAAATTGATAGAGATAGAAAATTTACAATTTTCTGTTGGCCTAAATATAAAAGTATTATTAGACTATACAGGGCTGACAATTTACTAAATTGTTAGTTGGTTGCATACAGTCTCTATTTTTTAACACTTTGTGTTATTTGGAGCTGGCGTGACAACATACTACTTGGTTCCGCAACTAGGTGGCGGCACGTCCATCACTCACTTAGTGTTGAAAGGCTGGCTATACTATAGCCGTATTACTTTAGGTGCATTTTTGCTACAATTAGTATGCCGTACTGAAGAGCTCTAATGAGAGCAAAACCGGTTCTAATTGTTGCGAGAATGCATCTAGCCTTACATACTTTGTCCCTATATTGGGGTAGAAATGGGCCAAGGCTAACAATTTTCTAAATTGTTAGTTAGTTGTATACAGTCTCTATTTTTTAACACTTTGTGTTATTTGGAGCTGGCGTGACAACATACTACTTGGTTCCGCAACTAGGTGGCGGCACGTTACTGCGTGTCTCACCACTCACTTGGTTTTGGGAGGCTGGCTACCATAGCCGTATTACTTTACAGGTGTATTTTCGCTGCAATTAGTATGCCTGCCGCACTGGCGAGCTCTAATTAAAGCGAAATCGTTCTACGGTTCTAATTGTTGCGAGAATGCATCTAGCCTTACATACTTTGTCCCTATATTAGGGTAGAAATAGGCCAGCGCTGACAATTTACTAAATTGTTAGTTTGTTGTATACAGTCTCTGTTTTTTAACTTTTTGTGTTATTTGGAGCTGGCGTGACAAATTACTTGGTTCCGCAACTAGGTGGCGGCACGCTACTTCGTGTCTCACCACTCACTTAGTATAATTAAGCTATCAAAAAGCTTTAAGAAAAGACCAAGTTGGATGAAATCTGCTGGCGTGTTCGGGAGTTATCGAATATTTTGCAATACGTGTCAAACCTCCCTCCACCCTTATTTTGAGAGATAGGCCTAAATGCCAAAAAAATAATTTTTAGTCTTAATAGGAGAGTTCAAAACGGTTCCACGTAACTTATTTTTATTATTGATTTCTTGGAGAAGATATGATTTCTCTATTTTGACTTATAAGTACGCCATTTAGCAGGAAAACATATATTGAGTCTGAAACTGACTTGATATGGATTCTAAAGGCTCTGATTCGCACTCATTTGAAAAAAAAAAAATAAATAGTTCCTTTCTATTAGCAAATCTGTCATTATGGAAATTCTCCTGAAGGCGAGTACGTCAGTTTGAAAAAGGAATTTGTTAACCTCCTAGTGCCAACGCAAATAATTATATCACCAACAGCAGTGCGGAGCAAATTTTCTACCAAAAGCATTCGATGCAAATATGCCTGTACAAATTCTTTTCATAATATGTATATTTGTTTTTATTGTTATGAATTATCCATCTAATGACCCGATGATTCTTAAAATAATAATAATAATAATAATAATAATAATAATAATAATAATAGATTTTATTATCCAGATAAAACATAACATCATATATATATATATATATATATATATATATATATATATATATATATATATATATATATATATATATATATATATATATTGGAATGTTGCACTACACTGTAATCACTTTTAAATATACAATTTATTTGTTTGATGTAGTTTTTCTGATTTTTTATTGGTTTGCGTGGACTGCAGTTAACCGTCCCTGGTCATCATCAGCACACTACTCAGTAGCGTGCTGATGATGAACCGGGACGGTTCGAAACTGCAGGCCACGCAAACCAATAAAACATCATAAAAAGTACAGCAAACAAATAAATAAGCAAAAACTGAAACACACATATAATTTTTATATAAAACATATTTCAATTCGCAAAGAAAAACTTATAAGGAAAGCATATCGGAAACTAGCTCTGGCACATGATAAACGAAAGTAAAAATAAAAAGTGAAAGATCCTATCCTGAGTCATTGTTAGTATATTCACAATTTTTGCAGATGATGGTCGTTTCAGAGTGTTCTCCTCAAATGAGTGCTTACTTTACAGGAATCACATTTCAACGGAGTACATTTACTTTTGGCTCTTCCACATGGTACACATCTGCTCCTTTTCTTGACAGGAGGCTCTTCTTCAGTAATTGGTCCTTCCGATTTGTATTTCTGTAGAAACACTTTTATGCCTGTAGGAAAGGAAACCAATTGCGACCTTTCAATATAATAAGGCTTTATCAACTGGATTACTAGGTTTTGCAAAATCACTCTCCTACTCATTGGCTGATTTTGTAAGTTTGCTTTATATAATATGTAATCATTTATTCCCGAAATATCCAATAAATAATACAAGGTCACCATGGACCACCTTCTAGTCATTCTGTAAACATTGTAGTTGCCACATAACTGGTCAACTGTGTCCACAACACCCTTTGTCATGTTATAATCGAAAATGATTTCGGGCTTATTGGTTTCTTGGTCGATGATTCCAACAAGGTGCATGGGCGACAGAAACGTAACAGGTTTATTCTTCTTGGGTACATACGAAACCAGAGTGACATCTTTCTGGTAACCGAATATAGTCGAGCCTGGTGGTCTTGTCTTGTTCGGTAGAAACTGACTTGGTAGCTCTCCTTTATATGTCTTCAAAGCCTGTGAGTGTCATTTTCTTTTCCAGATGGCGCCATGGGGTAACTAGTGTACCAGTTGTTAATGGTCGTATTTCTATTACTGTGAGCAATAGGCCCAATCAGTCTATTCACAACATCTGCGGGGCTATTTAAGACAGAAAATGCTCCCTCTGGCTATTTACCACAATGCACTTCAAAATTAGAAGTGAAAACAGCTTTGCATAACACATCGCATAGATTTTTATCTCATACCTTGCAGGCTTATTCGGGATGTGTTGTATAAAACGACACCTCCCGCAGAGGGCGTTCAATTTTTCGTCTATTGCCACAAATTCACTCACACTGTAACACTTTTTGAAATTATTTGTAAATTAATCAAGAATCATGCGTATGTGGGCTAACTTATCCACTTTCTTTCGTTCTGATCTCGTACTTTTTTCGTTAAACCGTATTGATCTCAGATGTTGGAGAAATATCCCATAACTCACACAGGAACTTGAAATTTGAACGCCTGTCCCGCCAGCTGCCCATATTTCCTTTACGTTCGTGATATTCACTTTTTCAGTACCTAGTAGGTATAATAAACCAAGCAGTGCCAAAAATTCATTACCAGACATAGTTTTGTAATTTCTATCTCTTGTGTATTAAGAATCTTCTTTTCCTCTTTCTATGAACATATTTGTGTGTTCAACTATTTTTTCGATTATGGAATTGTCCATCAATTTACGAAAAGCTTGAGTTTTTTCTGTCACTCCTCTAGAGTTGCCTTTAGGCCCAGGAAGAATTTTTGTGATATTCTTCTGTCTCATTTTGCTTGGTTTGGAATAAGGAATGTCACGCACAAAATAATAATAATCGTTTATGAAGACGCCGTTGCTGTCAGAATTGTCACCATCTGTTAACTCCAGCTCAGAGCCAGAATCAAGCTTGTCGTCGTTGTTATTTATGACCTCTTCTCCGTCATCTGATGAAGAATCCATACCTGGTAGATCTTCTGCATCTGAAAGTTGCATCAAAACGTTATTATAATCTTCAGGTTTTATTATCTCTTTCCACCATGATTTTGATCAAAATATACCAGTGAAAACACGCTGTTCCTACTAAACTCATTGCAATGGTTATCTTTGTGAACATGGGGCAAATTTACCGCCACTCAATACGAGAATTTGCTACAAAATTTTACTCACATCACAAGCAGCGCCGGACCAGATTTGATGGGAATTGATTCATTGATGTTCTCACTAACTACAGAACTCAGAATCGCACACAGTGAGGATAAAAACCCAACTGACGGTTGCAATGTGAGTTGTGTGAGGAATAGCTAGGACCGCTGCGCATATAAGCTACAATGGAATTTTTGCAGGAAATGAACATTGCTGGTAGCATTATTGCACCAGCGCTGCCGCTCTAGGGTTAAACCCACAGGATCTTCCAACAAAAAAACAATTCTAAAAAAATGTGATAAATGTGTAAATTTTTATGTCCAGTGCGACCACTTTTGGTATCACATTAATACCTCTATCCCCCACATTCCACAGCAGCACTTTAATAATTTTAAGTGAAAATGGGTCATGTGACATAGCTATAAAAGGCCTTATAATCAGCACTGTTATTTTCTTATTTGCAATGTAGTTTTGCAGAAAGTATTTATTGGTTTATAACATCGGAAAGAAGAAAATTGCAATTAAAAATTAAATTATAATGAAGGGATTCCCTGAAATGCGGTCCACGAGCTTCCTTTACAATGTAAGAGTTTTCTTTCAAATCCTGCCCTTACATTTGCGAACACCATCTGGTGTTAATAATCGGAAATCTCACTAATATTTCTTCTAGATTATCAGGGTGAATCGTGCCAACTTTTTATTAAAGTTTTCCCCATAACAACATGAAAGGGATCTGGATCAGGTAATCTAGCAGGCTACTCAATTAGGTCTCTTTTGCAGATCCACCATTCTGAATGACGTCCATTCAAAAATATTGTCAACCGCGAACATCAGAATCTTGAGGTACAATATCTTGTTGGGAGGTTAGTTCGTTGTGAAAAAGGTTGTTATTATTCACCACAATTGCGGCCATCGTAAAATAAATCTAATCTTCTAGCAAATGTAAATAATTTTCTGCATTAAAGTTGCCTTAAATGAAATCCCGGTGCTAGTATTCATTCAATTTGGGGGATATTGATTGTGCATTTCCCTAAGCAATGTTGATATTTAAAACGATATGCATAGGGTTTCTGTCAACATGTTCGAAAAATATATATGACGCACCATGCTGGGAGGACATTCGAATTTTAGATGGTCAAAAACAAACAAGAGTCCTAACAAGCCGTTCGAAAAGTGGATATTTTGACACTATGTATGCTTTTTGCAAGAACAAATTTTTAGAATAAATGCCGCAAGTAAAGCTAGTAGCAAACAATTTTCTGGAAAATAATGTCGATGATATAATAAATAAAAATCTCGAACATTTTTCCTGCGATCTATAAAAATGGGACTGACCGTGGTAGTGGGCTCTCCTAAAAGGCATACACGTCGTTTCTGAATAGAATCTAAGAGGGCAAAGTGGTCTTGGAGTTCCACTCTATGCGTAAAAACAACATCTTAACTATTGGCGTATACAGGATGGTCCAAGAGTGCGTTCAAATGCAATATCTTCTTTATTATCCAATAATAGAAAAAGTTGGATCAAAAGTGCTAGGCACTAACGTTAGCAACAAACTAGAATTATTTTTGCATATAAAGGGTGTTGCATAGGTTAGATACAACCCAAACTTCACTTTTTTTTACATGGTACAGCCTGTATATTGTTTCGTTTTTGAATTCCTCATGTATTGCCGATTCATTCAGTGTAAGTTTTGGGGTCTATATAGAGTCGTTCAAAAGTTATGGTCACTTTTCTAAAACATCAGAGGCACATTCGACGGTCTGTATCTTTATTAATATATCAGCTTGCCGCATTCTATCATGCCAAAGTTTTGAAAGAGTGTTTTTCTTTCAACTTCAATTACTGCATAAAGAATTCCTTGAAAACAGTATACAGGGTGAGTAAAAACAATGAAGTCGAGTTTTCTCGAGAAATTCAAATGGCACACCCTGTATATTATAATCAATTTCGATAGATTAACAAATGTTCTTTCAGTTTGATGAAGAACTTTCTGTATCTAAAACCAGTATTTACTAAGATATTGGGTGTTTTGTAAGAAAAAATGTACATGTATACACAGGAACGAATTAGTGTATTGTTTTTGAAACACCTGTATACAGTTTCCTATCTAGATTCCTATATAGATTTATACATATTCCACACGTACGGCGTGCTATTATGCACAATTTAAAATGGTAAAGACAAGGTACCTCATGTAAAGATGAATAAAGCTGTGCTAAATCTTGTGAGGAATGAAAGTCAGCTGCTAAAAGAAATTAAGTAAAAGAAGGAAAAATTTTGGACATATTAGGAGACATAATAGTTCTTTGACAACATTATTTGAAAGATACCTACTTGGCAGAAAGGAGGAGGTAGACCAAGAAGGAAATTTCTAGAAAATGTGGTCCAATTGGTAAATGGAAGCTACAATAAAACGAGAACAGCTGCTGGTGACAGAGGGTCGGGATTGCGGTGGCAAGGCGACGAGTCGCCCTTACACTGTGATAATAAACCTTAGCGAACCAGTTTTTGCTAAAAGTTATCCTAATGAAATTCCGTACACATATTGCCTTAAAGAAAACTTTGTACTTATATTTTTATAGTTTTTAGGTTAATGGAATATTGAGTTATTCGAATAGCAAAGACGTTTATGAAACTACCATGGTGTTGGGTCCAGACTCTTTGTTGGCAACTTAAAATACCAGCCACAACACAAACCATGATCTTTACAAAGCCACAAATGTATTGATAAAGTGACTCATTATCCAATACCCAAAATATAAAAAATAATAAAAACAAACCCATGATTTATAGATTAATTATTATTCAACCCTTCGGCATGCATAAGCGCGTGGAGGCGATTCGTGCTTTTTCTCGTAATCCCTTGCAAATATCGCAACCATTTTATTATCATTTCTATAGCGATTGTGATTATCGACGTGCACTGTAATCAGGCTTCCCTGGTTGGTGTCTGCAAACAGATGGGCGGGTAAATTTGTGGACTTGAGAACCACTTATTCTAATTAAGATGTTCAATGCAAATCTCCTACATGAATTCAACCGCACATATTTCATCCCAATTAAACCTTACCTACACATGCTGTTTGCCGAAAGGAAATCTTAATCTGAATTGACACATGCCTCTCCTATGATTTATATCGTAATCAGCGGTTATTGGTCAACAAAAACTTATCTCATTAAGTGGTAATATGTATTTGATATCGAACTGTGCTACTATTACAAATTTTATACCTAATTGGTGGGAAAATATTTGAAATGGCCTGTATACAGGGTCACTCACGGTCGATGTGAGGTTAGACTTTTACGGAGTACAGGACATGGGTTTATTTTGACAATTTGACTTCTTGGGTAATTAGTTCTGGTCTATCGATATAAAATATTTTCAGCGCTATGTCGTTGCCGCTTATTAACAAAAGTGTCAACAACTTTGATATCTTGAATGAGATTCCTGTATATTATATATTGCATCTTTCGCCTCGGTATTACTTTGAGATTACTTTCTTAGTGAATTTTCTTAAGAAAAAATTCACTAGTGAGGATCGCGACATATTATATATATATATATATATATATATATATATATA
Organism: Tillus elongatus; assembly: GCA_964006375.1. NCBI lineage: Eukaryota > Metazoa > Arthropoda > Insecta > Coleoptera > Cleridae > Tillus > Tillus elongatus. The sequence continues at coordinate 229,407,534 of OZ023262.1, read as the reverse complement.
TATATATATATATATATATATATATATATATGTTATATATGTCTCACACGCTGATAACTTAAAAAATAATGGTCCGAATTCGACCGAATTTGGTGGGTGCCTTCCTTTTGCAAGTCGCTTGGATAACTTCGTTATCCAGGAAAATGGGCTCAGGTTTGCCTGGAGAATTTTGTGTTTCTTTTCTGAAAATGTTTATATCTATGGAAATAACACAGTGAGGGCAACTAATTTGATACGCGTGTTTGTATTATAAAAGTTCGGGACGCAGCAAGTGCGTCATGGTAGTGAATTTTTATTGCATGCTTCAAATTTTACTAACTCAATTTTCTATAAACTTATAAAGTTGAATTTTAGTAAGTCGTAAGGACTTTACCAAGCCAACATACTCAACAAATTTTATTAAAATAGCTTTGTAAGGTTCGGAGAAAAATTAAACATATATATAAAAATTTAAAATGAACCTTAGTTCTAGGGGTCCTAGTTCGCGCTCATTTGAACAAAATTTGCAAAGTCTCACCATCGATACCTCTCTATTAGTAAATTTTAAAAAAATCAAAATTCACCAAAAACCAGACCATGTATCAAAATCTAAGTCTGTAAGTTAAAAGACAAAAAAAGTTACAGGCATTTAAAAAAAAGGGGTTTTCCTCAAAACGCCAAAGTCTCGATTTGAAACGTCAACGTTGGCAAGATTTCATCAAAGAACCTGAAACGAATACGGGTTATGTAATGATGTAAAGAAAATGTCGCAAGAAGAGTGTTCTAGAAACCCTTTAGTTTCAGCTTCAACCACCATTGACTTTCATTTTACTAAAGTGTTTCCAGAAAATTCATTTCAAATAGACTCTTTCACTGATGCTTTGGCAGTAGCTTTAGTTAAGTCTAGTTAAATTTGTGGTTTGACGGTCTGTTTTTAGTTATTTTTCGTAGGAAAAATTCGTTAGTGAGGAGACACCGACTTTTGAATTTTGAAAATATTTCTTTAAATGAGTGCAAACTAGGGCCTCTAGAATCAGTGTCATTTTTTTCAGTTTTTATCTGTTTACATATATACAGGGTGAGGCATTTCTACGGTAAAGCTCAATGTAATTGTTATTATACAAGATACAAAAAAAAATTGTATACGTTAATCATAGGGTGTCTTGAACTGCATCTTATAAAACTATTTTGACAATCACAGACTGGTCCACAAGTCGTTGGTGATACCTGGAATGTTTTTTTATCATTCCTTATATTATTGAATTTTTGCATTTGTCATCAAAATCTGAGGCATGTAAGAAAAATCAAGATGCAGTAAGTGCGTTTTGGTAGCGAGTTTTCATTAAATGCTTCAAATTTGTATAACTCAATTTGCTATTAACATAAAGGCTTCCATAACGGACTTGCTGCGTCCAGACTTTTTATAATAGTTACCAATACCTATCTCGAACAGTTTTCGATAAATTAATTGATTTCCTAATATTTTTTTTGCAAAATATAACTTCTATTAAAGTTTATTACTGTGCAGGTTGCAAATATCCTGGTGTATTAGTTATGTGTAAGATGATTTGTTCTCCATTATTGTCGTTCTAAATTTGTCACCTTATTAATAGATAATAAAAAAGTGAAAAGGGTATTTTTTAAAATAGAACACTCTGTATATTATCATATTCTCTAAAAGACAATTAAAGTTCCTTTTAAATGATGTGCCTGTTCCTATACCTAAATATTCATTTTTCCGAAATACAAGGAAGTTTCTGTAAAATCGAACAATTTTTAGTGAATTTTCCTAAAAAATAAAAAAAATTAACTAACGAGGAGATCTCGACTATCCCCGAAAATAGCAAAGCTGGGGCAACCAATTTGGTAACAAGGTTTATATGATAAAAGTATACAATGCACGAAAATTTAGACCTCAACTTAAACTAAATAAAGTTATAGGCATTAAAAAAATGTGTGCCACTTATGACCAGAAAAATGCACAAAACGAAAATATTTTGTGTGGGTAACAAAATCTATTGTACCTATATTACAGAGAAAGAATAACTTTTACGTCCCAGAACAACTACTTTGAAAATCGTATAGTTTTTTTTTCGCGTTTTTCTTCAAAGTCACGATTTGAAACGTCAAAATTCGCATCTTTTAGGCAAAGAACCTGAAACAACTACGTGATATATAAAGAAAGTGTCGGAATAGTACCGTTTTTTACAAAGCTTTGAGTTTCGGCGTCAACCGCCATTGTCTTTTTTTCCTCAGGGCTCGTCCGCGGCTTAGCCGCCCCGATAGCACTGCAGCCTTTAGTTTATTGTGCATGCCCTTAGTATTTAGCGATTGGTAGGGTGAAGTTTTATAATGCTCTGTCTCGGGTCTAGACTAACCGTAGATCAGTTGTCTTGTGCGGTCCAGAGCTTTACACTCGCACAAGATGTGCTGGGCTGATTCCTCTTCCTCGCCGAAGAGTCTGCATGCGAGGTCCCCCTCGAACCGCCTCATTTTATGCAGGTGTTTCGTGTCGGCCATGTGTCCCGTCAAGGGACCTATTATGTTTCTGAGCTGTCCTCTTCTAAGATTTAGCAGCTCCACGGCTCTCTTTGAACTGGGTTCGTCAATTATTGACTTCCCATGTCTGAGCCCTGGACCAGTACACCTTGTGTTGCTTTCCGATCCAGGACTAAATGGCTCCCCTGGCAGTGCTCTTTGTCACGCCCAGAACCGGTTCTGGTCTCATAAATGGTTCTGCTGCCTCTTCTGTCCCTCTTCATTGCCCTTGACCTCCGAGTGACCCGGCACCCAGATGAGGGTGACGTCATTCTGCCCAGCCAGGTCGCTCGTTTCGTCTCGGCACTCACTCACCAGCCAGGAATTTACCCGTGGGCTACTTAGGGCCCTAATGTCTGCCTGGCTCTCTGTGGGCCATTGTCTTACATTTTACTAAAATATTTGCAGAAAATTCCTCCCAAATAGACCCTTTATCTGATGTTTCGAGGTAGTTTCAGTTATAGATTTTATGGTTTAGCTTTTTATAATTTTTAGCAAATTGTTCGCAGAATAAATGCGCTATTGAGAAGACGGCGATTTTTGAATTTTGAAAAGATTTCTTCACATGAGTGCGAACTAGCTCCTCTAGAGCCCACATTTCGAGTTAGTTTCAGTTTTTAGCTGTTTACATATAAACAGGATGACGCATTTCTACGGTTAAACTCAATATGCTTGTTATTATACAAGATTCGAGAAAAAATTGTATACGTTAATTAGAGGGTGTCTCGAACTGCATCTTATAACATTATTTTGACAATCATAGGGTGCCCTTAACTCGTTGGTGATACAAATTTTCTCTTTTTAAGTCAATTTTCCTTAAAAAAAATCACTAATGAAATCAAAGTAGGCCCCCTAGAACACATATCCAGGGCTTTCTTTCAAAAGTTTCGTCGAGAAGCTTCTTGCGAATAATTATATCGTGGTAAGTGGGTAAATATCTAGAAGAGGTTTTTCGGCCAGGAAAATCGGATTAATTTTTTTTGGGAGCATTGTAAGTGATTTTCGGAATTTTTTTTTAGTTTTGTAAACAATAAGGTTATTTTGATGATATGTGGTACCTATATTGTTTCTACTAATATGTTATACTGGTAACCCAATTTAATGCCTGATTTCATTTTAAAAATACATATTTCCTATTAAAGACATTTTTATGATAATTATTCAAATACATATTTCCTATTAAAGACATTTTTATAATAATTATTCAGTACTAAAGCGCACTTGCTGCGTCCAGACTTTTTTAGGTTAATCTTAACACCGTAGTTTTAGATAAGTTATTGTTTATTGCTTCGGTATCGCAGTTTCTTTTTTGCCCAGAGAAATGACCAAGGCCGACTTGATCTTAATACGCATTTGCAAAATTAAGAAAAATATATTTATTGTTAATGAGCTGGATCGTAGTGTCATCTGATCAAGAGAACATTTACAGCACAATGAAAGAAACAGTTAAAGTTTGCTAAATTTAGGTCAGAATTTAGGATCAAATAGCTGCAAGCTTTCCCATTTATTCCTAGCATTTATCGCATCAGTTTGCAGGTTGTTTCATTACGACAATAGAAGCTTGTTTAAAGCTCATTTATTTCCAGCCGGGAGAGAAACAGAACAAATTAAAAAAATTTCTATCCTTGATATTGGCAATATTTCCTCTGTCTTGTATTGAGATATATCAAGATCGTGCCGCAACATCGTGACTTCAACAGGTGTATATATTTCGCTAGCGTCTACACAATCGAATATAAACCCTGTTGGGTAATAATGCGGGCAGGAGCAATGGCTTGTGACCTCAGGGCCATAAATATCCCGAGAGTCTTCGGGATTGTGCCGGCATCCGATACTCCGTTCTCTCTTCTTGTGCCTGAACTTGCCGGCCAACATGTGTTGCTCCAGATGCTTGCAACAAGAGTCCCGCTAATTTTAAAACAACACTGGCTTGCACAACGGCAACTGAAGTGTCAACTATGACTTCCCTTTTATTGTTATATTTTTGAAGTTATAGAATTTTGTGTTCGGTAGAAAAAAAAGGAGAAGGACACAGTGGAAAAGATTTACGAGGGATTCAAGCTGTTTGCGTAACAACTTCCGGATGTTTCAATTCAATTTCGAACATCCCATGAATAGTGGAGCATAGCTGGGATAATAAAAATTCCTGAAACAACACATGTCGTGTAAAGAGTGGTATTAAGGAACATAGGGATTTTTTCGTTGGCAACAATTCGGTTATTTATTGCTGTGGTACAGTGAGATCTGTCATTTTTATTTACATCTGATTAATATTAGGAATGCCTTTACCATGACTATAAAAATTGTTTAATAAATGCATTCAGTTAATGCGGGCTTAACTATTTTCAGTGTTCCATTCCCTGTAAAGTGTCCTACATGGGTAGGTTGAACAATATATATTTTTAATGCAATATTTCACGATACGCAATGCCTACGTGTCTCTAAGACATGATGAGTGAACTTAATTGTGGTACCACAAGCACAGCATGGATTATGCTGTGTCACAAGATGGGCGTTTACTCGCTTCTTGAATAGTTGGGAGACATACGTCTTTATACTCTAGAAACGAACGACGATTAGCAACAAAATGTTCGACAAGTGGGTAATTTGACACTAAAAACGTCCCCCTTTTTACTAAAACAGGTTGTCTAGAGAAGTAAAGTTGGCTCTGACAAATTAATCTGCTAAGAATAAGACGAACAGCTTGTTTCTGAATATAATCTAAGAGGGACTGGGCTGTTTTTGAGACAGCACACGAGACCGTGAACTTTATTTTAGTTGTCGACGTATCTGTGTTACATGCAGTGTCAGAGGCTGCTCTGATGCATACAAACTTCTAACCCGAAGCAGAAACCCAAAAGTCTTCGTTCATGGTTCTGCAACAGATATATTATGTAGTATAAAGAATGTTGATTTTTTGGGCAGCGTGATGCAGCCTTTTGCGTTTTGCGTCCGGGCACTGTAGGTCTCTATTCCAAGATAATGTGTAATTCTATGTTATATAGCGTTAAACATAACCAGATTTTGAGTGCCCCCAGATAAGAATCATAGACATTGAGCCCGTCGATTAGAACGTGCTGTGAACGAGGGAAACTGTGGATTGTATTGTTGGTTGCGAACAAAAAGTCGGTTATTACAAAATAAAAATTATGGGAGCCAAAACGGGATCCTGTGGAACACCCGCATATATTATTTTTAATTTATCTGATGAAACACCATCCCAAACAACATGAAATAAGTGCTTCTTCAGGAAACTTTTAAAGACAATCTGTATGATTGAATGTTGTTGAGGTGTGCCCCATGCCAGACCTGATCAAATGCTTTAGAAATATCCAATGAAATTGCATGTCATCCTCAAAATGTTTGAAAGCAGGACTAAAGATGAGTCACTTATATGAGAATATTTCCAGTAGATCAGCCATGACAAAAGTAATATTAGCTAAACAAAGTATTTTTTTGGCCTCAAAAATGTTTGTTTTCTTCTATGTAACCGATTTCGCCGATTGACAGTCTGTCTTTCGTATGCAACGGTTTCACCAAGTAAAGGCAACAAGAACTAATAAACAAATATTAAGATTACTTAGGATATGTGAAGTAAACTTGAGCTAGTTTCCCTGAAAATGGAAATAGCTCCATCTTATAAGTCACTTCAAGAGCACACATTTTAATGACTATGTCTGGGATTCAATCGGGCTATGATACCTTTTGATGTGTAACAGGACAATGTCTATAAAGCATTTCTCTCGTTTTTTATTTTACAGCGGGAAAAGTCAGTTGGTGGGCTTCTTCACTTGGATCAATCGACAAATTTGAACCATATACTCGGGCAAATTGATCGGCCATCTCTTTGGCAAAGAATCGAATACTCATCATGTCACACTAGGAGAAAAACAGAGCTGGTGGTGAAATTTCTACCTATAATTTTTGTCATAGACCAGAAAGTTAGAGTATTGCTCGGGCATGACCTTATTGATCGCCAAAAATCATTTTGGACTTGATCGATTATTTTGTTGGACCTATTCCTTGATGATTCAAAGGCGGCGTGAGTTTCGCTACTAGAGTTGTCGTTCCAAAAATATAGGCAGCATTTTTATTAATTATAGGTCTTCGGCAGATTTTCCTATTACATCGTTATTTCAGTCATTGAAAAAATATTATCAAAATCTTTAATTGGCTATAGAAAAGAATAAGTTCCTCAATTAGACATAACGTTTGTTTTGTCTGTGTATTTTCATAGACTGTTCAGCAATACCTAGACCCGTCTAAATGGTTTTCGATTTGTTAGGTTCATTAAATTCAAGGGGTGGTTCTATTAGGTTTTCTATTTTGTAATGAGTTTATGTTTTTTTTTTTTTGAATTGGGAATTATTTTTAAAAAAACAATAATTATTAAATACCAACTGTATATAATTTCTATTAAAGCCTATAAAGGTGACAGAAACTGAATATTGTTTTACCTCTTATCAGTTGAAAATCACAGCCAACTTACTGTTTCAGTTTATTTTCTTATTTTTAAATGAAGAAAAATTGAACTACGTCAAGTGATACAGTGCCGCAACAAAAAAATGCTCAACATCGTTTGGTAACAAGATTAGTATGGCCCCCATTTAAAAGAAGTTTACCATCGTAGCTCAGAAATTTGTTAGCTTAAAAATCGGTATTAGGAGCCTCGGTGGTCCAGGGATAAGAACGTGTGCCTCTGAATCGAAGGGTACTGGGTTCGTTTCCTAGGGTTCCCCTTTCACTTTTTCAGTACATACTAAATAATAACTAATAAGTTAACATCAACTGAGGTTCAGGCGTTGTGTTTGAGCAAGTTGAACGCCTGCAGGTTTCGTCTTTCGAAGGGCGCGTAAATCCGACAGTTTTGTGTCCATGCGATGTTGGGTAAATCACAAAGATCCCTACACTTCTCACAGAAAGACAGGGGTTTGGCATAGTCGAAAAAATCGACTTTATATAACCGTTGAATTAGACGAATTTAGAAATTTTTATTCTTCGTTTTCCAAATTACTAAATTTCCACTACTGAAATATTAAGCGACCAGAATACGACAATATTAGTCACGGAAACTTATATTTATCATTCATCGAAATATGTGTCAGTTCCAAATAAAAACCGTGGTTGAGCAAAGCTTGCCCAAAATTTCCTTCTTATTCCACACCTTACCTGCCGAGATGGAGACCGCCACTATTCCAACTATAGGTTCAAGAATAAGAGAAAGATTTTTCAGACATGGTATTGTTTAGCATATATGGAAAATATAGACATAAAAAAAGCACCAGGATACAATGGAATTCCAGAAATGTTCAAAATATATATTTCTGAACCTACACGAATTCGATGTTGCCTGTTTTCAATGGCCTACAAGATGGATGTATTTTCATATTTCTGGAAGCAAGGTTACAATCTGTTATGAGCCCTTATAAGTACACTTGGAGAAACCAAATCACTACATCACATCTTTTAACGACCTGAGGAATTGATAATTTTTCATCCTCTGATGACTCTAACTTTGTTAGTGAAGCGATAGTCAGGTCTTTAAAAAGATATAGTGATTTGGGTTCCCCAAGTGTATTTATCAATTTAGCCTGTACCTAAATGCAAGTTTTAGTGAATTTCTTAAAAAAAACTTCACTTTTAGCGAGATCTGTGTGTTTTATATATATATATATATATATATATATATATATATATTATATTATATATAAATATATATATATATATATATATATATATATATATATATATATATATATATATATATATATATATATATATGTGTGTGTATATATATATATCGTACCGATAACTCAAAAAATAATGGATTGATTTTGATAAAATTTAAAATTTCGTAGGTAGGTACCTTCCTTTTGTAAGTGGCTTGGATAAGTTCGTTTACACTATCAAACTTACCCTACATGCTAAAATTTAGATCTCTAAGTTGAAAGCAAAATTAAAACTATAGAGATTTAAAAAACATTTTTGGGTGCGACTGATGACCAGAGAAATGCACAAAACCAAGACACTTTGTGTGGATAAAAAATCTATTGTATATTACAGACAAACATTAAGTTTTCTTGACGCAGAAAGGTCAAGAAATAACAGAAAAATTACTTTAAAAATGTTATAGTTTTCTTCTTAAAATGTCAAAGTCGCGATTTGGAACGTCAAAATTTGCAATTTTTATACGGAGAACCTGAAACAAATATAGGTTATGTACAAGAAATGCCATAACAAACGTGTTTTACAAAGCCTTAAGTTGCAGCTTCACTCATCGTTCTCCTTCATTTTACTAAAATATTTGCAGAAAATTCATTTCAAGTAGACCCCTTCTCTGGTGATTTGGCAGTAGTTTCAGTTATAGAGTTTGTGGTTTAATAGTCTAGTTTTTCGCAAATTTTCGTAGAAAAAATCGTCATTGAGAAGACCGAGCCTTTAAAATTTTAAAAATATTGTTTTTAAAGGAGTGAGAACTAGCCCGGGCAAATTTCAGTTTTTATATATTTACATATATACAGCGTGGTGCATTTTTACTGCAAAGCTCAACATATCCGTTATTATACAAGATTCGGGAAAATATTATGGAAGTTATTTATAGGGTGTTTTGAGCTGCATCTTATAAAATTACGTAGACAATCACAGGCTGGCCAAAAGTCTTTACTTATACAAGTTTTTTTTAATGAAACACACCTTTTAATATCGCATTATTGCATTTTCCATCCAATTTTCAGGAACGCTTGTAAGGAGAAAAAAATTATATCGCCCATCGTTTTAGAGCTATTTCAATTGTTATTTAGCTTTTTTTGTATATACCAAAAATTGTGATATGGCGTTTTTAACAATGGAAGTCGGAGTCCCATAAAAATGACGCATTTAGGGAAGTTTTCAATTATATTATTCGCCAAAAAAAGAGAGATATCATATACAGGATGCTCTCAAATGGTTTAGCCAATGTTTGTAAAAAAAATGGCGAATTATGATGAAGCAGACTGTTTACAAATCTGCACGTAAATATTTTTTAAATTTCTGTCAAAAAGCTTTCTGTCAAAAAGCTTTCTGTGAAAACTCGTATCTTGGCTGGTGTAGTTTTGTCTCATTACGTAGATAGATTCGTTAGCCAGGAAAGTCGGAGTAGTTTTTTTCGAAAAATTTTAATGATTTGATAAAATACGGTCCATTGTTTCTATGTCATTCTTTAAAAAAAACATATTTCACATTAAAAACAGTTATATGTAAGTTCACTGCGCCCAGACTTTAGTAAATTATACTAAAATATTTTCAGAAAAATTTTTAAAATCATTAAAATTAAAAAATTTAAATTATCGTAAAAAAGTTCAATATATCCGTTAATATACAAAATACGATAAAAAATTGTTTATATTAATTATAGTGTGTCTCGAGCTGCATCTTATAAAATTAATTTTACAATCAGAGCGTGGTCCATAAGTCGTTGGTGATCCAAATTTTCTTTTTTAAAATCGAACAGCTCTTATCCCTTTTTGCATTTTTAATCGAAATATAATAAATGTTTGTGAGAAAAGAAATTCTGAACGCAGCAAGTGCGTTTTGATAGCGAATTTTCATTAAATGCCTTAAACTTAAATATGTCAATTTGCTATTAGCTTTGTTTGTGTTTCGTTGGGTAGGAAACCAGTTTTTTCGGGAACATTTTTGGTTTATTTTAGGAAACTTTTGTACATTTTCAAACAATAAACTTATATTAATGAAATAAGGTACATTGTTTCCACTATAATATAGGTCATACTGGTTACCAAATTTTACACCTGATTTCGTTAAAAAATACATATTTGCCATATTTTTTTAAAATGAAAATTCACTTCCCTAATGCACTTGCTGCGTCCAGGGTTTTATTTATTTAGGTGTATATCTACTAACTGTGTGTACGTGAAAGCTGCTATGGAAAGTCGCTCTTGCTTGTATAATTTGCATAGAAATTCCGCAAAAAGGCATCTATTTAGTTGGTAAGGTATACATTTATGTAGTTCGCTATAAGAGGCTTACGAAGCAGCGGATGACAACATCAAACAAACACACCTAACACATATTTTTTAACATACAGGAGTGGTGCTGTGATTACAAGGTACCGTTGAAATAAAAGTGTGAAGCAGTTCATGCAAAGCGAATCAATTGCTATGAGGGGAATCAATGTGTCACTACTGTTATAGTTAATGATATTATAATGCAGGGTTATAACACCAATATACAGAATTTTCTCACAATAAACTTATCTATATGTGTATATAAATATCACAAATTTATATGTTTATATTTATATCAATCACTGACTAATTTACCAGTCACATCTTATATGAAAATTGTTAGCTACTATCCTCTATATCATTTTAGTCAGGGTTATTTACAAGTCTGGTATAAGATTTATGGAATATTAGCAGTTTATAAATACAGTAGGGTCCGGGTGTTACGAGTAGGAGATTTAGCTAACATCTCATTTAACGATCAAAATTTGATGATTTAAATGGACTTGTATAAGAGACAATGCTAAAATATTTCTGATTTAACGAGACAGGTTTTCAGACAATTTCGGTTTAAGCGAGGTAATTATTGTGCTGACCCGTTCACATTTTTATTCGGATACACCGATGTGCAAGAGTAAACCAGAGCGCTTCGTGTTTCTGTGAATTTCGTTGCCTCTCTACCTCAAAATATGACCATTCAGACACACTAGGACTAGTAGTAGTAGCAGTGGTGGGGAGGCCAACGCCAAGCAAGTAAGCCACAATGGGCCCTTTTTTCCAACCCCAGCAACCCACCAACTATGCTCTACATCCCCTCGGTTCCGTCGCCAAACCGCCGCGACGTCGAGTTGAAGGCCGTGACGGTCTTCAATTGGATGGTACTACCTGATTCCTCTGCAGAGTCCTCGATCCGAACAATTTTGCTCGAAGACTTCCAAAAGCCTCGCATTCACAGGGTAGTGGTAGGACGTAGACGCATTCTTGGCAAATGGGATCCCTCTCTACGCCTATCAGTGTGAGGTGTCTCCTAAAGGTGCAGTGGCCTGTCAGCACCCCAAGGATGCGGCGAAGCGTAGGTCGACTCCTTCCGAGTATCCAGACAGCTTTATCTCTGTCCGGCCCCTCCACGAAGTCCCTTGCCTGCCTGCAGTCACCAACCGACCCCCAGTGCCTCTCCATTGCTTCCTCGGTCCACCTGTTCAAGGCGACAGAGACCATCTTCCTACTTATGCCTATCGTAGGCTCCGGGCCACAGAACGGCCGCCTGGAACCAACTCTTGCGAGATTATTTGCCACCTCATTCCCCGCTATGCCACAGTGTGCCGGAACCCACACCAGATGCACCTCCTTCGTCCTGGCTAGTCCTCTGAGGGAGCTCCGAGCAGATGTACACACATTTCTCGGGACTCCTCTTCACATCCTGTCTATTCGCCACAGACAGATGCATACACCTCCGTTTAGAATGCCGTGGTATATGCGCCAAGAGAATAGCTCTCGCGCACCTCCAGGCCCTCGAAGTATATTCCTCCCCGGAGGATTGTTGGTCCTCCAAATATAATATATGTTTGTGAGAAAAGAAATTCTGGACGCAGCAAGTGCGTTTTGATAGCGAATTTTCATTAAATGCCTTAAATTTCAGTAGCTCAATTTGCTATTAGCTTTGTTTGTGTTTCGTTGGGTAGGAAACCAGTTTTTTCTGGAACATTTTTAATTTATTTTAGGAAAATTTTGTACATTTTCAAACATCAAACTTATACTAGGACTAGATCAAATGGTTCTTGATTGTGCCATGACACTAATAAGTAATAAATTTTAGTGTACACAATACAAGAGAAATGTTTCTAGGTTCTTTCACTCAGACAACCATAGAGTCCCTCTGACCACTTGAAATCAACATTCGTTAGTGCGTTACAACTGAACATTTGTGTGGCTTTTTATTTTTCTGTTTAAATCTTGAAACTTGCACCTTATTCCGATCAGTTTTAGATCACTGCGCGTTTGAGGCAGGTGCATAGAGTCTTGTTTAGACAATGTCCGCGTCTGGTATTTAAAAAAACGCCTTACCAATGAAGAGAAATTGTCGATATTGAAACAAGTGAAAACACGAACTAGAAAGAGTGGTGTTTGTAGGCAGGACGCTATTGCATTGTCCACATTATCAACAATTTTAAAGTGCGATAATGCTATTGTCGAGGCTAGTGGTTCCAACACTATTGACAACAAGAGAAAAAGTATAAAAAAAAGCCGACATGGAGAACTTGGATAAAGCATTGCTTGATTGGTTCAAATATCAGAGACATGAAAACATTGCTATAGGTGGTCTATTTCTCAATGGGAAATCTGTTTCTCTTGATAAAGAGATGGGATATGGAGAGAATTTCCAGTTTTCTACAAGTTGGATTTCTCGGTTTAAACAAATACATTCAACTAAGCCAGCAAAACTTTCTGGGGAAGCAAAATTTGTAAAAAAGGAAGTTACATCTGATTGGCTTCAAAATAACTTCCTAGAAATATCCAAAGAATATCAGGCATGTGATGTCTACAATGCAGACTGGACAAGACTTTTTTAGAAAATGTTGCCGGACAAAACTCTAAAATTCAAAAATGAAAAATGTGTTGGTGGGAAGTCATCCAAAGAGCGACTGACTGTACTGTTTGTGTAAATCATGACGGTTCTGAGTTTCACTGACTATTGGTTACTGTCAAAGCACAAATACTAAGATGTTTTAAAAATGTAAAGAGTTTGTCGGTGAAATATGTTGCTAATAAAAAAGCATGGGTGGCTGGCGATATTTTTAAAACTGAAGTAGAACAGTGGGATAGAGAACTTTATGCATTTTTTGCATTTTTCATCGAAATATAATACACGATTATGGAAAAAAAATTCGGGACGCAGCAAGTGCGTTTTGGTAGCAAATTTTCATTAAATGCTTTAAATTTCAATAACCGAATTTGCTATTAACTTAAGGTTCGTTGACTAGGAAACCAGTTTTTTTGGGAACATTATAAGTTTATTTTCGAAAACTTTTTGTAAATTTTCGAACAATAAAGTTATTTTGATGAATTATGGTACATAGATTATACTGGTAACCAAATTTGATACCTGCTGTCATAAAAAACATATTTTCTATAAAAATATTTTTGTAAAAATTAATGTCCATAACGCCATTGCTGCGCCCAGACTCTTTTATTAATCGAACACTCCTTATATTATTGCATTTTTGAACTTGTAATCGAAATATAATGCATGTTTGTTGGGGGCGCAGTAAGTGCGTTTTGGTAGCGGATTTTCATTTAATACTTCATATTTCAATAACTCAATTTGCTACTAACATAAAGTTTGTTGGCTAGGAAACCAGTTTCGTTGGAACATTTTATTTTAAGAAAATATGGTAGATTGTTTCTACTATATAGATTATACTGGTAACCAAATTTGATGACTGCGTTCTTTATAAAACACATATTTGCTATTAAAAACATTTTAAAAAAGATCCAGTACCATAACGTACTTGGTGCGTCCAGACTTTCTGTCCTTTGTACGTACATATATTTCTAGGAATTATAAACAATACAAGTTTTTCACATTGCGTCCTCTCACGAGGACAGCAGAAATAAATGTGATTGAGCTATCATTTTATTTTAACCAGCAGATTTTCTTTTCATAAATAAGCAGTTTTCACCCAATTCAGTTGAGTCAAACTAAAATTATGTGAACTTACATATGTAGACTTTCCCTCTCCCCTCCTGCCCTAATTTTATAACTTACAGCAAAAAGTGTTGATCCAAAAATACGTAGAAGTTCAGTAGGATTACGACTGTATTATTTTTTTGGTTGCTTTTAGAGCGATATTTTCCATAAAAATGCATTTTTTACATGACCATAGCAATTATGTCTCCTAGCGGCAGAGCTAGAAACTTTTTCTCTTAGCCACTTTTCTTAACAGGCTTTTTTCGCAGATCTCCTAGACCATCTATTCATGAGGTATGGTACCTCTTCACACTTAGTGAACCACCCTGTACATATATTGGCGGAACACGGTACACTGAATACTTACTATGTTAAAACTGTCAGTGGGTGTTTGAATATTTAGGCTGAATTTTTTGGGTACATTTATAACAATTTACTCAATAACTGTTGGTTTAGATATATTTTGTAAAAATAAAACATTGTGCTATAGGTAATTCTTGTATTTAATCGCCGGCTACTAAACAGAAATGGTCTGTATTTCCTAAATCGCATTATCAAAATAACCACCTGTTTACACTTATCAAATAAATATAGTTTGTAAGTACGTCTTGAAAAATTATATTTAGAAGGAAATATAGATTAAATACATGACTTTTAAAGAACCCTCTATAAATCGTTTGTTAACGATGGACGGAAAGGGAACGATTTTCAGTGGTTAGTGTTCAGTTGTGTTGCGCTTTTTAGCCATCTGTTGTCATAGGCTATAAAACTCTCAGCCAACATTTCCCCAAGGTATAAACGCGACCCCTCTAAACACTGATCATGGGTTAATCATTTTAAAATATTCAATGTGCAATCGTTCTTTAATGCCGTTAATAATATTAGCAGCATATGTTTGGGGATCCTTTTAATTAATTGTTGCCATTACAATTTATTGCCATAGATCCTGGTTAGTTACTGTGTTAACAACCTTGTTGGCTTATTACCTTTGATTGTAACACTACATGCACTATGTTGGTGCGACACATATAATAAGATATACATATTTAAATATTATTCAATGTATCTCTATCGAAAAATTTGAAATGAAATACTTAAAAACTGTTAATAATAAAATAAATGGAATTAAACGAATATGCAGAAATAAAATCAAAACTCTCTTTTTTAGCAAATTTTCGTGAAATAAGTTCGCTATTAAGGAGAACACGACTTCTGAGTTCTGAAAAAGTGTCTAAAAATTTACGCGAACTACCCACCCTAGACCTCACATCGGGGGCCAGTTTAATTTTGTTTATGTTATATATATATATATATATATATATATATATATATATATATATATATATATATATATATATATACAGGGGTCTTACGGTGATCACCCTTTAGAATACTTAAGAGACGATCTCGTTTTGAAATATCAAAGTTGAGATATTGGGTTTTCGGGCACGTCCTCCTTAAATAAACTAATGGCGTCCACGTAGCACTTCCGGTTATACAAACAGTTCCCGTCAACTTGCTTGTTTTAAATAGAAAACCCTATATATTACTCAGTAGCGTGCACTGCTAAGGTAAAGTAGGATAGGCAAAGATTTTAACAGGTTAAAATTACTTACCACGACACACCAAAATACGACCTCCTTCAGAAATTTCTATTATAGTAGTTCTTGCGCGGTGCATTTATGCTGTTTTTAAAAACGTGGGTTCTTGGAAAATAAACACTACACACATTTTAATAGGAAAATCAAACACTTATTTTTTATAAATTAGGTCAATACGGCGGTTTTTTTTTAGAAACTTATTTAACCCATCATCATAAAAATTAGTATTTCGTTTTAAGTCTTGCATAAGGTCTTTTTCAATTGAAATATTTGCCAAATTACACCAATCCTTCTTGTCCTTGAGTATTTCGTAAGTAAGTGTGAATACGTTTCAACCCCGAGAAAGATCGTTCTGCCGAAGCGCTACTAGCTGGTATCGTCACAAGTGTGGCTAATTTCACTAGTTGTGGAAAAACGAGGCACATACCGTTCTTCTCGCAAAATCTAATAATTTCATAACTATTAAGACCGAAAAATTCTTATGAAGAATATAAACAAATCAACTCGTTCTTTAATCTGTCAAAATCAAATCTTTCATTATATTTTGTTTTTAGTTCCAAAAAAATGTCTTCAGGAAAATTACACTTGAAATCCGAAATTTAGTCGCGATCCAGGAGACGAAAAAACCTAACTGCCTAATTTCATTATATCGATCACAAATTTCTATTTTCATATTGTCCAATATTTCTCGAAATATTTGTTTATAATGTACTTTCACATAGTTAATATTTCGCTTTCTTTTTGGCTCCCCCAAAATAATACCGTACCCTGCAAGAGCAGCATTTAAATGCCGTGTTGATTGATCATGTTTTTTGGAGGCGTTAGAAAAATTATTTAAGTCTGTGTAACCGGTACTATTACACACATTTTTTTCTTTGAAAAATAATAAACATGTCCAACAGTACATTTTGTTTTCATGTGTACAACCACAGAGCTGCTTATAATTATCGTAGAACTTACTACTGAAATACCGCGAAGTTGTTTTAGATTCTTGTATTAATTTTAAAGTTGGAATAGGTTGGCCTAGCGGTTAGAGGTGTGTGTGAATCGTGCTGGCCAATTCGAGGGTCATAAACGTCTCATCTGTCGGGTCTTCAAAGTACTTTCGCACAATAAGACGTTGCACCATATAATTGGTACCAGAAACTTCTCAACTGATACCAGCAACTTCTCAATTGATCTAATGGTAGACCATCCAAGAAATCCGCTACGACAGTTTGCAAGATTTGGAGTAATTATCCTTCTAGATAAGGTAGCGAACTTCAGTGTTTTTAACTAAACAGAAAACGTAAATCTAAAAAACGCATAGCTACGTATTTTGATCTCCAAACACTTACGGCCGAGGTTGCGTCATATCCTCCCTGATTTTTTCAGTTTCTTCTATCAGCGCTATGTCGTCAGCATACCTTACGAACACAGCTGTATTTTCCCTTAAGTTTTTAATTTGAACTTCTTTGAATAAATGTGGCAGAAATATGCATGGTTTCAGTGGGTACACCTCAAGTTATTGCTTCATTTTCATCTCCGTTAATGTATATAATGTTGCTTAAATTTTTGTATACCTTAAAGGTACTTAATATGTATATCCCATTAATCAAATCCCGCTGTCTCTATTAGATACAACAATATTTTTTAGCCAACATTTTAAATACTTCTACGGGGCCTAAAAAGCATCAACAGTTATATATACTTTTCCAAAGCTGTCTTTATTATATTGTCCTACGTTTTTAGATTCCGATTATCATGGATGCCACACAAAGTACTTTATTGAATAAGATAAAACTTGAATAGTGTCTCTATTGGTGTGTGGCCTATATATTTTAATATGCTAAATTAATTTGGTATCTTTTATAGTATATATAGAATTTTTTGTTTTAACCATTTTCGTAGATCTATAAATGGTATTGGTTATGATAGACTTATGTAAATATCTTGCCTTAATAGGGCTGGGTAATGTAATAGTTTAGACGATTCGAAGTTAGTGGAAAGATAATTTTTAAATAAATATATAACCATTTTTTCTACCTTTTGGAACAGGGTGTCCTGTATTACAGGTTTTCATAGGCTAACTTACCTAGGAGGCTGACTGGCTAATGTTAGGTTGTCAACTTTGACAAGTCTTTTCTAAGATGGGTTTGTTTCGCAGACAGAGCAAATATTTTTTTTCTGTTTGAGAACAGAATATCAGACTGATATTCTGCTCTCTATTCTCCTATTCTGTTCATTCATCCTACTAATATTCATAGCTACCGAAGCGGTTCATCCATGCAAAATTAAACTGTTCTGTCCCTCTCCAGTATATTTGCTTCATTCCATAATTTCTACTTTTGACTGTTCCATGACCGCAACCAGTTAATTATCTTTTTTATATATTGCAGCTTCGGCAGTTCAGCAGAAGGAAGGTGTCCCTCTGAAGCCAATAGTCGTGGGTGCGTATCCCAGTAGGAGCTTGTGCTCATTTCGCTTTTTCAGTACAATATGTTTGAGCAATTGCATTTTTAAACATTTCGCCACAGCATAATAAATCGTTTTGCTGTGGTTTCGCTCTCCATGGTGGCGTTAGTTTGTCGATCTCGTATAGATACCATGCAACTTAAGGCACGTAAAGTTCCCTACCCTTCTTACAGAAAGGAAAGGGTTCGGGTAATTTGTCAGGATGGGGACCGAAAACTGCTCCCTGGTATTGCTGATCGGCCATTGTTGTAGAAATAGGCCGACGTTAAAGAAACAAAATACGTACATACCGCCTTTGCATAGATTCCTGTACTGTTCTTATATTCCTTGTTGTCTTCTTTTATTGCCTTGTTTAAAAAATTATTATACTTTTTTTCTTTTACCATATTTTGCTTTTATCACTATTTGTTAAAACCGGTGATCTATATGAATATGCGCCTATCTAACACGTAGGTTTCAAAGGGTGGTCATTGAAAATAAAATGTTTTATTATTTACCAATAGTTTCGGGTGTTCCGCATGGGTCGGTTTTCTCGCCTTTTCTTTTTGCAGTTCACACCTCATCATTTGCTGATTATGTCACCAAATGTGGAGTTCACTATTTCGCTGACGACACGCAAATCTAACACTCGTTTGATCCCTTAGACACTGGCAAGGCTTGTCAAACTATAAATTCTGATCTATAGAGCTTAATTAGAATTTCAGAATAATTTTGTCTTGATCTCAGTCCAGGAAAATCAAAGATTATGCTATTGGGTCCAAGACTCGTAAAGAACGATGGAAGAGTCGAGTATGTATAGAAATTAGGGGACAGCAACTGGAATTGATGAAAGTGTGCCAGAATTTGGACCTGGAACAGGATGATGACCTGACATTTACTTTTCATGTCAATAAAATCATTAAACGAGCATTTAGCAGTTTGAAACTCATTTATCCTAACAGCGGCTACTTGGGTTATGAAAACTAAATTTCTTCATGAGAGTAGTTAGTCCTAAGTCAATTTAACTTTGCAGCTATTGTATATGGGCCGTAGTTATCCAACACAAATAAGCTGTGTCTGAAACGTGCTCAAAATTCTTGCATCAGACTTATATGTGGATTACGAAAATATGATCATTTATCAGCCAAGTTTAAAGAATTAAACTGGCTGAAAATTGAAGACCGTTTTAAGTTACATAGTTGTAGTGTATTTCACAGTGTTATTATAAGGCCCCTAAGTGTTTGTACAACAAGATTATGTTAAACGTTGAATGTAACGGCTTCTCCTCCAGACACCAAAATTTATTTCAGATTTCTCTTACTCCCGACGCGTTTCGACACTCCAAGAGGTCATCTTTAGTGGATAAATTTGAACAATTCTCAAAAAATTGAACTCTAAACTATACAGGAAGGTTTTAACAGGTCACAACTTCATTCATTGTGCCAGGGGCCATGCAACACTACATCTGCATAATGCCAGAAAATTGTCTTCAAGAACAAAAATCAATGTAAAAGATCGGCGATTTTTAACAGCCATGGCAGACCTGTTAAAACTTTTCTGTATGGTTTCGAGTTCAATTTTTTGAGAATTGTTTAAATTTATCCCCTGAAGATGACCTCTTGGAGTGTCGAAACGCGTCGGGAGTAAGAGAAATCTGAAATAAATGTTGGTGTCTGGAGGAGAAGCCGTTACATTCAACGTTTAATTATCGTAATCCCAGACGGTGTGACGTTCAGAAATGAAAACAACATTATGTATCGTACTGATATACACAATCTAAATATAAGACATAAGCAGTGTATAGCTCCTCCTAAGTATCGTACAGCATTATATAGGAGTTCTTACACTTTTTTGATCTGCAAATATTATAACAGGATACACGAAGCACCAGCGGAATTTGAGCAGACTTATATTCAAGCGAAATTTTAAGCAATTGCTTCTTGGTGGGGAAGTTGATTTTCCCTAACCTTGAACTCCAATGTCAACTAAACTTGAATGAGTTGCGTGTAGAAGAGTGTGCTTATGATTAATTTACAAAACGTTTACATGTACATGTCTGCTGGTATATCGGTGTGCTTTTTGTGTGTTATGTGTGGGTGTGTTTTTTGTATCATGGGTGAGTATTCGATGTGAGGGAGTGTCTGGGCTAAGGATGCGTCAGTGAGATGTTTGTTGACCAACTTTTGTCGCTGCGTCGTAAGTTTCCCGAAAGATTGCTAGCTTATTTAAGTGTAAGTTTGTTTATACCACAATTTTCTAGAATTATTGGGACATTTTGTAGTAATCCGTATTTAAATTTGTTTGATGTGTTGCATTTCTTTAAACTTTTAGTTACTAGGGCGAGCCGAAGAGCGGCTTGTCCAAACTCTACCTATTGTTCTCATAAGACTTATGTTGTTATTGTAAGTGAATATTTACATATATGTATGAAAAGAATTGGGACAATAAAAACATTATATATATATATATATATATATATATATATATATATATATATATATTTATATCTTTTTTCTATATTTTTTATACTTTTTCCTGACTTGCTTTGAATGTTTTTAATAGAGTTACATGTATTTTAAAAATGATTTTTACATTACGGTTTTTTGCGTGCTTTTATGGCAGAATTTCTCTGGTTTGATGTTTTGGCCTTGATTTTTCAATTAGCTACAGTGCTTGCTCCTGAAGATGCTTGCGATAGCAAGCGAAATATATCGAGTTGTTAGTACAGAGTGACTTTCTTTAAAGTATAGCTCTCTATTTTGGTCGTAGCTGCCCTTAAAAGTATATATATATATATATATATATATATATATATATATATATATATATATATATATATATATATATATATATATATACTAGTTTATAATAGCTAATTTTTATTCGTCAGCTAAAACGTTTTATGTTTGTTGATATATTCTTTAAAGTTTACATATTGTCGATTTCATGAACCCTATCCATTTCTTTATTTGCTTAATCAAAAAAAAAATAGCCATCAGTCCCAACTTACCATACAGCATTCTTTGGAAGAGTGAGAGTATATTTGCTAATTGTGGAATATTTAACAACAAAAATGCATATGTATGCGTTTCAAAATCCACGTATTGCAAATATGAATTTTCAACACAGTTTTTCTATTAGGGTGTGCTGTAGCACAAGCAGAGTTAGGCTGTCGGGCCCTCATATCTTCAAAGTTAGATGGGGATTCATGTTTAAGATTTCTACAAGAATCACATAAAGGAAGGTTAGATAGTTTAATTCTGAGTATCAGCAAGCAAATAGTTTTCTGCCAGAAAGATGAAACACGTCCAGATAATCGTCGCTTGTTCTATAAGTTTTTTGACAACCCTTGTTATCATGGATGGATAGGCAATCGTGTATCAACAGAACTATATGTTCTGAAGCGACACTGTCACCTAATACTTACTACATTGCCTGGCCTCCTAGGTCTCCTACTTTTAATCCACTGCAATATTTTTGTGAAGTACCTAAAGTATATCGTTTACCAACAAACTCAAGATACAATAAGCAGAGCATTGAATGCGGCTAATTTTGCTTGCTTGTGGACACAGTGTTAGACGGGTAAATATGTGGGTGCAAGAAATGGTGGCCATTTTGGTCATTTGCAAATTGTTTTGCATTGTAAAATTTGTTATTACTTTTACCTGTAATGTAAATTAATTTAAAAATTATAATTTTAATATGAAACGCCTTTGAATGTAATTTCGAATACATTTTCATTCTGCCGTCAAAGGAATTCAGCATAGCCATTTTAACTCAAACAAACACACACCTCGAAAACAGCTGATCAATTGTTTTTCATTTTTGTGAATTTTCGTAGAAAAAATTCACTAATAGGGAGATCCCGACTTTTGAATTTTGAAAAAATTTTTGCAAATGAGCGCGAACTAGGACCCATAGAACCCATATCCGGGGTCAGTTTCAATTTTTATATATTATATATATATATATATATATATATATATATATATATATATAATGGTCCTATTTTGATAAAATTTGGCATGTACCTTCCTTTTGTAAATGGCTTGGAAAGTTCGCTACTCAGGAAAATCAGACGAGGTTTTCCGGGAAAATTTTAAGTTTTCATTTGTAAAAAAATTTTATCGCAAAAAATAAAAAAGATATGATAACAAAATTTGGTAGGTAGGTTTATGATAGAGAAAGTAAGCTATACACCAAAATTTAGATTTCTATGTTGAAGAAAAAAAAGTTATAATAAAATATTCTGTGCCAGATCATTTTCTTACAAACATGCATTATATTTCGATGGAAAATGCAAAAATGCAATAACATAAGGCGTGTTTGATTAAAAAAAAAAGAAAATTTGTATCACCAACGACTTATGGGCCACCCTGTGATTGTAGAAATAATTTTTTAAGATGTAGCTCAAGACACCCTATGATTAATATATACAATTCTTTTTCATATCTTGTATAATAACAGATATATTGAGCTTTATTGACTTTTTACGAAAATTCTACAACAATTATATACTATTAAACGATAAACTCTATAGCTAAGACTACTGCCAAGCGTCAGAGAAAAGGTCTATTTGAAATGAATTTTCTGGAAACATTTTACTAAAATGAAGGACAATGACGGTTGAAACTAAGACTTCAGGGTTTGTAAAACATTCTTCTTGAGACACTTTATTTCCATAGCCCGTATTAGATTCAAGTTCTTTTCCTAAATGTTGCCAATTTTGACGTTTAAATCGCAACTTTGACGTTTTGCGAAAAACCTCAATTTATTTTTCTTTAAATGCCTATAACTTTTTTGTCTTTTGACCTACAAAGCTAAATTACCTTACCTATAAGGATGTAAACTCGCGTACCAAATTTGGTTGCCCTTACTTTGTTAATTCCGGAGATATAAATTTTTTTTGAAAGAAAACACAAAATTTTCCGGGAAAACCTGGCCCGATTTTCCTGGCTAACGAACTTATCCAAGCCATTTGCAAAAGCAAGGTATTCACCAAATTTAATCAAAATCGGCCTATTATTTTTTGAGTTATCGGTGTGATACATATATATATATATATATATATATATATATATATATATATATATATATATATATATATATATATATATATATATAAACATATAAAAATTTTAACTGACCCCGGAAATGTGTTCTGGGGGGCCTAATTAGCGAAATTTTTTCAAAATTCAAAAGTCGGGATCTCCTCATTAGTGAATTTTTTTTAAGAAAATTCACTAAAATGACTGTATTTTCTTTATCCTTAAAGGGATTTTAAATTTCAAAAGCAGTTTGTATGTAGATTTAAAAATTGTATTAAACTCCATAATTATACAATATGGCAGCCATAAGGTAAAAAAGTGGACTAACATATCTTGCAAAATATGTGCGCTGTGTCAATTTCGATAGCATTTTTAAATTATAAATACGCTAGAATCTTTTAATATCAATCTTTTGTTTGATAGATAGTTTAGGAGCAGCTGCGGAAATTGCATTTCTAAAACAATACTGAAAAGTCTCAAAGAAGCGCCACTTATTCGAAAATGAACCAAACTTGTGTCTCAGATCATATTAAACATCCCCATAGTGTGCGAGCTTTATAGTGGGACACTTGTATAACTGATGCGTTTTTTGACAAATGTAACCTCTTCCTATTAACACCTTGGTTAATTACAAATAGGACTATGGTTTGCTTCCTTTATTATTAGTAAATTGTTATTAAAAAAATTCACTAATAGAGAGGTATCGATGGTGAGCAAAAATTTTTTCAAATGAGCGCGAACTAGGGCCCCTAGAACCCATATCCGGGGCCAGTTTGAATTTTTATATGTTTATATATATATATATATATATATATATATATATATATATATATATATATATATATATATATATATATATATATATATATGTATCCGTCTGATAACTTAAAAACTAATTAACCGATTTCGATGAAACTCGGCAAGTGCCTTTCTTTTATCAATAGCTTGGAAGAGTTCGTTATCCAGGAAAAGCGGACGGGGTTTTCAGGGAAAATTTTGAGTTTTATTTCAAAAATAATTTTTTTCTCAGAAAGTTACAAAGCTGTTTTAATGAAATTTAACAAATATATTTCCTTACGAGAGACCTACCAAAATTCAACTTTCTGAGTTTGTATAAAATTGAGATATTCAAATTTTAATTTTTTTTTCGAAAAAATTTTTTTTCTCCGAAAATTACAAAGTTATATTAATGAAATTTGGTGGATATCTTGCCTTAGGAAAAATGTTACTACATACCAAAACTAAACTTTCTAAGTTTATAGAAAATTAAGTTATTTAAATTTTAAAAATTTAATAAAAATTCACTACCATAACGCACTTGCTAGGTCCCGTTAGTTTTTATATTTTTGTCCACCACAGTTTTATTCACAGGGCAAATATACATATTTTTTCTATCTTGTTAGCTACCTATTTGACCATCAAATTTTTGAGTGAACAATTTTTATAAAAATTTGCTACCATAACGCATTTTCTGCCACAGGACTTCATTTTCTGCCACAGGACTTGTATTATAAAGACATTGCGTAATGTGCATATTTTGCTTTTAAATAAAAACTTAAAACTAAACTAGCAAATGTGCGAAAAGGTGATATATCAAAGGCAATTATTATTATTATTAAAATAAAGAACATTAAATGCCTAGCTATATATTAAAGGTGCGGTATGTTTGCTTTACCTGAGAATACTACACTGCACGATTTATTACCTTTTACAAGCCACTGACGTAGGTGTAAATTAATACGGACCGCTTTAATTTACATTTACATAATTCTGTTTTCACAATCGGGTATATTTCAATTAAAATTAGACGATTATTTTAGGCTGCCTTTCATCATATAATTTTTGTAAGCTACTCGTTTACAGAAAGCGAAAATATGATATGTAGTCGTTCTTGTTAATTAGGAGCTCTTTAGCAATAAATAATGCATTCGTTTTATAAAAAAAGATATGCTAATTAATATTCTAGCCTTATAATAGTAACGATCGTGGGAAATGTAGCTATATATTCCTTATTTAAATGTTGCTAAATTGCTAAAAAGGGTAACCAGTATTACTTTTCTTGATTATTTATGTCACATATCCTCTTCTTAATAAGATAGAGAGAATGTGTGAATAATGTTTACGTATTTACAGTCATGCGCGTGTTTTCCATATTTAATCCTAGTGCTACTTGATATTTTTCGATTTGCCTATTCCTTAAAGCTTATAAATCTCTTGACGTTCTTAACTTGCTTTAACTGGTTGTTTCGTTTTCAATTTCTTTTTGCCAGTCTTGTATCAAAACAAAAACGTTGTTGTGGCGTTAATATAATCTTATAAAATAGCAGGTCATTAAAAAATTTATTAGCATATTAAACTTGCTTCAACTTACAACCCATTCATCTAAATATAATTCAAGAGGATTTTCTTTTGGTACCGTGATTGGAATATGGTATCTGGTACTTAACAGCAACAGGTAACAGAATAAGCCAGACGGGTGTTGTTAAGTCCTGAATGTCAATAGCGGATCAAAACTAATTGTCAAGCCGCAAGAGAAGCCTCGCTCGCGGGAGGGACTCTGCTGGCGGAGGTCGCGGCGGGGTGTCTGCAGTGGAGCGTTCTGTTTCCCTTGCTCTGGTGCCTAGTCGTGGACGGCCTGCTGGGGAGGCTCTCAGGAGGGTGATACGAGGTGCAGGGCTATGTGGAAGACATTGTCATCATAGTCCGAGGAAAGGTTACACAGTCAGTGTGAGAGTGCATGCAGATAGCACTGAAAGTGGTGGACGGTTGGTCAATGGCTCGGGTGAGCCCCGAGAAAGCAACCGTCGTGCCGTTTACGAGGAGGAGAAAGTGCGAGAGCTACAGAACTCTCACTCTATACGGTAGGAGCATTCCAATGGCCAGGGAGGTAAACTATCTTGGGGTCGTATTGGACTCTAAGCTAACCTGGAATGGTCACATTGGAAAAATACTGCGTAAGGCAGTCATGACCTTAGCCGTCACTAGGCGGCTATATGGAAAAACGTGGGGAGTAAGACCTAGTATGGCCCACTGGCTGTACACAAGGGTGGTCAGACCATCGTTAATATACGCGGCACTGGTCTGGTGGCCTAAGGTGACACAATCCAGTGCCAAACAAAAACTAGGCAAGATCCAAAGGAGCGCTTGCCTAGGCATCACAGGGGTCATGTCTTCAACCCCAACAGCTGCCATGGAGGTGTTGCTGGATCTGCCCCCTCCCCCTACACTTAGTTATTATGGGAGAGGCCAGGCTAGGACTATGCAGAATAGCCTGCAATGGTAGAATGGAGATCAACCCAGGCTTCAGGGGCCACTGCAAAATGCAGGAGATCATGAAGAAGCCCATGCTTGAAATAAGGTCAGACTTCGCGAGCTCGCGAATCTGCAGGGAAAACAACTCTACAGTGGAAATCCCCGACTGCGAGGCATGGCGGGGGGAAACGCCGGGAATATCACGGGACGCGCTCGTCTGGTTCACGGACGAATCCGGCGGGGAGCGTCTGACGGGGGCAGGTTTTTATTCGGAAGGACCGAGGGTAAGTCATAGTATTTCCCTCGGAGCCTATGCAACGGTCTTTCAGTCAGAAATATACGCCATCTTGTACTGTGTGCGGGAGAACAAGAGGAGGGGCTACACCAACAAGCGGATCCTCATAGCCACATACAACCAGGCAGCCATTAAGGCCCCAAGTAGCCCACGGGTAAATTTCTGGCTGGTGAGTGAGTACCGAGACGATACGAGCGACCTGGTTGGGCAGAATGAGGTCACCCTCACCTGGGTGCCGGGTCACTCGGGGGTCAAAGGCAATGAAGAAGCTGACAGTCTCGCGAAGAGAGGGTCATCAGAACCATTTATAGGACCAGAACCGGCTCTGGACGTGACAAAGAGGACTGCCAGGGCAGCCATTAAGTCCTGGGTAAGAAACCAACACAAGGTGTACTGAGCAGACTGTCCAGGGCTCAGACATGGAAAGTCAATAATTGACGAACCCAGTTCAAAGAGAGCTGTGGAGCTGCTAAATCTTAGCAGAGGACAATTTAGCGCTTTTGGACGCAAACATTGTCCCGGTGTTAGGACATATATAATCCAAGGCTGACAATTTACAAAACTGTTAGTTGGTTGTACATTGTACACAGTCTCTATCTATAAAACTTTGTGTAAACTAGAACTGTCGTGACAACATACTACCTGGTCCCGCACCGAGTTGGCGTCCCTATCGTGTCTCTCACAATGTTCTCCATTCTGACATCTTGCAATAATTTCCATTGTTTATATTTTTATCTACGATTTATTTAAATAGCATAGCAATATAGATAACGTCATCTGTTATTATCCAACATTGTAGATATTGCATTACAGAATCTGAAGTAATATCGAGGATAATTTTATAATTAATTACGCATAACTTTATTTTCCTTTAATCAAAAGACTTAAAAATTGGTACACGATCAGGTGTGACTAAGTTCTTTTAAGCTGTGCATTTTAGATTTAATCACTTAAACAATTTCAGAGATATTGCGTTCTAAAAAATATTTCTTATTTTTTTATTAAGAAAAATTGGGCGCTAAGATTTGATGAGCGAACTCATCCAAGCCATTTTTGAGTTCTAGGTTGGATATTACACACACACACACATATATATATATATATATATATATATATATATATATATATATATATATATATATATATATATATATATATATATATATAAACCTTGTTATCTACCGAGGAAATGGGTTTCAGGGACCATAATTCGCGCTCATTTCAAGAAATTTTACAAAAGTCTCACCATCGATACCCCTCCATTAGTGAATTTTCTTAATGAAAATTCACCAAATATTAAACTGGCTTCAAAATAGGCATTAAAAAACGAAAAATTACTGAATTACAGGCTTGATTCTAATAACAAAAATTAACCTAAATGAAATATTATTATATCTGCTATCAACTTATCTGTTTGGAGTCGGTGTCAAGCCAAAAACACAATAATACTTAGCGACATAAGCAGCTTAATTAATAACGGATTATAATTCTAATGAAATACCAAAATATGTTTTTAATGATCAAAGACCAACCCAGGCTCACGCTGAAATACCAAAATATGTTTTTAATGATCAAAGACCAACCCAGGCTCACGCATTCCATCGTACGCAGGAACTTGCGATGTGGCGAGAGTAGACCTAGTATATCTACCTAGCACCTAGTCGGCTTGGCACCGGCTTCAAACAGATAAGTATGTAATATTGGTTCATTTAAGTTAATTTTTGTCTTTTAAATCAAACCTGTAATCCAGTTATTTTTCTCTTTTTAGTGCCTATTTTGAAGTCAGGTTATAATTTTATTAACTTGATGTCAGCTTCCATTTTAACGTCGTAATTGTTGACAAACGGTTTACACGGTTCTTGGAATTTTTGTGGCCCAGATTTCTCGATCCCTAGTTCGGTTAGTATGTTTAATGCGTGTTATTCGTATTGTTTGGTTATCTTTGCTGGGTTATTTATGCCTGTTGTATGCATCAATCGACGCACGTCAGCTAACTACTCTATCTTTGTCAGTCATTGGACATTAACGCTTCAGTCGTTTCAATCCATGCCTAAGATTTTATTTATAATTTGAAAAAACTCGAAATTTTGTTAACGATATGACTTAAAATTCACAATAGAGGTTTATTTGCACCATTTCTAACAACACATAAAGTCTCATTCCAGTTACTCTAATACTTTCAAAAATAGTGCGTATCCAAAAATATTTTTGTATATTTTTAGGGGAAAAATGTCCGTTAGGTATAGCTGATTTAAAAACTATTGCGCGGTACTAACTAAACGAAGATATATATATATATATATATATATATATATATATATATATATATATATATATATATATATATATATATATAGGAATACATAAACACATAAAAAATCAGACGGACCTTGAATATGGGTTCTAGTGACATAATTCGCAGTCATTTGAAACAATTTTACGAAAGTTTTACCATCGTTGCCTCTCTATTAGTGAATTTTCATTATGAAAATCAACTTGCAACAATAATAACCATAACAATAAGCATAATAATAAAAAATTTAATTAACAATAACAGTAATAGAAGCGGGCTCCATATAACGACAGAATGCACATACATCAACAACACTATTAAGGCAAATTAATGAATAATTGGAAATGTAAAGACAAGCATGCATGATTTCATGATTTAGGCAAATAATTTACCTAGGTATCTTGAACTTACTTTGCTGGCACTTTAACTCTTTCAAATTGTTATTTCAAACGGCTCTCGCAAAATCCGGTGAGTTAAAACATAAAATAAAACAATGGTTCTAAACAAATATGCTGGCAAAACCAATTAATCAATCAGTCTGTAAAGATTTTTATCAGTATACAAATAATATCACACTTGCACTATTATAAAGGTCATATCGTAACATGAAAGCCGAATTATCAAAAGTGTTACGGATCTTGGCGTAGATTGAAAGTGTTTTTATGAGTAATGTTCAACTAAAATAATAGCCACACGTTTATGTTATACCTAAATTAAAAAACTATATCCCATTTATCAATTTATTGCCGAAGTGGAACAGATCACCTTGCTCTCCTTGTAAATTTCCATTCATTAGTAGCAGCTACTGTGAATAGATAACTGTTACGCCTAAAAGAAAATAATAGACGTCAAACTGATCATTCATCTTTCTTTCATACATGGTGGAGATACCAAATAACCTAATTAATAATTACCGTTTTATATTATCGAAAAACATTCAAATGCAAATTAGTACCTTCAGTCTATTTCCGAGACTATGGCCAATCATCGAGGCCAATAACCAGTTTCTTCTAACCATTCTGGTAATTTTTCCGAACAACTTCTTTTGTGTAAGGCGGGTAGAGATATTTCACTTGCCCAACATCACATAGTACACGGGACCGACATATTTAGATCCCTGCAAAAGCGGAACTTGCAGACAGTTAACTTGTTTATCGCAATGTCACAATATCGGTTGACGTTAACTTACAGTCGGTACTGTAAATGAATTTTACGTTGACCCTGTGAGTCAGACTTAGAGCCCGTGTCTCCTGAGGCAACCTTATTACCGCTGGATCACAATGCAGTCTTTTAAATGCATGTTACATGACGGCAGATCCTGCAGCTCCGCATCTGGCCTATATAGTAAAACTCTGGACGCAGCAAGTGCTTTATGGTTGTGAATTTCCATAAAAATGTTTTTAATATGATTTTTTTTAATCAAAGCAAGCATACAATTTAGCTACCAATATAATCTATATAGTAAAAAAAATGTGCCATATTTCATCAATAACTTTATTGTTTGAAAAAATACAATGAATTTCCTGGCCCCGAAAATCTCAAAGATCTTTTTACAGTAACTTAATAAACATTTATTATTAATTATCAAAATTTCACTAAAATCCTACAATGATTTCAGCAGAAACAAAAAATAATCGGCGAAACAAAAAAATTGTAAAAAGGATACATAAAATTAAATTATATATCTGTTGGAGAAACAAACTGGTACGCCTCCCAAGCAACAAACTAAGGCATGTTAACCAGCACTCGAGTCCAAATAACCTAACCAAGTTATAATTTAGTAATAATTAACTAAAATGTTGCCTTGATTGTCATAATGACTACAAATTTGCAAATGCGGCTCCGAACTAGCTTATTTTTGACTATTAAAATTACTCTAAAGTCAGTAACTCACAAGTAACTAAATTGGGGAAAAATTGGTTTAATTTTACTCATAAAATATACTTGAATATACTTTTGTGTTTCAATTCCAGAGTTGGTAATTTTTAGGTCGAAGTGTGCCCTTAATTGGACTGAAAATCGACTACCAAGCCCAGGTACCTGAAATACCTACTTTAAGGTAATTTATTACCTAATATTAACCTGCAATATGTCTCTGTGGTATAGTAAATTGGAGGTCTTCTTATGAAGTCTAGCTTACATATATATTACCAATTTCATTGCAATACAGCACAGGAAATATTTTGGGCACTGAGCTAACCTAAAATGGCTTTCTGATCGGCTATAAAGTCATAATTACTGCAGAAATGGTCTTCCAAGTCAAATTGCCTACCTTCAAGTTGAAAATACCCATAAAATTTGACTTGAAATAAAAATTGTCCTCAAAGTTCAAAGTGTACAGCAGTGAAATACATTTGTGAATTTTAAAGGTGTGTCAGTTGATAAACTTCATCAATAAAAGTTTCTTTTTGTTGTTAATGTGCGTGCACCAGTAACAAATATAGTGTTACAATGCCCCCTTTGAAACCAATAAAAGTTTACAGACATACTACAAACTATTATAGAGTAGTAAACAATGCTCACAGAAAAATAGTGATAGATGCTGATCATTCAAAGTGGCTTACATCAAATGAAGAACACTCATTTTTCAATCCTAAAAAAGTATGACAACTTTATCGGCTACTACTACTAGGTATATGAAAGTAAAACTGAATTTCAATTCTATGCTGGTATCAAATCAGCACGTTTCCCTCTTCAATATAATACATCCCTTTTCATGCCAAATGGAGTGAAGTATTGGCAACACGGTCAGCTGTCATGTTTATGTTTATTTACTTATTTTATTTTGTTTCTATTTTCTATTAATGTTTATATATTATGGAATCAAAAACCAAAAGCGCTGTATAATCATTCCTATATGTCTCTCGGCTGTGCACGGATATAAGTAATATAATATTGTTACAAAGCACTTCAATAGACGTAGGTGCGGTGTTGCCACATCTCCAGAATTTCCCCAACATATGGGAATTTTTGCACAATCTGGCAACACCGCCTCCCCACCCCCCTGGGGGTGCCTGGGGTGACCCCCCTCAGGCGAAGTCTCAACCCTCTAGGACCAGAAATAACGAAGTTACCAACTTGTACCCCGTCGGAACGGATAACTGAGGTCTGCACATTCCGAACACCCTGTATATACACCCCGTATACGCAGAGAACCCTTACACCCTGTATACGCAGAGAGATCTTATAGTTCGAGAAACACCTCTTGTGTAACATAGGAGTGGTGACCACATTTGGATCATCCTGTATATACATTCCCCTGTATACACACGGGACCGATCTGTATTCACAGAACCTTCTAGTAAAAGAAGGTCCTGGAACGTTCTGGAATGGAAGGCTCCAGAAAGAAGGGGAAGGTACGGCGAGTATATAAAAGCGAAAGCAAGCCAGCCCGAGTTAGTTCAGTTCAGTAAGAGAATGTGGTAGTGACTTGAAGAAGCAGTGTAAAGTGTTAAGAGAGTAGTGACTGTAGTACCAGATTAGTGACTTTTGTTGAGAGTAGTAATTGTAAGGCCAGTAAATGAAGTGTTTTGTGAGAGAGACATTCTAGAAATTTTATTGTATCCATATTTAGAGTGTAAATAAAGTTGTTTTGTTAAAATTAAAAGTCTCACTTATCCAGAACCCGGAGAAAACGCAACAATTTGGTGTCAGAAGTGGGATAAGTGAGTGAAGAAGTGGACAACTAAGCTAGCTGTAAATGGTAAACACTAGATCGACTGACTACGACAAGATGGCTGAAATCAAAGAGTTGATGGACTTACTGAAAAGACAACGCGAAGAAGACAAACAACGGCGACAAGAAGATGAAAGAAGACGACGCAAAGAAGACGAACAACGGCGTCTTGAAGATAAAGAAGAACTCAAGAAGCAACGCGAAGAAGACGAAAAACGACGACTAGAAGACAAAGAAGACCTCCGAAGTATGTTTCACAATATGAGAGTCGATGTAAAAGAGGAAATTGAACTGATCAACGAACAAATAGAAAGTGTGGACAGGAAAGTAGAAAATGTGAACAGTAAAGTAGAAAATGTAACAGAAAATGTAAAGGATTGGAACAAACGATGGAAAGAAGTTGAAGGGTTGAAAGAACAAATGAAGATGATCATGAAAGGCACAGAAATCACACATAGAGAACTGACAGAGCAGGTGATGGGCCAGACTGACAGAACTCAACCAAGAGGAGTTACTGGAATGTCCCCAGTTCAAAATCGGCCGGAAGAAAATATGCCAATCGTGCAGCAGCCTCATGGAACCTTGAAGCCGCCGACTTTTGACGGAGAAACATCGTGGCCCATGTACAGGAGGCAGTTTGAGGCGGCAGCTCTCAGCAATGGGTGGAGCGAACAACAGGCAGCAACTGCTCTAATTCTCTCGCTTCGAGGTAAAGCCCTAGAAATCCTCCAGAACATCTCGGAGTCGAAACAGCAAAACTACTTAACAGTGATACAGGCCCTAGATTTGAGATATGGTAACAAGTACATGAGCCAGGTCTACCAGACACAACTAAAGTCAAGGGTCCAGAAGCCAAATGAGACGCTGCAAGAATTTAGTGGCGAAGTGGAGAAACTTGTGCGACTGGCATATCCCCAAGCCCCAGAAGAATTTGTCAACCAGATAACCGTCCAGACCTTCATCGATGGGGTACTTGATAATGAAATGCAACAAGCTTTAAGGCTCGGAAGGTTCAAAACACTTACGGACTGCGTCATTTATGGCTTGGAATTTGAATCAGCGAAGAATGCATCTCAACCTCGCCGCAACAGGCTGCGCGAAGTGAAGGAGATAGAGGACTTTGCAGACACGACAGCGGAACTAAGGCAAGAAATGAAAATGATAAAAGAAGCCATAAGCAAGCTCACTGTACCGGTTGGGGCACGTAGGACGAAAGCAGATTGGTCAGACATAGAATGTTACAAGTGTGGTAGGAAAGGGCACATAAGTAGACAGTGCTCACAAACCCAACAGGTGGCTCGCAGAAGACAAGAATACACCAACAGTGAGCGGCGTCAGGGAAACGACCTGACGCCAGTGTAAGGGGGCGGCAGCTGGCGTGCGAGTCCCAAGGCCCCAAAGTAAAGGTCTCCACTATCCGACGCTACCACGAGAGCCTCGTTATACCTGGCAGCATAGACGGAAGACAATGCAGTTTCACCATCGATACTGGTGCCACTAGATCCGTTGTACGTCCAGACATGTTGCCAAACAAGTCAGCACTCACTACCAACAAACAGCCTGTGTTGGAGACGGCAAAAGGATATAGAATACCCGTGCATGGAGAGGCCACTGTTTACATTAGGCTGGGCAGTACTGAGCTACAGGTAAGGGCTGTCGTCGCAGAAATCGTCGACGAATTTATTCTGGGCCTGGATTTAATGGAAGATTTCGATGTCCTATCAGTAGACTTCCAGAATAAGATCTTGAAAATCGGTAACGAAGAGTTGTATTTATCTCCAACAGCAGGCGAAGCTAATCCCAGGGTGAGACTTATTGTCGACGAGGATACACGGATTCCTGGTAACAGTGAGAAGATTGTCAGAGCCAGGCTAGAGAAGAAACTTGATGGTATGTCTGCTCTCATAGCGGAGCCCCTAAAAGATAGACATGATGGTGCCCTCGTCGCACGATGCTTAGTAGACCCGAAGAAGACAATACCCATAAGAGTGGCTAACGTGCAAACTAACAGAGTCACATTCAAGGAAGGTGATGCAGTGTGGCTGTACCAACCAACAAGGAGAAAGGGCCTCAGTCCCAAACTTCAGAAACCATGGGAAGGGCCATACTTGGTGACTAAGAAAATTAACGACCTAGTCTACAGAATCCAGCTGTCTCCAAGAACTAAACCCAAAGTTGTTCACATAGAGAGGTTGAGTCCCTATAGGGGCAACGAACCCCCAAGTTGGCGGCCGGTAAATACTGTTCGGGACGAACAGTCTTAAGGAGGGGGGCAGTGTTACAAAGCACTTCAATAGACGTAGGTGCGGTGTTGCCACATCTCCAGAATTTCCCCAACATATGGGAATTTTTGCACAATCTGGCAACACCGCCTCCCCACCCCCCTGGGGGTGCCTGGGGTGACCCCCCTCAGGCGAAGTCTCAACCCTCTAGGACCAGAAATAACGAAGTTACCAACTTGTACCCCGTCGGAACGGATAACTGAGGTCTGCACATTCCGAACACCCTGTATATACACCCCGTATACGCAGAGAACCCTTACACCCTGTATACGCAGAGAGATCTTATAGTTCGAGAAACACCTCTTGTGTAACATAGGAGTGGTGACCACATTTGGATCATCCTGTATATACATTCCCCTGTATACACACGGGACCGATCTGTATTCACAGAACCTTCTAGTAAAAGAAGGTCCTGGAACGTTCTGGAATGGAAGGCTCCAGAAAGAAGGGGAAGGTACGGCGAGTATATAAAAGCGAAAGCAAGCCAGCCCGAGTTAGTTCAGTTCAGTAAGAGAATGTGGTAGTGACTTGAAGAAGCAGTGTAAAGTGTTAAGAGAGTAGTGACTGTAGTACCAGATTAGTGACTTTTGTTGAGAGTAGTAATTGTAAGGCCAGTAAATGAAGTGTTTTGTGAGAGAGACATTCTAGAAATTTTATTGTATCCATATTTAGAGTGTAAATAAAGTTGTTTTGTTAAAATTAAAAGTCTCACTTATCCAGAACCCGGAGAAAACGCAACAATATTTCTATACACGAAAATGTTTCATTTCTAATAAATTCAAACAAAATTCGTTTACCATATAGTTGTAATTCCCATAATAGGAAAAAATGCCTTCAAAGTTTGGTTAGTTTGCCCTGTCATTAGGAATTGTGACTTATAGGTAAAAAAATAGGGCAAAATTAACTTTCAGGTCAATAATGTTAGAAGGGCAGCCATATTAAATTAATTTTGCGGTATCCATCTTGATTGTATTGGAAAATGAAAAATAATATTTTGTTGAATATAGTGTAATCAAATTTTAGTTCGAAAAAAACATTAAATAATGATTGTATACCATGACAACAATATAGTTTTGTGTTGTTTACATCACCAATCCTCCAAAATCAGAATTTCAAGAATTTTGAATAATGTTTTATTTTCACTAATTTTATCTTTTACACGGGCGCTCGAATTTTATCGAAGTATCATGATCATGTTAACAGAAAAAAAAAACATAACCGCAGTGGTTTTTTTCTTTATACAGTGCAAATCACCTTTATTATTGTTGAAAATATTTGAAGTAAGTTCTTTGATCATTCAAGATGTCATTTTTAAACAAAGATGGACAATATCTCTACTACTCTACTGTTTGTTTATACATACACAACCACGGACCCTACAGAACCGAATAATGTCACATGCGTAGTTCGTTGTTAAGAACGTCACAGCACTCGGCGCCTAGATGTCAGATTCAAGTAAAGCGTAGCACATATTTACCAATATATTACGTCCATTCGCCCAATGTTGAATGAAAATGCCCTAAATATAACTAAAACGCCTTGGTGGAAACGCCTCGCTGGACCTATTTTAGACTTCCATATTACTTTAAGTTTATTCCCCACATTGGTACTATACACTTAAATTTTACTTGTAAATGACCTGTGGTAATTTGGTCGCCGACCTATTGGTAGGGCGATTTTACGTCAATTTGACTTTAAATGTTTCTTGGGCTCTGTCTCTTTAATTTCATTCGGTTGCACTATCATTTAAGTTTCTACCTGGAATTATTTATCTTTGGATTTCACAATCATTTCCAATTTGCTGGTAATCTTTATCCTCTAGACGTCTGTATCGCATTAGGTTTACGCATGAACAATGCCATACAAAGAATACTTATATACCGTTAAGTCCTTTATTGTAAATAGCTTTAGCTGTCTTTGACGTATTAAGATGCACCCAGTGGATTTTCTTCACTAGGAATAATGTTTTTACCTAGTTGGCCATTCTGTATTACTGACATTATGTTATGTCAACTACGTTACCTAGTGTTACGCGAAAACTCGATAAAGGCAGGCCTTTCTCAAGGTACAAGTCAGTTGTACGTTCGATCTCCTCTTCTTAAATTCTTGGGACTCCGAGTTCTCAATTTTCTACTTAAACACCGCTCGCGTGTTTAAGCCCGTTCAGTGCTACAGTTCTACGCTAGATATCATCTTCTTCGCTTCGTGGAACCCCGAGTTCCTAATGTTCTACTTAAACACCGCTCGTGTGTTAAAGCAGTTTAATTCTACAGTGCCGTTCTACAACGAATCTCATCTTCGTCGCTTTTTGGGACTTCTAAGATCCCGATCTTCTACCTAAACACCGCTAGTGTGATGACGCCACTTCAGCTCAAGCTCCAATATTCCTACAGAAATTCCGTTCGTACAGTATTACAGTGAAAAGTCAGTGTTTTCTTCGAAATTAAAAAGTATACACGCAGTTAAATGCAATAGCAAGTAGCTCATCAGATTGTGAAATCTTAATAACCCATTAAATCAAGTGTAAAACCGCAAATTGGAAATAAATGTAAGTTCAAAGTGTATATAGTAACAATACAACATATATAAATATAAAAAAGTGTATTATTTAAACCTTCTGGAATCCAGTGCACCTAGAGTTATAAATACAGTCCACATCCTCAATATATTGTTCTTCCAACGCTAATTAACAAAGCCGACTAGTTAGCGAGCGTGGGATCAATCCACCTGCAAAACATTGGGGTAAGAAAACAAACTCTTTCTGCCTTAATATCTAATTTGTAAATATGATTAAATAACTTGTGTTACGACTGTTTGAATATTTTCAAATTTAGTCACTATATGGCATCTAGTTTTTTTAGATGAATAATATAATAATATCACACCACATTTTAATTGTCAAATCAAATCCGGTGACCTAGAAGACCAGTTGACTACATTTGCTAGATCAATCTACCCGTTTACAAAACCCCAAAATAAATATTCAAGGGGGTCAAATCCGGGGACCTAGCAGACCAGTTGACTGGCCCTGCTCGACCAATCTGCCTGATTTCAAGTATTCCATTCTGGTGATTACGGGCCTGTATTGCACAATGTGGTGGAACTCCACCCTGTTGAAACTTAGGTTTTGGTTTAATAACTAAGCTTTCTTAAAAAAAAAGTTGTACATTTTTACATTTAAATGCCCTACAAATGATTGCGGACCAATAACTTTATCCCCCGTTATATTGCACCAGACGTTAATTGACCATGGATATTTATTAGGCAGATTTCTTATCCAGTGGGGACTTTCCATGCATATTGTATCTATTTAAAAAAAAATGAAAAAAGAAAAACAACTTAATTTCTACTGAGAAGGGGGAACTTAAAATTCTGTCCACCTACAATTATGGAAAGTAGCTTTTTCAGAAAAAATAACATTGTTTCGGAACCTGCTATTGCGTTGCATTTGTCTGGTGACCTAATACGAAAGGTAACGTGATTTTCAAAATCTTGTCGGTTAGATCTTAGTGCAGTGTAATGTGATATGGATGAAATATGTACATGTGCATTACGTTCACAATTGATTTTTGACTCACTACAGCATATCTAGCAAGTGGCCTGTTAATGTGAGTCAACAGCTACCGCTCCTAAGGCCAACTCCACTATTTTCGTCAGTTTTAGTTCTATTTCGAACTCGTGATTTTGACTTTAAACTGCCGGTAATACGACTCTACTTTCCAGCTTGTGAAATACCTGGTGAGATTTCTCATTTTAAGGAAATTTCTCTGCCTAGACTAGACATGTTTTGACATAAAACTCAACTTTGTCACATCAACGCCTTAAGGGTGGTGATAACAACCCTTATATTTTAAATAGGGAACATGGGTCGAGTGTTAAATCACTTGTAAGCTCTTTCTTTTCTCAATTCAGCACACTAATTTTTTTGGAAGTTTTATTAACTTGTTTAAAAATTATTCACAGTTAAAGATGCAAAAACGCATTTCACTCATTCCGATAAGAAATGTGCTGATAGTCAATGTTTTGTTGGTTTGTAAACAAAAAATTGACTATTGGACCTTTTTTTATCGGAATGAGAGAAATGCGGTTTATTATTTCAGTTTATCGGTCGGTTTGATACTTGATAGTACTACCGAAAATTAATTTCATAATGGTGTATTCTGTAGTAGATAGAGTTGAAAGAATTACTCTTTTTTTCAAAAACGATGACTGTGCCAACCGTACCCCAAATTTGTTTAATGAACGACATCCGAACAGACATGTTAACAGAAAATACATTTTGAAGTTAGTTGCAAATTTTCGACAAAGTGGTTCAGTAGCCAACAAAAAACAGGATCCTGGACGTGAATTTCCAGTTAGAAATGAGACTACTGAAATTGAAGTTTTGGGACAAACATCAAAAGAAGAACTATTCAGCGAATATTGAAGCATAATAAATTTCAACCGTATAAAATTCATCTTGTACAACAACTGAATGAAGATGATTTTGTTCGGCGACTGGAGTTTTGTGA
This sequence comes from Tillus elongatus, assembly GCA_964006375.1. Taxonomy (NCBI): domain Eukaryota; kingdom Metazoa; phylum Arthropoda; class Insecta; order Coleoptera; family Cleridae; genus Tillus; species Tillus elongatus. Next base: position 229,367,938 of record OZ023262.1, on the reverse strand, counting down.
AGTTATGACTGCACGAATAGCTGATAACGGGAACCTTCTCTTCAATATCTGTTTTTCAGACGAGTGTACGTTTTTATTAAACTCTACAGTCAATCATCATAATTGTCGTTATTGGGCAGATAATAATCCAAGAAATTTTCACGAAGTCCACACTCAAACTCCACAGAAATTGAATGTCTGGACTGGCATTTTTGGAGACCGTTTAATCGGACCAATTTTTCTTGATGGCAATTTGAGTGGCGAAACGTATTTGAAGTTACTAGATCAACAAGATGGAGCTCCTCCGCATTTTTCACAACGTGTTAGGGGGTTTTTGAACAGAGCGTTTCCAGAGCAATGGATTGGGCGTGGAGGTGCTATTGAGTGGCCCCCTAGATCACCGGATTTAACTCCTTTAGACTTCTTTCTATGGGGCCATTTAAAGAGTAGAATTTTCGCAACAGAACCGGAGTCTCTGGAAGAATTACGACGACGCATTTTTGGAGAATGCCGTCTTATAACTCCACAAATGCTCCAGAATGTCAGAGCTCGTTTTGAGAAAAATTTGTACTTTTGTATGGAAGCTGAACACTTACTTAACTGATAAAACATTTTTGAACGTCGGGTTTTGTTTTTTAGTTTTTATTTAACGAAAAATTGACTAATTAATGCATTTCTTATCACAATGAATGAAATAGGTTCTTGCAACTCCAACTGTGAATAATTTTTAAACGAGTTGATAAAACTTCCAAAAAAATTTGTGTTCTGAATTCATAAAAGAAGGAGCTTTCAAATGGTGTAACACTCGACTCATGTTCCCTATTTAAAATATAAGGTTTGTTGTCACCAGCCTTAAGGAGTTGATGTGACAAAGTTGAATTTTATGTCAAAATATGTCCCTCTCAATATTTAAATTGACGTGTTTCAGCGTTTCTTAAAAAATATTCTCTGGACGCAAATCGGTCTGTTTCGTTTTCAATGCGCCAGCCTGTATTACCATAGATTCTATTAGTTAGTGGTTTAGGGAATGGGGTAGAGTTGCATGTGGGGGGGGGGGGGGGTCTAAAGGGGGTATTTTTATTTTTACAATCAAGAGTAGATTGTGTAGGAAGTATATTGTAAAACGAACACCTCTTATTAGGGAAATATCCTGTAAGCCATTTATTTGCAAACTACTCTATAAAATAATTGTTATTAAATAATGTACGCGAGGAAAAGCGTTAAAATTGTAATGAATGATATAACCCTAACTGAAAATCTATTTGGAAAAAAGATTTATTACCATGGCCTGAAATAAGTCATTAACCTGGTAGTCTACAAAAACCGTTTTACCTAAGTCACGCAATATATTATAGTCTCCAGTTGATTATTGTCAAATTCACCATGAGTAATACTGCACCGTTCGTGAAATGTCCTAGAATTCATCATATTTTGTCAGGTCTAAATCAGCTTTATTAATTACTTGTCTTATTCACTAATTAATATAAACTAATGATGAAACCACCCTAATGTATTTCCGTTCTAACGGTGCTGAAGAAAGTAGGTACCCACTTTGTTGTATTATTAAAAACAACCAGTTCTATTAAACTGTTAAAAGGTTAACCACTATAAATAATAAAAAATGTTCGGGATGCAGCAAGTGCGTTATAGTAATGAATTTTCAATAGAATTGTACACTATTAGTAAGATATATTATTAAAACTAATTTTTAAATTTAAATGGACCTTGGAGATCGGTTTTAGAGTCCCAGTTAGCGATTATTTGAAAACATGTATTTATTTTATGTGGAGCTAAAAAATTAAAAAGAAAACATACATCAAATTTGGTTACCAGTATAACATATATAGTAAAAATAATGTACCATATTTCATCAAAATAACTTTATTGTTTGAAAATGTAAAAAAAAATTCGAATATTCCCGAAAAAAACTAGTTTCCTGGCCACGAACCTTATAGGTTAATAGCAAATTAGCTATTCAAATTTGACGCATTCCATAAAATTCGCTACCATAACACACTTGCTGAGTTCCGAATGTATTTTCTTACAAACATGCATTATAATTTCGTGGTCTAAATTCCATACATTTAAGGCTGGCTCAGAACTGACACTGATAGGGGAAATCCGTCTGTCTAATTATAAGAAAACATTTTAATCTATTTCAACTGAGCAGATTTTTCTGGTTAACGAACTTATCCAAGCTATTTGCAAAAGGAAGGTACTTACCAAATTTGATCAAAATCGGCCCTTTATTTTTTGAGTTATCGGTGTGATACATATATATATATATATATATATATATATATATATATATATATATATATATATATATATATATATATATATATATATATATATATATATATATATATATATATATAAACATATGAAAATTTAAACCGACCCCGGATATGTGTTCTCGGGGGCCTAATTAGTGCTAATTTGAAGGAATTTTTTCAAAATTCAAAAGTCGAGATCTCCTCATTAGTGAATTTTTTTTAAGAAAATTCACTAAAACTGGTCTTAGATATAATATGGAAGTGCCTTTAAAAAAATTATGTTACAAATTTCTTTAAAGTTACAAACGTTTTTCAGAAAAAAATTAATTATTTACAAAGGGAATGTACCTGTCAAATTATAATTATGGCAGGTATTTTTCCTTAATAATTGCTTGGATGGTTTTGTTTTAGTCAACCCATCCAGTTTTTGCAAACAATAAACAACAAAAAAGGTTTTTTATGTTATGATATTGAAAATTTCCGTAAAAATATTTTAAATCCGATAGGTCAATAAATTTCCCATTAAGCCAGCATCTTCAATCTTGAACCATAGTAACACCTATATAAACGCACGTGGGTAATAAATTAAAGAAAAATAACATAATGAGCTTCGCGGATAACTACAAATTTATTTTGAAAAACTTTTTTTTTTCAAATGAGCGCTAATTAAGCCCCCTCAACAAATATCCGGGGTCAGTTTGAATTTATATATATATATATATATATATATATATATATATATATATATATATATATATATATATATATATATATATATATATACAGTGCACGGCGTATCGAGCGTCCATTAGAAGTATCTACAAAACTATACCGATTTTTAATCTGAAAATTTGGTCACTTGGGTTTTCTGGATAGCTGAATTTAACAAAAATATACACGTCATCATACCACTTCCGGTTATACCGGAAGTGGTTACTAACTTTGTTTTTTCAAATGAAACATGACATTTTTGAGTAGAGTTTTGGATTTATCGTAAAATTTTAGGTTGACTTTTGATAACATACCATATGTAAAAAATCAGCCGTTTTGGAGTTATATCGATTTTTTTAAAACTTAAAAAAAAATTATGTATGTATATTGAGTGGTATATCTCCGGCAAATATGATGTCAGCGATTTGCAATTTCGTCTGTGGTTTTTCAAGATACAAGAGTATCGTGAAAATAGGCAAATGCGTTGATAGCATATACAGGGTGGAAGAAATTCACATACCAACTTGGACAATTTCGGACCCCTATAACTTGCTTACTTCAAATGGAACACCCTGTATATTTTTATCTTATTGCTTAGATATTTGCATTATCTTTCGATTTATATCAGCATGTCCTATACCTAAATGCAACAGTTATCCAGATACTGGAACATTTGTATAATGATAATGTTATAAGGCTAAGGGTGCACAATATTTCAGTAGAGTGCCTTGACGGAAATGTTATTCTTCATGAACTTCAATAATTATTAATTGTTGGACACCCCATAGAACAAAATTATAAATGAGAATACCATAATAATAATCTGTTTAGGCAACTAGATAAACAATTTATTAAGTACTACACAACTAAACCAATGAAAGTGAGAAAAAATGTGGCAACTGGAATGATAAGGAACAATCTAATAAGTAACATGTATATAAACAATGGGTGTTCAAGAAAGATGTTCAAAAGTAGCTCCACTTTTTAGCAAACAGCAATTAATTCGCCTTAAAATTTCATTGCTCGTAGCACGTTTTATACTTTCTCTGCTTATTTCATTGAAGGCGGCACGTACTCTTTCTTGCATATTCTCCTTTGTGGTTATAGGGTCTTTATAAACTTTATTTTTAATAAAGCCCCATATGAAAAAATCTAATGGAGTTAAGTCAGGGGAGCGTGGTGGAAATTTGTAGGGCCCATTGTTCGCAATCCACTTCCCACTGAACATTTCTTCTAATGTCGCACTGACTTGATGAGTAGTATGTGGTGGAGCACCGTCCATTTGATAAAAAGCGTTTGATCTTTCCCTAATTTCTAAAGTTTCTAAAGCATCTCTCACTACGTTTTTTAACAACCACACATATCGATCCCCTGTTAAGTTTTCGTTATAAAAATACACACACAAAATACGAGAGTCTTTGACGGCACAGAACACATTAAAGCTCCACCGGTTTTGGTAATTTCTTTCTCTGCAGATATGCGGATTTTCTGCAGCCCAGTAATGACTGTTATGGCGGTTAAACACGCCGTTTTTTGTAAACTTTGTTTCATCAGTCCATATTATACTTTTGACAAAGTTATCGTCTTCTTGAATTCTTGTCAGCAACCACTCACAGTAATTCACACGACACAATAAATCTTCAGTTTTCAAATTCTGAACCAAATGGAGCTTAAAAGGTCGCCAATTATACTTTCTTAAGATTCTGTGGATAGACCTGGTTGATATTCTAAGATCCCTTTCAGCCTCTTGTAGGGAATTTTCAGGATACGAATGGAAGTATCCTAGTACCATGGCTTCATCGTCTTCGGTATAACGGTTTTGCCTGCTAACAATTGGTTGAAAGGAACCAAACTTTATACAATTATTAAGCAGACGTTTGATGGTATGTTTATTCGGTCTGGGGCGATCTTGATACCTTTCAGCGAAAACTCGGCAGGTTCTACTCATAATGCGATTGCATTCGCCGTATGTAACTAATAAATTTAGAAAATCTTCATTAGAAAACCCCAAACGCGACATATTTGTTGATTGTTATAAACAACTGTCATGAAGTAATGGCGTTGCTAAGAATAACATTTCCGTCAAGGCACTCTACTGAAATATTGTGCACCCTTAGCCTTATAACATTATCATTATACAAATGTTCCAGTATCTGGATAACTGTTGCATTTAGGTATAGGACATGCTGATATAAATCGAAATATAATGCAAATATCTAAGCAATAAGATAAAAATATACAGGGTGTTCCATTTGAAGTAAGCAAGTTATAGGGGTCCGAAATTGTCCAAGTTGGTATGTGAATTTCTTCCACCCTGTATATGCTATCAACGCATTTGCCTATTTTCACGATACTCTTGTATCTTGAAAAACCACAGACGAAATTGCAAATCGCTGACATCATATTTGCCGGAGATATACCACTCAATATACATACATAATTTTTTTTTAAGTTTTAAAAAAATCGATATAACTCCAAAACGGCTGATTTTTTACATATGGTATGTTATCAAAAGTCAACCTAAAATTTTACGATAAATCCAAAACTCTACTCAAAAATGTCATGTTTCATTTGAAAAAACAAAGTTAGTAACCACTTCCGGTATAACCGGAAGTGGTATGATGACGTGTATATTTTTGTTAAATTCAGCTATCCAGAAAACCCAAGTGACCAAATTTTCAGATTAAAAATCGGTATAGTTTTGTAGATACTTCTAATGGACGCTCGATACGCCGTGCACTGTATATATATATATATATATATATATATATATATATATATATATATATATATATATATATATATATATATATATATATATAATATATATGTGTGTGTGTATGTATGTATGTGTCACGCCGATAACTCAAAAAGTAATACTCTGATGTTGATCAAATTTTGTGAGTACCTTCCTTTTGTAAGTGGCTTGGATAAGTTCGTTAGCCAGGAAAATCGGCCAAGGTTTTTCCGGAAAATTTTGTGTTTTCTTTCTAAAAAAAGTTATATCTCCGTAAATAACAAAGTAAGGGCAAACAAATTTAGTATGCGTGTTTGTATTATCAAGAGTGAACCATGTACCAAAATTTAGGTCTCTAAGTGTAAAGACAGTAAGTTATGAGCAGTTGAAGAAAAAAAATGGAGTTTTGCTCGAAACCTCAAAGTTGCGATTTGAAACGTCAAAATTGGCAATGTTTAGGCAAAGACCGTGAAGCAAATACGGATTGTGAAAAGAAAATGTTGCAAGAAGAGTGTTCTGCAAACCCTTAAGTTTCAACCTCAACCGTCACTGCCCTTCATTTTGTAAAATATTTACAAAAAACTCATTTCAAATATACCCTTTCTCTGATGCTTTGGCTGTCGGTTTAGTTAAGTTGATGCTTTCGCCGTAGGTTTAGTTAAGTTTATGGTTTAACGGTCTATAATTTTAGCTAATTTTCGTAGAACAAATTCGTTAAGGCGTTTTGCACTTTTTATAGAAATATGATGCATGTTTGTAAGAAAAAAATTTGGACACACTAAGTAAGTTTTGGTAGCGAATTTTCATTAAATCCTTCAAATTCCAATAACTCAATTTGCTATTAACGTTAGGTTTGTTGGCTAGGAAACCAAGCTTTAAGTTTATTTTCGGATTTTTTTTTACATTTTCAAACAATAAGTAATAACTACCTAGGCTATACCGGCATTAAGATTGATGCCTGCTCGCATTTGGCATTAGAAACATTTTTATGAAAATTCACTTCCAGAACGCACTTGCTGCGTCCAGACTTTTTGTATAACTTTTTGATATAGAGGGTGACAAAATTTCATTTATTTTATAATAATTTGCGAGATCTCCCCATTCGTGTAAATATTTAAAAGAAAATTCACTAAAAAGTTGAAACGGACCGGGTATGGGTACTAGTGGTCCTAGTTTGTGCTTATTTAAAGAAATTTGTCATATATCAAAAGTCGCGGCCTCCTCAGTAGCGAATTTTGCCAACGAAAAATCGCTAAATCTGATAAACGATGGTAATTTGTTATTAGAAAATGTCACCACCAAAGTAAATCTAAATTAATTCTTCTATATAACTTTTTTTTAGATAGACCATATATTTCTCTTTATTATTGTGGCAAAGAGTAAAATCAGGTTTAATGCGTACGTTTATTACTCGCAAACAAAGAAACTGTATGAGTAACATTAATAATAAATGAATTTGCTTTACATCAGCACTGTGATAAAGCTGAAGGTATGCATTAGCTTATCATTGTATTAAAAAATCGATATAGTTACTCAGTTTCAAATATTTTACATGTCACTTTACAACACTTTTCCGTAATAATACAATACAACTACAATATAATTTTTTCAGCTAAATGAAAAAATAATGCCAACGTATATATCTGATAAATATTCCTACACTGTATTATTAAAAGAAAATTAGACAAAAATATACTTATTGTTTAAAGCAAACCGATGTACTTAGCTAAATTAAGCGACAAACGTTTTAAAATTTTGTTTCGCCTTTTATTAATGTTTTTGACATTTTTAGAGCTGTTAGAACTGTTCTGAGACAAAATAAAGCAAGTCCCGTCGCAAGTGCGTGATGGTAACGAATTTGCATTATTTTCTTCACTTATACCTAATACTTAAATCTTAGAGCCTCGGTGGTTCAGTGGTAAGAACGTGTGCCTCTGAACCGAAGGGTGCTGGGTTCGATCTCAGGGTACTCCTTTCACTTTTTCAGTACATACTACAATTAACATCAACCGAGGTTGAGGCATTGTATTTGAGCAAGTTGAATGTCTGCACGTTCCGCCCTTCGAAGGGGGCGTAGATCCGTCGTTCCCGTGTCCATGCGATGTTGAACATGTTAAAGATCCCTACCCTCCTTACAGAAAGGCAAGGGTTCGGCAAAATTTCCAGGATAGTGAGGTGAAACTGCTCCCTGGCGTCGGTGATTGGCCATAGTCGCAGAAATAGGCCAACGTTAAAGAAATAAAACACACACACATACTTAAATCTTTTTCACATTTAAATCTTCACAAACATAGTACCAAAAATATTATTTTATTGGTGTTGTAGAGGCCTATATTAAACTAGGGGTTAATAAACGTCAGATATTTACGTTTGCTTGTTAAATAAAATAGAATATTTTGTAGAAGCTCAAGTTTACCATTTATTGTTATTTTTTGGTCAATTAAATATATATATATATATATATATATATATATATATATATATATATATATATATATATATATATATATACATATATATATATATATATATATATATATATATATATATATATATATATATATATATACAGGGTAGTTCAAATTCGAGCTTCACCATTGGGTTCTTGTAAACCGTAAGAGATACGAGGATAGTTTAATTCGGGCAAAGTTGCGCGTTGCTATGCTGATGAATTATCTGAAGGAAAACGTGAGTTGTCCTCTTTAGTTCTTTAGTTATTTTCATAGAAATATTTTATTATAACTCTTTTTTCTTGTAACATAGACATCTAAATTTTGGTGTATAGTTTACTTTTTATATTGTAAACCTACCTACCAAATTTGGTTATCATAGCTTTTTTATTTTTTGAGATATAAATTTTTGTTGAATGAAAACTCAAAATTTTCCGAACTTGTCCAAGCCATTTACAAAAGGAAGGTACATACCAAATTTTATCAAAATCAGCCCATTATTTTTTGAATTATCGGTGTGATACATACATACATACATACATACATATATATATATATATATATATATATATATATATATATATATATATATATATATATATATATATATATATATATAAATAACTAAAAAAGTAATAGGCTGATTTTGATAAAATTTAGCACGTACTTTCCTTTTGTAAGTGGCTTGGACAAGTTGTTAGTTAGGAAAATCGGAGGAGGTTTTCCAGGAAATTTTTGAGTTTTCATTCTAAAAAAATGTTTATATCAAAAAATAAAAAGGCTATGATAACCAAATTTGATAGGTAGGCTTACGATGTAAAAAGTAAACTATAAACCAAAATCTATATTTATATCTTACAAGAAAAAAAAGTTATAATAAAATATTTGGTGTCAGATTATTTCTATGAAAATTCACTACCATAACACACTTGCTGCTTCCAGGCTTTTTTTGTTTTCTAGCGAATACCGAAATATATGGCATTTTTAGGACACTTTCTTATGGGCAATCTAAATATGTCATCAGATTTTCCAAGGCGTTCTTGATGCAAGGGTTACAATACTTAACTTTGATTTTTCTTATAGACACCATATTGAATTTTTGCATTTTCATAAAGTCTGATTTTTCTGATTACAATGATATATCACACGATACGATCATATCTTACCTGCTATCAAAATTTGTAAAAAATCGTTTCTGGGAAGAGTGCTTTGGAAGGGACGCCAACAGATTATTTTAAGGATCTAAATATTGACAGTTCAGACAAACTTTGATGTTTATAGTATTTCCACAGCATAAATGCTGTGGTATTTCTGTACATTGTGTCTGTGGCACCATGAGTTTTACAAATGAAGAAAACAGAGACATGAAAAAATGTATTACCTACCTAAATAATAGAAACGCTAGAGTTACTAGTGAAAACTATTTAAATGAATATCCGTAAAGGCGGCAACCTCGGTATTCTTATTTTAATGGAGTAGACTGTAGTACTGGATTTTCGTCAACTTGGCTTATTTTACTACCACACTTGTTTTTGCGTTTTCCAAATGAACCTTATTCTTTTAGATTACAATTGGTTTCAGACCAATAAAGAACATTTATTCTATTGAAAATACCATTATTCGTAATCTTGCTTTCTTTCTCATAAAATATACACCAGCCCTAGAACCATCACAATGAACAACAAAGTTATTCAAAGTAATGAGTCCTTTTCACTTGTTGGCATTTCTGTGGATCGAAATCCCAATTGGCACTAACATGTCACATCAATTGCAGAAGCGGCTGCTAAGAAATTAGGTTTCCTCTCCCAGGCTCGCAAATACTTTTCACCAGCTAATCTCCATAGCTTAGATACTTCACAAATAAGGCCAAACCTCGAATACTGCTCCCACATCTGGGGTGCTGCTACCGCTTCTACACTCGCTATCCTGGACTTCATTCAGAAGAGAGCTATACGTCTCATTGGTGACTCTACCCTCACTCAAAGGCTCCCATCCCTTGCCCACCAACGTGACCTCTCTTTTTTATTTTTATAGATATCTGCACGGGCAGTGCTCAGAGGAGATTTCTTCCATAGTTCCTCCACCTGCTGCCCCCAACAGATCTACCAGGGGAAAAGAGCAAATGCACCCTTTTACTGTCCAGGTCAGGTCAGGTCAGGTCAGGTCAGGTCAGGTCAGGTCAGGTCTGGTCAGGTCAGGTCAGGTCAGGTCAGGTGCCCCCAACAGATCTACCAGGGGAACAGAGCAAATGCACCCTTTTACTGTCCAGGTCACCAGACACAGAACATCTTGTTATGCCCGCTCTTTTGTCCCGAGGACTTCCAAGTTGTGGAATTCCTTGCCGGCGCATGTTTTTCCTTCTCCGAACCTCCAAACCTTCAAGTCCAGAATTAACAAGTTGCCTCTTTCCTCCTTGTCAACACCCACGGTACGATAGTATTTAGACTGTAAGCCCTCGTGGTGTGTTGTTGAAATAAAAAATAAAAAATCATGCAATTAACTTGTTTCTACAAGACTTTTGTACTATTTCATGCACTTCCGGAAATAAAGTTAATGGCGTTCTACCAGAATCATTTGTACGCCAGATCAGACTCATGAATAATTGTTCGGATTAGAGAACTCTAACACATATAATTTATTTTGCACCACAGTATAATAATATAATTAGGAGTTAAATACACATCGCTTTACCACAAGAATGTCTCATACAGACAAACAATTTGTTAACTTCAACAGACATTAACACGGCATTGTTAATAGCTCTGCTTTTATCATTTTCTTTGTCGGCTCCCAAGAAAAATTGTAATTGATTTTTTACCAAAATATTTATATACTAGCATTGTCGTGGAAAATAATAAATCATCTTAAGGGAAAGGCAACAGTTATGGCACACACAAAAATATTTTTATGACTATGTACGCGTCACCTTGTCTGCGACATTATTTCATTACTATAATTAGTTGGTGATTGTCATTACTCTGTATACAAGGAGACTTCGCTAATTCCCGTTTGTGATATATTCTATTGTATCTGCGCTGACACAATATAAAAAAAAATCACTACAATGTTTTTTAGCAGGTTAGAAGAGTTGTTTATCCCATTAAATAACAAGCGAGCTCCTGCATTTATTTGCGGTGATTATAATTTGATTCTGTGGAGTAAAGGAGTCCGGAAATGTTACTTGTTCTGTGCTGCTCGGCACGGCCGGGTAGATCTCAATGTCACTTGTCTGTCACCTGTCACTTTTAGGTTAAAGTTGTAGTTCATTTGTTTGCCCCTTCCCGCTCACTTCTGATATTCGGCTTTTAACTGTCCTCCATTTCAAATGCCAAATTTTTATTTGTATTGCCGTGTGTCCATTGCTGTGATTTGAGATTTTGATGCTTCTAATTCTGCCTTCCCCCATATAGTGCAGGGAAACAAGAGAGACAGTCGATAAAAACAGCCACTACGATAAATTTCTTGTGAAGTTCAGTTCCTGTTATAAAAAACAGAACGTAAGTATGTTTAGCTATTTTGGTTTTATTCTTTATAGGTATCATAGGTTTAACTCAGTGTTGTTCTCTGAAAGTTCTGCTCTGGTTGTGCAGCCTGCCTTGGCAGCTTCTCTATCTATTTGTTTAAAGACCTTAGATTGTAGTGTGATAGTGCACTTTTAAACTTAATTTACACGGGTTTCTACCCGTTTTTTTTTGCTAATTTTACTACTTTTGCATTGTTGTTTTTGCTGCTTTGAGGTGCCTCGATCAAGCTTAGGACATTTTGAAGTTTTTAAATTCTCAACTTTTAGCTTTGATTTTAAGAACGTAACTGTTGTAGAGCATGTTAGCGTTGACTTTGGTTTCTGTTTAGACTTTGCTTGTAGAATTTTGTAACTGCTTGTGTCATGTGATACTTGCCGACCTACCAGAAACTTTGTTTCTGACACAACCACCTTTTGTAATGTTTCAGGAAGCCCCTGAAGATGGCCTGAGATATGGGCCGAAACGCGTAGGGCTTTTACTAAATAAATTCAGTCTGGAGTGTAGCCTTGTTCTGTTCTTTTTTACCTTGGACATATGTCTAACCCAGACGTTGTGACGTTCCGAAATTACGATTATAATTTAAGTTTTTAAAGTAAATTCAGTGCAGATGTTGTGAGGCTGCAAAATTTAGGAAGTTCTTACGGTTCCTTTGCTTGTTTTGGTCAGATTTCACGAAAACAGGGTGCCTCGGCATCTTTTATTGATAACATATTTTGCACATTAGGACTGAGACACCGACCAATACAATGGGAGGCCATAAACCGCAGTTATTATCGCATAGTATACCAATTATTAATCAGTAAATATGTGTTAGGGTTATTCAAACAGTAAAATATGACCCTTTTTGTATAAATTTTAAACTCTGTATCCTGCGAGCTGCTCTATTGGTGGCGGCAAGAAAATTTGATGTTTTTTCCATGACTTTGTTGCCTTCTTTCAGAATGCGTTTTCAGTTAACAGAAAAAGATCTATGCCCGGCAAGATTGCCCCTTAACCCTCGATATCAGCGGAACTTGTACGAGAGGGATGTTTGCTTCGAGATTTTTCACTTCTATGTGTATATACGATTACAGGTCCCCAATGTAAGCAGTTGTATAAGAGTCTAAAGAAACAGCACGGTATTAGGTTAAAGGAGACCAAGAAAAAGTACTATGAAAATCTCTAAGGCTTCAAAAAACAATAAAGCTATGCGGGAACCAATTACAAAAATGTCATCCTGGGGAAGACGAACAGCAAGGTGTATAATCTTAAGATTATGTCTAGTGACCAAATCGTTATGATAGATCCTAATGTAATTGCTGACATATTCAATGCACACTTCATCGACTCTGATAAGCATCTGACGAACAACTGTGACATATATTTTGCATTAAGAAATAACTTTAATGCATATTCTATGTTTTTATATCCTGTATCAGAGGACGATGTATTAGACATTATAAAACAGGTTGCAGTTAAAAATGCATCAGGAATAGATGAGATACCATGTGGTTTCCTTGGAAAAGTGTCTGATCTTGTGGTAGCTCCACTAACTTGCCTTATAAATGTGTCAAATCGGTTGTTTTCCTGAGCGTCTGAAGGCGTCCATTCTTGTATCTCCCTTGAAGAAAAGGGAGCCACGTCTTCTGGACAACTACAGGGCAATTGAGCTGCTTTTGGTTGTTTCTAAGATCTCCGAAAAGACTTTGCTCCTTTTTGAAGATATATGATTCGCTCTCTTCTTGGGAGTTTGTAAGCGGGTTGATACCCAGAATCTCATACACTTACCTGACGGTCTTGGATTGCATTACTGTTTTTGACAAGTAAGTAAGTGTTTGATGCAGTCAACCATACACATAAGAGAAAACGCATATTTATGGCTAAAAATCTACCTTTCTGGGTGGAGTCAAGCTATCAGGGTACGTCAAGTAGATAAGAACTATTTGCCTAGTTTTTCAGGAGTGTCAAGTGGCGTACCGCAAGGCAGCATATTGGCCTTTGTTTTATATTGCATAAAAACTGAAGTGGTTTTTTTTTTCCCCGTGGGTTTATATCCAAATATATGCCTATATGTTCAATCTTAAAACGGTTCAATAAGACGACTCGTCTCTAAGATTTTTGGGCCTTTATCTGGATTATAACTTACCATGGGGTTTTCCTGCTGATTACTAAATATCTATTCAGTTTTATCACCTAGAATTAGCGCTGTTTGTTGGTCAACATCACCTTAAGGTACCAATAGCCGGTGCGTTTACCCCTGTGTTCGGCGTTTTAGCACACACCTACACTTTTTTTTTTAAATTTACGTGTGACATAAAATATATTATATTATAATATCATACATATCGGCACACAATTATCAGGGTAACTTTGCAGTACTTATATATAAACATATAAAAACTGAAACTGACCCTGGATGCCTACTTTGCGCTCGTTTGAAGACATTTTCGGAAAGTCTCAAAGTTGTGATCTCGGGATAAGCGAATTTTTTCTGCAATAAATTACTAAAAAGGTAAGTTAGAAAAGCTGACACATTATGATAAAGCCAGAATTCACAACGTTTGCGATTCACGTTATACATAACTTAAAAAAAAATTAACCGACGTTTATTAAACTTGGTGCATATCTTTATTTCCATATTAGCTTGCACAGCCCAATCGTACAAATTTATCAAGAAAACATTTTTTAAAATCTTTATCTCAAAAAATAACAAAGCTATTTGAAATTTAGAACACATGTTGACCTGATAGAGGCTTGTAGTACACTTTTTTGTGGTAAATTAATGTGTCTAAATTTGACACTAGAAACAATTTTCTTTCATTGGCGTAGAAATCTGGTGGCAAACATTTTTTTTTAAATATTCATCTCAAACAATAACAAAGCTCTATTATTGAAATTTCGAACACATGTTGACCTGATAAAGGCTTTACTATACTAATATAGTACATTTGTTGTAGTAAATGAGTTTCTTTATCTAAATTTGACACTAGAAACAATTTTCTTCCATTGGCGTAGAAGTTTGGTGGGTCCAATTTCAAAAAAATATAGGTTTTACGCCTATGTATTGATACTGATCATAATTTGGGTACCGATTTTTGTTTTCCTTAATACTTTGATACGAGTCTTCAGGGACATCGCTTGGATCATGACAAATTAAAATTCATATAACGAAAAAGGTAATTCAAAATTGTAACTTTGGGACCATGGTCCATGCGAGTAATTTAATTTTATCAATATTACCTTTTTGAAGTAAATGAGTTACTGTATCTAAATTTGATACTAGAAACAATTTTCTTGCATTGGCATAAAAATTTGACGGGTCCAATTTCAAAAAAATCTAAGTTCTACGCCCATGGGTTGATAGTGATCAAAATCACTTTATGGATTTTTTCGTCCCACGTACCAAATTTTAGCGAAATCACATAAGCCATGCTGAGTTTATAACAAAAAACAAATTCAAAATAGGAACCTCAGGGCCGCCTAGCGGCCAAACTAATCAACTTTGTACTAAGGTAAGTTGACTCAAACCTGATTATTTTGTCTAAGGAATATGTGGTAGGATGTTATAGAAACCCTTTAGAGACAGCCTGTATAAGGTTTGTAGGATTGTGGTAAACTAAGGTATTAACATTTGATTGATTCAACCAAACTGTGCTACCATAACGCACATGCTGCGTACGGACTTTTTATAATTACGAACATGTGTGTGTGTTTTATTCATTTAACTTCGGCCTATTTCCGCGACTATGGCCAATCACCGACACCAGGGAGCAGTTTCACCTCACTATCCTGGAATGTTTGCCGAACCCCTGCCTGTCTGTAAGGAGGGTAGGAATCTCTAATGTGCCCAACATCTCATGGACATGGGACCGCAGGCTTTACGCCCCCTCCGAAAAGCGGAACGTACAGACATTCAACTTGCTTAAATACAGTGCCAGAACCTCGGTTGATGGTAATGTTACAGTTTGTACTGAAAAAGTGAAAGAGTACCCTGGGATCGAACCCAGTACCCTTCGGTTCAGAGGCACACGTTCTTACCCCTGCACCACGGAAGTTCTAATTACGAACATAAAATCGTTGCTGCGTGGCTTGCAGCACACAGAAACCATTGTTTACGAAGACATCCAAGCCCTCTCTCGTTGGTAAAGCTAATGTATTAAGTTTTCATATAATTATTTAAGAAAAATAATTCCTAAACTCTCCTCGTATGGGACAAATAATATAAGCAGACGTCACATTCTATACCTCTGTCAGAGAATGTTAAATGAATAAAAGATCACGTCACATAGAGATAGGCATTAATTGAACACGTATAATACAGCTAAAAATGTCCATCGCCCGATAGACTTAGACCTACCAGGCTGACAACACAAAATAAATCATCAATCACTCGTGCCTTGGAACAGTTGAAACAAAGCGATATAAAAGCAGCGGGAAATACGAACTATAGGTTTCTAACGAGACCATACTTAGCGAAAGATGCATTGTATCTCGCTTTTTATTCAATACAAAAACTATCACCGAAGATTTCATAAATAGATGATAAATAGTTTCTTGCAGATGGCTTGTGAGTATTGTTTTCATTCAATGAAACCAATCTGAACCAAAACATAATCGACCTAAATTAAATAATAACATGAAATTAAAGTGGCAAATATCCTTTTGACGTGACGACGGTTGCTGGAAATATTTATGTATAGACCTCTTTTCAACTCGTGAAGTCTACGGTATATAATTAATCAAGTTCAGTCCTGGAGGGAGCTAAACAATGGATTTAAATACACGAGCCGGAAATTTTCTTCGCTAGAATGAAAATTTTCTCAAGCTCATTACAAATTATTGTAATGCTATAATCAATTTTATATATATAATGAGGTAACCTATGAGATAGCTATCAGAATTATTTTCAACGTGTAATTAACACCTGTATACATTATTATAGTAACATACAATAAAATTGAGTGCAATTTTCTAGTCTGATTGTTTATTTGTTATGCTGTATTTAAAACATTGGCTGACATATGGTTTATATCAGTGTTAACAGGGTATTAATCACTAATTGAAAAAAAAAACAAGATTAATGGTTATATAAATAGCATAATTAACATTTTAGATTACAGTAATATGAAATTTATCTCTATAATTTTCTTAGATTTAGTATTTCATTAATTACATATGTACAGTCATTATGTTCAGCAATGTAATATTCATTTACAGTAACAACAGTTATGATGTGATGCGATTGGAAAATTGGGCTCGAAAGTATACTATACAGATTTTTGCAAAAGATCCCCAAATTTAGATCCTCCACCATTACAAGGTATAATAGTTAAGGGTGGAGGATACTATCGTACCGTGGGTGTCGACAAGGAGGAAAGTGGCAACTTGTTAATTCTGGACTTGAAGGTTTGGAGGTTCGGGGGAGAAGGAATAACATGTGCTGGCAAGGAATTCCACAACTTGGAAGTCCTCGGAACCACATATAATAACGTCTTCCAAAATTATAGGAACATTTCAAAAGAGTGTTTCATTCAGGTTTATAAACAGACAGACAAACTACATTAATTATAAGTTATAAAAAATAAGATATGTGAATATTACAGTGAACTAAATATTATGCGAGTTTCTGTAATAATTATTGTTTCTACGAAACGCTCAACCTGTATTCTTGCACCATGGATTAAAATTACACAAAATGCTGATCAGGTTGGTTGTTGACTCTCTTCACGATGTCAGTGCGTGTTTTATATTACTTCAAAGGGTTTTTTCTAACTTGACTATATGTCCACATAAGTAAATTTTTAATTTTTTTTTGCATTATTTTTTATATGTTTTAAGCATACCTCTATACACACATAATATATTGCTTTATTTTTTTCCTGGGGTACTTCAAGACAGCTTAAGACAAACTAGACTGGGGTACCAATAATTATAAAATTGAAAATTTATTATTAAAATAACTAACTTACCACGTTTGTGATATATTATCAAGTAAAAATTTCAAAAAATAGAAAACCGATAACTCAAAAACTTCTAGGCAGTTCTTGACCAAATTTAACTGAGACCACACGAGACGCAAATAAAAAAAGAATCATCAAAATCAATTCACCTAGAAAAAAGTAATGAGGTACCACACATAAAAAAGAGAGTCGAATTGAGAACCTCCTTCTTTTCTTTTTGAAGTCGGTTAAAAACGTAAAAAATTTTGATAGAGGAAACTTCATGGTTAGAAAGGTAATGACTTTCGAATTATCGAAAACTGTTTGGAAATAAGCACGAACTAGAATCTTTGGAGCCCACTTCCAAGGGTCAATCGACGCCACCCATATTCTAAGATTCTTAAAAAAAATAGTGCTGCAAATTGAATCATAACTTCCACATAGCTGTGATAATCTACTCTCCTCAGAAAGACATTTTCATGATGTGAATTTAGGGTCGATGACTTGACCACAACGAAAATATTCGTATTCCTGTACACATAAAGCTCTGAGACGTTATACTAGGTACTCGAGTTTTAACGAAAAAGTGCCAATGTTCACCAAATCACCCCTCATTTATAAAGAGATCTTACCCAAAAACAATTCCGAGCGTTCCTTTGTCAGGTTCTAATTGGATACCGAATTTGAAGATCATATCTCAATTCGTTCGAAAGTTATTGCGCCTACTAACAAACAGACATACAGACCGACAGACAAAAAAATTCATTCCATAATCAAGTTTTCTATATGTTTGGAGTTTTAGTCGTTTTAGCAAAAAAAAAAGATTTCTAAATATCCCCACACATTCAACCCCTAATTTAATGTCAGCACAGAATACCAGATGGTTGATGAAATTAAAAGTTGTCTAATAAACAAACCATAAAACGTTATATTACTCCAGATATTTCTGCTCTCCTTGCTTATATGAACTTTAACTATGCCAAATATCTTAACGAAAAAATTTAAATTTTCACCAAATCATCCCCTATTCATCTCCTACCCTCTGGAGCGATCTCACCCAAAAACAATCCGAACCGTTTATTTGTAGGGTGCTAACTGTATTCGAAATTTGAAGACGATATCTCAATTCGTTCTAAAGTTATCGTGGCCAAAAACAGACAGACATACAAAGCGACAGACCGTCAGACCGACCGACAGAAAAAAATTCGATACTTCTACACGTATTGACGACGTGGAAGTAATAAATACCTAATAACTGACCAATATTTTTTATCGAAATCTGGCTTTTTCAGAGACATGCTGTTTCCAAAAATATACTATTTCATATGTACTTAACTTTTGGACAGCTTACTTATAACGCATCCTAGATCTTACCACAACAATGCTTACTGGAGATTTACAGGACATTAGATATTAGATATTAGCGTACCCTCGTATATACATGTATGCAACCGAGGGATAAGTTACGAAAATTCGGCTTCGAACGTACTTCTTTACAAGCTCCTCCTTGGTAAGCTATTTATACAGTGTTTCTCTACAAAATTAATTATTTGACGGATTCGGGTAAGCTGAACTTTAATATCTTGAAAAATAGGAGAAAACTTCTCCATAACTAATATCAAAATTGAACGTACATTAATCAAAAACCAGTCTCTAAGCATCAACCTGAATTTGCAGCAATTTTGTAGATATCACTAAAATATTATTATTCAAAATTCCATCAAATTGGACACCCATTTGTTAGCATATGCAACCATGTTTTAACTTCATGATTTTACAGCATGTTTGCTTAGAGTGATTTTTGACAGCGCTCTATTAAGTTGTGAAATTAAAATTATATAACCACTGTTTTGAACTTTTGCCAGAATCCATTAAACGGTACTACGTTCACTTCTGTTCATGACAAGAAGTGAATTTGCACACTGCGGAGAGTATTCAGAATTTCTATTTATCTTTAAACAATTCACCCTCGAAGAACGATCATCGCAGCCGAAATAGGGGAAAGGGACACATCAGAGAGGAAATAGACAGACAGTTATAAATGGATAGAAAAATTATCAGAGCATTTCTTATTCGATCCAAATACTATACAAACATTGCATTAACTCGTGCCAACCTTGAAAATGAAATTCTTTTTTAAATTGAGATTCACCCTCCGTGAATTCCTCGAGTTTTCATCCATTATGATCTTCTGTCAATAAAAATGCAAGCTCAGATTTTATAAAGAACATTTGGGTCTTATACACTTTAAAAATCATATATCATTCTGTTTATTTTTTTGCATAATTCATTTAATACTCGCTTAGGAGTTATTTTTTGGTATGGAAATTACGTCTAGTTGTGGCTGGGTATGGTTTTTTTTTGTCTGGCAAAACTACTGCTATATTTATATATCTAAGCATTTAGTATGTACGCTCGCTTAGTCAAGTGTAAGTTAATAGGTGAAAAACAGAATGCTTATCAAATTCAGTTGACCTAGTCCTAAATGTATTTTTAATGCTTTTGAAGACACTGCTTATGTCTAAAGGCGTTGGCGTTCAAAGCATTGTCACTAACGAAGGCAGCAATACCAACTGTAAGCATTAGAATAAACAAAGTGGTATATTATAAACTCACAAAATTATTTTATATTGTTATTATCGACATAACATTTAACTAACATATGTTTCAGTAAGCCCAGAGTTCTCTAATATATGTACTGCTCGTACTGCAGATTTCCGAGCACTAAGCACTTATAAATACGTGCTCTGAACATATTTTTAAAATACAGGTAATCCGATTAACAAATTCTTTAAAGCACATAGCTATAAATATTCTTCTGGAAATTATATTTCTCGCTACTTTGTATTTTTAACGAATCTATGGGTCATAGACTTTATTAATGGTAACATTAATAATAATGTTATTAATAATAAAGATCAGGCATTCAGGAGGCAGCACGAACATAAGAAACTTTCTGCGGTAGGTATAAATAAAATAAAATTTGCAATTTTCCATGAAAAATCTTGACTTTCAGAACTGTCCAAAGAGATAATATTCCAATATAATACATAAGTTATATATATATATATATATATATATATATATATATATATATATATATATATATATATACAGTGTGTTTCACCTTAAGTGGCGACAATACATTATTTCACAACGGGTCAGCCGATTTAAAAAAAAAGAATTTGTTAAATATTGGAACCTGCCATGAGCACTGATAAGTAAGATGAAAAATTCAAATTTTCATTCTCTGGTGACGCTAAGTTTGTTAGTGAAACGATCGTGAGGTCTTTAAAAAGATGTGTTGTGGTGATTTGCCAAGTGTACTTAGCAGTGCTCATCGCAGGTTCCAATCTTCACTTAGATGATGCTAAGATGCTAGTCAGATCGAAGTCCAAATTGGTAATACATTGAAAAACGGGTATGTTTCCGTAAACTATTGCAAACGATTTCAGTGAACAGACTGTATAAGAGGGTCGGTAACTCAGATAAAACATATAAAAGAAGGTTAGGTTTCAAGAAAAGTAAAAGGATGTTAATAGGAATATTTTGAGATAACAGCCTTCGAAAAGTTTTATCCTAAAATGCGCCATTTTGTGGCGAGAATAAGAAAATAAAAAATATTTCCTGAATATACTTGAATATATTTTTCGAATGGTTCTTTTCCCGAAGCTCTAGTTTCCATAGTTAACGAGATATGAATGTCGCTCATCTAATGAATCACCCTGTATATCTCGGCTCCAAAGCACTTTTGAAGTTTTTTTTATCATTATTAGATATGTTGTATGAGCTACTATCAAAGAATGCTACTTTGATTCGTGGCTGCCAAAAAAGTGATCGTCCCAAAATGACCATAGCCCTTTACCGTTTTTAAAATGCTAACGACAGAACAAAAGCTGTTTTAAAATTTAATGCTATCGTTTGGGAGACGGATATTTGTATCGAACAGTAACAAAAAAGTTATATAAAAAAATGGCCAAATGTGTCTAAATATGTGTCAACTAATGTTGAAAAAAAAAATTCCAAAATTTAGGAGAACTGGCGGTATTTTGAATATGAAAACGAAAAATAAATCGACCTTAATGGGAAAGAAAATGCAGCAACTGCAACTGCTGTGGATTCTGTAGGGCGCTAACCAAAAATGTCATTAACAAAAAGAGCACTAGAAATTGCTAATATTAGTAAGTCTCATTTGCAAGCCATCAGCGATTTTAATAAGGTGAAACCATAAAGCTAATTTTATACACGCGTTAGAAGAAAATGATGATACGACACGATAAGATTTTTGCTTGTGGTAGGGTGATAAATATTTTCAAAATCAAAGTTTTTCTAAAAATATAATAATGCACTTTTGGTACTAATGGAACTGTCAGTTCTTAAAATTTACGGTATTGGTCCATGGAGGATCCACACTTTTGAATTACCTGTAGAAGACAATATCACGAAAAAGTAAATGTGTGGTATCTGTTACAATGGGATAATCGGCCCTTTTTTTTTACCGAAATATAAACAAACACAGGTACTTGAAAATGTGGGACAGTTTTTTATAGGACATTTGCATAGTAGGCGCCTGAATGATAGACAGACTCTTTATTTCCACTAAGACCGTCACCCAGCGCATTCAACGAGAATCGTTCGGGAATGGCTAGATGGTAATTTTCCTGGGTGGTGGATTGGACGGAATGGCCCAATCCGTTGGCCTCCTAAAAGCCCTGATCTAACTGTCATCAACCTTTACTTATGAGGCTTTTTTAAGCAGAAAGTCTACGTTGCTTCGTTGAATAACGATTTAAATGAAGAATATGAGACGCAACTCAAGATTGGGTAGGTTCCTTTACGTGATAGTAAAGGATTTTTTTCACGCCCGAAGAGGTACCACCCCTTACATCAAAGGGCCAGTGAAGTCCCAACGGACGTTTTCTGTTGTATGAGGCGGTTTCCCTTATAAACAAAAATGATGATGGCTCCCCCTTGTGCAAAAGATTCCGGAGATAAAATACCCCCCCCCCCATTCGGATTTCCGCGAGAAGGGTGTGCAGGGGGCGCCGGCATCAAGATTTAACATATCCTTCTCGAATATATGTGGCCCAAATTCTAACCTGAACTCCGTCCACCATCTCCTCCAGGCTAATAGGCCCCAATTCCCTTTCCTCACCGAAACCCAAACACCGAGGTGTGTGCGCATACCTCCGTAGCTATCTACCCTGCACCAGACTCCACAATTTGGAATCTGGAAGAAAAGACATAGTTTGGATGAAACTCTCTCTCTCAGGGCTGCAACTAAATTCATCTGTTGCATTTACCGGTCACCTGCTGACAACAACTTTGTCCAGCTCTTCGACTACCTTTCTAAAAAACCGACCATCTGATTTCTGAATATCCTTCCTCCGAGGTCACTACTCTGGGTGTCTTCAATGTCCATAATAAGGAATAGCTAGGATCTTCAAAAACCGATATACAAGGGAGAGCAGCGGAGGCCTTGGCAGTCAGCAATTCTTTAGCCAATATGGTTCAGCAACCTACTTATTTTCCTCGCATCCCAACACACAGCTCAAATCCCTTGGATCTCATTCTTACTACAAAACCTGAATGTTATAAGACATCAGTTACCGCCCCATTGGTCGCTCAGAACACGGCATGGTCACTACTTCCTGCGTAATGCAACCCGAGCTCACACAGTCATCACACCCACATATCGTTTGGCACTACAACTCCGCAAAGTGGGACGAAATGCGGGCGTCTGTCTGCTTCTCTCATCCTTATCCCTCTGATATCTCCCAAAACGTCACCGAAATCATAAAGGCTGGGATGGAATTATTTATTACACGTACACAGAAAACCTCTTCAGTCACTCAAAAGCCCTGGTTCTCTAAATCCTGTGAGAAGGTCAGACTTGAAAAGGTCAAAGCTCACAAAACTCTTCTACACAATTCCAGTCAAGAAAATCGTCAAGCATTTAACGACGCAAGAAACCGCTATGTCCGCATTCTTTTTGAGGCAAAAAACTCGTATAGCAACCTCATCAAAAACAAAGTCCTCTCAAGCTCCAACGGCAGCAAACCCTTTTGGACTCTTGCCAAATATACTGGGAATAATTTCTGCAAGAGCACGTTCCCACCTCTTGTTTCAGGGGATCAAATTGTTTTTACCGCCCTGGGCAAGGCTGAACTTTTTACCTCGTTGTTCGCCAGCAATTCTACTCTTAACTCACCTCCAAATGTTCAGCCACCAACAGTCCCCAATGTCGCGCATAAACTGACGGTTATCATTTTTCAACCTAAAAAGGTACGAAAAATGCTCTCTTCTCTTAAAACCAGGAAAGCCTCTGGCCTTGACCAGATCTCAGCAATTGTTCTCAAAAAATGCGCACCAGAACTTGCTCCTGTCCTGACTCTTCTATTTCAGACATCTTACAATAGAGGCATATTCCCTAGTACCTGGAAAACTGCTCGTGTACAACCCGTCCTCAAGAAACGATCTAAAGCGTTTCTTAGCAACTACATGCCTATTGCTCTCCTTTCAGTCTCTTATTATTTTCATAAAGTGAAAAACAATGTGCGCTAATTTGTTTGTAAGTGACAATTTCTCATAACTTTTCATTCGAAACAATTTTCCTAATTACATGTATGTGTTAGTTTCAAAAACAAAGATAGTTGACGCTTGCAATTTCAGAAAATTACTTCTAAAAGCACCCTGTATATTAATTGATTACCCTATTTTTTAACATTTTAGTTGAAGACCAAACAGGGCTGATCCAGTGGACATACTGTACATATAAACTGAATCTGACCTGGTATATGGATTCTAGGGTTCTTTCGCGCTTTATTTGAATTTTTTTTCGAAAATGCCAAAGAGGTAACGACTCTCTAGAAGCGAAATTTTCATGATGAAAATTCACTAAAACTGTTATTAGCAGGCATTTAATTTAAATACGTTTAAACAAATGTATAAGGCCAAAAGTATTACACTGTATTTTACTGTCGTCCTCCTGACTGCAACTTCTCTTAGATAAGATTTCATTGAAACATTTTAAAACTATGCCTTAATATTTTAAGTTCCCGTAAAACTTAAAAAGAAACCACTAATAATTAATAATTCTTTTAAGTTGATTGAATCCGTTTCTTGCACGAATCTAAAAACTTTAATAGTCAATTATACACTTACTTTCTTGGCTGCTTACTTTCCTCGTATTTCTAGACGCTTATTTCCTGAGTTAAAACAGTTTACATTACGGGCTAAAGTAGATTTTGATACTCCTTAGACTTGTTTTTGTTTCAAAGCTATAATTGAATTTGAAGAATGAAATACGTGACACAATTACAAAGCGGTTAATAGTTATAGCCAATTGACTTCATAGTTTTAGGTGGTTTCGGCTTTTCTATAAAAACTCTAACACTTAAATACAGGTGTCGGCTTTTTTAACTAACTGACTTGACCATATACAGGGTTAGTCAGACAAAATACATTATATTTTGCAAATTGAACAGATCGATTAGAGGAACGGATAAATGTGAGATTTTTGGAATCTGCGGGGAACGCTAGTAAATAAACTTAGGTAAAATTCACTTCATTTCAATCGTGTTTATGCCTGGCTTTCATTTTGCTAATAAATTTAGTTTAATCGCAGAATTAAATAAACTAAGTATGCCAGTTATTAGTTATAACCAAGTCAATAAAATACAATTTCGGGAAGCAGTAACTGCGTTATGGTAGCGATTTTCAATACAGGATTTTCAGTAGGGAAGAAATAAGCCAGAGCTCACAATTTACAGAAATTGTTCGTCGGCTGTACACAGTCTCTATTTATAATATTTTGTATTAACTAGAGCCGTCGTGACAACATATTATCTAGTTCCGCACCGAGATGGCGACCCAGTCGTACATCACAGTGTTCTAGTAGGCTGGCTGCCTTAGATGTTCGGTGGTAGGGAATAAATGGGCTGTAAATTTACAAAAATTGTTGCTTGGTTGCTTGCTCATTTCTGGTACTTTATCCGCATCAGGACACGACGGCCACAAACATAAAACCTATCGTAAATGTCTTGTGGTTTTTTGATGATTTCAAAGGGAACCGATGTCTTTTGTTAAATAAATCCTTGCATCCCCAAACACAACAATAAGTCGTTTTCTTGGTTGGTATCATGTTTATATCCACAAAGCTTCTGTAAGAAACATAACATTTTGTGTTAATTGGAGCTGTCGTGACAACATACTACCTGGTTCCGCACCGAGATGGCGACCCTGTCGAATATCTTACAATGTTCAAGTAGGCTGGCTGTCTTAGCTGTATTACTTTATAGATGTATTCTCGCTGTAACTAGTATAGCGCACTAACGGGCTCCAATTAGAACGAAACCGGTCTGCGTTTCTAATTATTGTGAGAATATATCTAGCCTTACAGAAAATCCGGAAATTATGTTCTTAGATTTGAATGCATTTACTCATACAGACTAATTATTTTGAGCAAAGTCAGAACTTGTAATTGATCAGGAGTTGTTACAGTATGTCTTTATTGGAGTGGTTCATGTAATGTGTCATAGTTGGTTGCAATTTCACTAGAACAACTTCGTTATCATAAGCTATTTCAGCCAGCTCAATGATGTTTTGTCCATCATAAATTAAAATGACTTTCTTAGTGCAAGTTTCTTAAGCCGGCATATATTTGGGAAATATCGTTTCAAACCACTGATTGAAAATTTTTCTATCCATCTAATCTTTTTCTTGTGTAAGCTGTGTAAGGTGTTCCATGATAGGGGTCTTGACTTATTTACGAAAACTAAATATACTTTCCTGAAAATAAAATAAACGATGTGTTTTTTGTATCAACAGCGCATTCACATGCCAGAACGGTGGTATTCTTCTTTCCAGAGCCAGCCATATTTTTGATAGACGCTTCTTATATTTAAGAGCTAACAGCGCAATGTCCTTCGGATTGTGTCCGAATCCACGTTCATCACAACTTAAAACTAAATGTGCATGATTGGACGTTATACCTTCTTCGGTAAAGGGGCCATTCGAATTGTCTTACCGTTGTGTATTAAAAACCGATCTGCCCCTCGAACTCTCTGAGACGCCAGGCATTCACCTTTGCGAGTTGATAGTTCTGGACGTCTCTACAAAATCAAGGCAAACAATTTATTACGGGGACCCTTATTACCCATCTAGTCTCTGATCCATTGGCAATAATAAACTCGTGAACAAAGTCCATAACTTCCCTCTCGGTATATACATATCCATAGGTGCCATACTAAATGAGACTATTCGAAGGGTGTTTTAAATTTATTTATTTTTAATTCCAACTCACACTTTCTGCCTTCGCCTATACATAGTTTTGTTTCTCTATAGTGTGTTTCACTTCTTTATAATGTTTTCCTAATGTAGAATCTGCTACTTCAACCTGTGCTGCAACATTTCTGATGATATGCCCTTGTTTAACAAGTGCACAGTCTTTCTCAATGGCATTAAGTCATATCTGACTCGTATTGGAGTTTGCTTTTTGCTCTGGGCATATTATCTCTGAAAAAGGGCATTGGATTTAATCACATTCTCTGTCTCTTATTACGCTAATCAGTTGTCTCTTCTGACTCTGACCCTGGCTAACATACTTCGAATAGGATACAGCAGTTTGGCAACAACGTTGGTTCAAACAGCGCAGTAAAATGTAAACAATGAAAACATAATCTCTAAATAACACATGGTAAATATGTATTTCAATCCTATATGATGACATAATGTTGTTAAACAGTTGCATTGTACTTTATTGATGAAATTTGAATGTAGGCATATTGTGAAGATAATGAAAATCTCAGAAATATTTTCAGACTTACCTAAAAATGTACCTCGTCTCAGCAAACAACTAATAATGGCATCATAATTGTTTCCTATCCTGCGTAATAATTATGTATTACTAAAGTAGCAACAGCGATTTACATTGTTGCCACATAACGAGGAAAGGCTTTATCTCCAAATACCTCTGTATCTTGTTACATGGTTCCCCCCTATTTCTTCTTTTTACATTTGCTCACTTTTTAACTAAGACAAATTTACTCGCAAGCCTACGTATATATATATATATATATATATATATATATATATATATATATATATATATATATATATATATATATATATATTTTCTTCTATTAACTCTTATTAACGGTTTTATAGCTAAACAGCTTTGTACACAGGGAAAACGGTTTAGCCAAGTTAAAGAAATTTGCTTTTGATCAAATAAATGTGTGTTTTGTATACGGCAAAAGCAATAATTACTTAAAAAACAGTTTTATTGACTTTTGCAAAGTTTCTCTCAGGTAAGTAATCATTTCTTAGGATTAACTTACCTAAGTTGGAAAGTTAAACAATGAATCCTTTAAATCTAGAAATACTATACTTGATCCCAGCTGATTTAAATCATTTGATTTTTTCTTGTATTATGCATCATGAACAAAGAAAAATATTATTTTGTAATTTGATAGAATACAATGTTTCCTTTCCACTTGATATGACGTCACTAGTGTATAAAGCTGTGTGTAATACAAGTGTCATGGTAGCTTTCATGTGTTTTGTTAAAGATTCTAAGTTAGCTAGGTTTATATAGGTCTTAGTAAAAAAATGATATTCTGAAAATTGGACTGTTCCATATATATTGTACTAGTGGCAATATACTATATAGTCTTAAGGGATACTAAATAAACTTAGCAGATTAATGTATAGTCAGAGAGATAAAAGTAAGTTCCTTTGTGTCTTTCCTTGTGTTAACCTCTTTTGACCGCAGCCTCCCCAGTATGTTAAAAAGTCACCATGACAAGCTCAATTGGTGTGAAAAGTGTCCCAGTGTTTTTCCTGCAGCAACTTGTAGCGTAGATGTGTGCATGCATATGTATTTATGTGTATGTGCACATGAAGAGATAATGTGCATTTTCTGTTGCACATTGTGTTAAGTACTGGACGTGTAAAGCCTATTGACGTGAGTGCGTATACATGAGTGTATATGCTCTCGCGTATGTGTGTGAGCGGAGTATGTAAGTTTTAATTTTAAGATATATTTTTAGTAAACAGCAAGCGTATAGGGAGATAAAATAAGTTAAAAGAAAAAAGTTAAAGAGCTTGTTAGATTAACATTCTTAAGAGAGGTTTTTCCATAATGAAAAGCAAGGTCAGATGCATCCTTGTTAATTTTAAAGATTGACAGTGACTGAATGAGCCAGTTCTCAAAGTCAAAACTCTAATCAAAAAAACTATACTTGATGTAAATACAGTTAGTTATTTCAGGCAAAATAATTTTATGATTGTTAAAAAAATAAATTTCTGAATACAATAGCTGGAGACCTTAAATGAAATATTTATATTTTTCGTTTAAACAAATATCAATTTGTATTGAGTATATAAATGTTGTACACAAACTGTATTTTAATAAATCTAAACAATTTATTTTTTAAATTTTAAAACCCTTCTGATAAATTTGTTTTGGTTTAAACAAATGGTTATTTCTATAAAATACTTAACGTTTTATCTAAAAATATATTGTTAAAGAACACCTATATATTTTTTTATTAATGTTTTAGTGAATTTTTATTTAAAAAAATTCACTAATAGAGAGGTATCGATGGTGAGACTTTGCAAAAAATTTTTCAAATAAGCGCGAACTAGGCCCCTAGAACCCATATCCGGCGTCCGTTTCGATTTTTATATGTATATATATATATATATATATATATATATATATATATATATATATATATATATATATATATATATATATATATATATATATATATATATATATGTATGTATATATATGTATATATATATATATGTATCCGTCTGATAACTCAAAAATAATTAACCGATTTTGATGAAACTCGGAAATGCCTTTCTTTTATTAATGGCTTGGATGAGTTCGTTAGTCAGGAAAATCGGATAAGGTTTTCCGGGAAAATTTTGAGTTTTTTTTTTCAAAACAAATTTTTTCTCCGAAAATTACAAAGCTATTTTAATAAAATTTGGTGGATATGTTGCCTTGAGAAAGACCTTACCACATCCAAAATTCAACTTTCTAAGTTTATAGAAAATTAAGTTTTTCAAATTTTGAGTTTTCTCTTGAAAAATTTTTTTTCTCCGAAAATTACAAAGTTATTTTAATGACATTTGGCGGATATGTTAAAATGTTTTACTACGTACAAAAAAAATTCAACTTTCTAAGTTTATCGAAAATTGAGTTATCCAAGTTTGAAGCATTTAATAAAAATTCACTACCATAACGCACTTGCTGCGTCCCAAACTTTTTTTTACTTAAATATGTTTTTGTTTTCGACAAATAGTCCTCTCTTTCCTGACAAAATATTGCTGAATGACATCATAACTTAGGAAGCAAGCATATCTTGATTTGTAGCAAAACGAATGGCAAAATTGAACTTATAGGTAACATTGCCATAATTCTGCTAGGGCTCACAAAATTCTCCATTTCTATTTACAGCTGCAACAACTTGAAAATCAGTCACATCTGTGATGTCATGCAGGCCAGAAGTCGATGTTGTATATAAACCTTTTCGATTTATAAGTCTCTAAGAAAGAAAATGTTTATATGTAATTTCCAACTTATAAAACAAATTACAAAACATTATTTAAATTGGAAACAAAATATGAAGATGAATAGTAACTAGTATACATTAGTTCCATATTCTTTTTATTATTCAATAATAGGCACTCGAAATATTCAACTCTATGTGTGTGTGTGTTTATTTGTTTAACGTCGGTCTATTTCTGCGACTATGACCAATTACCGACGCTAAAAGCAGATTCACCTCACTATCCTGGAAATTTTGCCAAACCCCTGCCTTTCTGTAAGGAGGGTATCTTTAACGTGCCCAACATTGCATGGACATAGGACCGACGGCTTTACGCCTCCTCCGAAGGGCGGAACGCGCAGACATTCAACTTGCTCAAATACAATGACACAACATCGGTTGATGGTACAGTATGTACTGAAAAAGTGAAAGGAGATCCCTGGGATCGCACCCGGTACCCTTCGATTCAGAGGCACACGTTCCTACCACTAAACCACCCAGGCTCTTTACTCAACAATAAAAGTTGTACATATAATGATGCCATAACAAAGAAGAGCGATGCTTACCTCTAAATCTTCCAAGAAGATACTGAAAACTCCAGTTAAAAACTGCTTTATTTCACTACAAAGTGACAGCTTCGTTTCACTATAACGGAATGCAAGCACTGGTTATAGACAGTGTTAAACTTACCTAACAGTTAACCAAGCAAAACAGCTTATATTATTTGTACTTCACTAAGTGAGTGGTGAACGTGTCGCCACCTAGTTCGGAACCAAGTACTATGTTGTCACGCCCGCTCCAAATAACACACAGTATTAAAAATAGAGACGGTATACAACTAACTAACAATTTAAAAAATTGTTAGCCCTGGCCCATTTCTACCCCAATATAGGGACAAAGTATGTAAGACTAGATGCATTCTCGCAACAATTAGAACACTAGTGTTTTAAGACTGGCTATACGATAGCCGTATTATTTTTGGTGCATTTTTGCTACAATTAGTATGCCGTACTGAAGAGCTCTAATGAGAGCGAAACCGGTCTACGGTTCTAATTGTTGCGAGAATGCATCTAGTCTTACATACTTTGTCCCTATATTGGGGTAGAAATGGGCCAGGGCTAACAATTTTTTAAATTGTTAGTTAGTTGTATACCGTCTCTATTTTAAAACTCTGTGTTATTTGGAGCGGGCGTGACAATATAGTACTTGGTTCCGAACTAGGTGGCGACACGTTCACCACTCACTTAGTGTTTTAAGACTGGCTATACGGTAGCCGTATTATTTTTGGTGCATTTTTGCTACAATTAGTATGCCGTACTGAAGAGCTCTAATGAGAGCGAAACCGGTCTACGGTTCTAATTGTTGCGAGAATGCATCTAGTCTTATTTGTACTTACTATGGTACGGAAAATGCGAATGTTAAACTGATGTACAAAGTCTCTGCATTCTACATATATCAAACATAAATGCAATGTTATTATATAACCCCCAAGGCGATCGGCGAACGACTGGCTTGTAACCGCACATTCTAGATAAAATGGTAAAAGTAAAAAAAATACAATAGCATTAAGGCAAAAGAAACTGATTTTAAAAGAATCATACGTTTATTTGAATTAAATTTAAAACAATTCAAATAAATCCAGTTTTGATTAAAATCATTTCTATGACTGCTTCTAGAATTATGTTGTTTGAATAAAATCTTTAATCAACTAATGGAAAGATAACGTTTTGGTATAGCAGGACTTATTTTTTAAAGGTAAATGTCAACATCTTCAGAGAAAGAATTTTCTTCCTCTGAAGATGTTGACATTGTCAACGAAACAATCGTAAGGTCTCTGAAATATGTGTTGTGGTGATTTGGGTGTTCTCCAAGTGTACTTATTAGTGCTCATCACAGGTTCCAGTTTTCACATAGTGTATTCAAAGAAGTTGGTAAAAAATTTCAGGAAAAGCATATTCTTCGTTTCTTTGTTTTAATTAATATATATATATATATATATATATATATATATATATATATATATATATATATATACTCATCTAAATCAAATTACTAAAACCAAAGAAACGGTTTTCTCTGTGTATAGAAGACATTTCATAAGAATTCGCTAATGTAACCCACTTACTATTTTATAACTTATTACTTGAATGCCTTTATACTTATTGGTCCTTTTGTAATCGGTAAATGGCCAAATTACTCTTGTCTTATGCAAAATGTTTACTAACAATATTTGTAAACCTGATGCCCACTGAGAAACGAAAATGTGGAGAAATTCGATATGTTAGTCTATCTCGGCGAATAAAAACTATTATTTTATCTTCATGGATGATATAATAATAAGTAAAAACATTATTTATTACCTCATCCAACATACAAAATTAATATTGTGGGAGAGACAGTCGGCATATACTAAACAGAATATTATAAACATATGTTCTGTATGCTCGCAATAATAATTCAATTGAGTCAGAAACGAAAGATACGGTTTCTTTCGTTTTGTCACATTTATGTGACATGCGATTCAGCTTGTCTGATACGAGAGTCCTTTGTATTCTCCAGGCTGTCATTCACTTGTCACTCGTATCTTGATAACAAGCCCGATGACCTCAGTGGAACATTATAATATCGGGGTCAACAAAACACCTCACTGGAGCTTGCACTAGAGTCATGAAGTAATATTTAACTGTTCGGATTATCAATATTGCTAAGGTGAAATAATAACATTATGTATACTTTAGACTAAATTTAACACGGACTCAACCTAATGTGCAGTGTATGTAGAGGTTTCCTATTTCTTGACTAAAAACACAGCTTTTCAAACTACAAATTTATTATTACTGTTTTTGTTAAATTGTTTTTATTGTCATGACTGTGGCATGTCAGGTCATTTGCACAATTTCATTCAATCTTTATCAACTACTTTCAGTTTGCCAAAAAAGGTCAACTTCTCCTTGGCCTGCCCGGGATTCGAATTCGGGACTTCTCGCTTTGCAGACTGACACCTAGCAACTTGCGTTACGAGTGCGTCGCTTTTAGTGAATTTTCGTAAAAAAAGTTTACTGATAAAAAGATATCCAGTTTTGAAATTTCAAAAAATTTCTTCAAATGAGCGCTAACTAGACGCGATAGAATCCATATTCCAACGTTAGCTGCAAATTTATATGTAATAATATACTGACTTTCCAAAAGTTCCAAGCACCCAGTAGGAATGTAGGGGATGATGTCTTTCTGGTTGATTATACCATGGTGTATCAGGAGAAGGTGTCTTGGTCGCATTTCTGTCAGAAATAATCAATTTTTTTCCAATAAAATGGTGCACCAGCACATGATACACGAATCCTGATCAACATTCTTACTAGTGTTGTTGACAACAACTTGATTGGTACTAGTGGATCTATGCAGTGACTTCCTAGGTGTAACATACCCATTTACGTCCGAAAAGGAGATAATATCAATTTTAATTAGTCAGGGAGGGCCTCGGTGGTTCAGTGGTAAGAACGTGTGTCTCTGAACCAAAGGGTGCTGCGTTAGATCCCAGGGCTCTCCATTCTATTTTCAGTACCTACTGTAACATTAACATCAATCGAGGTTTTGGCATTAAATTCGAGCAAGTTGAATGTCTGCACGTTCTGCTCTACGAAGGTTGTGTAAAGCCATCGGTTCCGCGTCCATGCGATGTGAGGCACGTTAAAGATCCCTAAGGTGATTGGCCATAGTCGTGGAAATAGACTGACGTTAAAGAAACAAAAAAAAACACACACACACACACAATTAGGCAGCGCGAAAAGACCTCTCCGCCGGTTTTACAAACGTAGATCAAAGTTAATCCAGGCTTAACCTTGATCTCGGATTAACGACCATGGTAACCAGGTAAATGCGAAAGCATCTAGTTTCAATCTGCCAATACAGCAACTATGCATGAAATAATTAAAAACATAGTATCTGGCGATATAGATGCTATACTTGTTTGCCCGGGATTTGAGGTTATAACAAACAAAAATATTTTGTACCGCTTCCACAGAATATAGGTATTAGATTATCTCTACCGCATCAGACAGTCAAAGTTTAAATCAAGCAATATTGTCAAGTGAATGCATATTCAGAGGATTTAAGGGTAGACTAGGCATACAGTTGTTTGTTACCTTGGTAATTGATCCGGGACCAAAGTTAAGTCGGGCTTAAATTGTTTGTGAAACCGGCGGTAAGTGTTAATACACACAAAAGCATTTGTATTATTATTAATACTGTAGACTTATCTCATAAGCAATCAACAATATTACATTTTTTAAAAGAAATTTTATGAAAAAATGTAAAAAAACATTAAAAATATATTAACACATCAACCAAGTAAACACAATTATAGTAGAAAATCTAAAATCGAAGTAACTGTTCGAAATGCGCGCCGCTTTCCTAGGCGCGTGCGTTTTATAACATTATTTGTTGCGGACAGCAAGAAGTCACTGTGGATATTATGTCACGCTTCGGTATTTATTGACTTCAGATCTTGTATAGTGTGGACTGGCTTCTTGTAAAGTTCATTTTTTAGGTAAGTAACTCCCTACGGAAATAGTCAAGATATGTGTAGTCAGCTTACTTAGGAGGACACTCCACAGGTCCACTAGTGCCAATTAAGTTGTTGTCAAAAACACTATCAAAAAAATTTATCACTATTCGTGTATTATGAGCTGGTGCACCGTTGTGTTGGAAAAAAAAACAAAATATTTTTACTTTTGTAAATAATGCGACCGAAAGACGATCTAATGATACATCATTGTAATCACAAAAAACCCAAATATTCTGATGGAAAAATTCATAATGGCGTCTACTAAAGAAACATTTTTTAAATGCAGCCGCAATTGCGAATTATATGCCTGTCCAAAAATTCAAATTGATAGTCAGCACAGATATTGGAGAAATAAAAAAGTACCTTCGAGTTGCCCTTGTAATTGTGCAACTTTTGTCTAATTTAACCAAGTTTGTGGCTCTTACTGTTTCAGAATTCCCAATGATGTTACGCACCATATGTATATACATTTATTTATATATATATATATATATATATATATATATATATATATATATATATATATATATATATATATATACCTTACGGCATTAGTGCGAGGAAGTCCAGTTATACCTTTATAGTAGAAGATACAAAAAATTATTTAAGGATAAAAGTTGAGGCGTATATAGAGGCATAATTCGAAAATATTTTGGATATACAGGTCACCCATAATGACAGGATAAAACATGCTTCAGTTTAAATGGAACACCTGTATATGTTTACATTTTTGAAGATCTCGCAATCTTACTGTTCTCGCGATAAAAGCTTGTATCATTTATATAGGATATTCTTAAAGATATGATCACTTTTGTATTAATGCCACATCAACGCCTTAGAGATTTGACATCGAGTAATGTGTTTTCATTAAAAAAATCTAGTGTAGTCTAATTATGTCTTAAATTACTAATTCATTAAAATATACAACTCTTGTACGCAGGGCGAGTCAAAACTCTAAATAATTATTTTCTTGCTTTATTTTAATGAAACACCTGTATTTTATTATTGCA
The DNA here is from genome assembly GCA_964006375.1 of Tillus elongatus. Lineage (NCBI taxonomy): Eukaryota > Metazoa > Arthropoda > Insecta > Coleoptera > Cleridae > Tillus > Tillus elongatus. The sequence continues at coordinate 229,332,203 of OZ023262.1, read as the reverse complement.
AAAGACTCTACTCTTATCGTACTTAATTTTTTATCAAGCATTCACTATACATAAATGTTTCACTTTTTTACTTATTTCTGATTTTTCGTGACTTAGAAGTAATAAGGTTTGTGGAAGTTGTCTTTGCATTTATTTTTAAGACATACACACAAAAATAGGAAAAATAATTCAAATAATAACGAAAATAATTAAATTAATATCGAAAAAAATTTAAACAAACAGAAGTTTATATAAATAGTTTATTGTATTTTAACTACCACATACCCGATTCTGATGGAAAATATTTATGAAGTGATTTTCTTTAAAGTTACGCAAATGTTTATAGCTTAAAGGACACAAAGTACGGATTTTATAAGCTTTAATTCTCGCTTTTTTGAGGAGTTCTAAAGTCGATGTCTCCAAAAGTCAACTTTTTTAAATAAAAACTTGCTTACGGATGCTCAAGTCAATATACTCAAAAATGGACCTACCTTTAAAACTAGGATATTGCATTCTAAATTTCTGACTGGTGATCTGGCTATGATATTAAAAAAGTTTAATAAGGTTTGCGTAGGAGTTACAGCTATCCCTACAGTGCACTCATTTATAATAGGGGTCATTATGACAGATGATTTGTTTGTTCCGTTGCATGTAAGCATCACTTAGATGATACTTAATACTGAATTAATATCGTTCGTGCCTGAGTTATTGTAGTTGCATCACGTAGCTAAGGTCATGACAAATTCCATTTGAAATAAAATTAAAATATAAGATTTACACATAAGGTATAAAATATAGTTAGAGTAATTTTACTTCATTGTTAAATATTAGCTTTATTTAACAATCTGAAATTGTATCTTAATAATACACAGCGTAATACGCAATGTGTCGCAACTGGTGACAAAAAATAATACCCCTCTCAGTTTTCCTACGACTCATCATTGTGTTATATTCAGGAGAACCACACATTACCAGTCGTGAGTTTATGATTTGAAGCTGAAGCCCATGCCTTACTGCCCGAAGACTTTAGCCCATGCATTACTGCCCGAAGACTTTAGCTCGTGGAATCCTCTCATTTCGACCTTCTTAGCTCCTCAAATTCATTCGTTCGCTCCACTTACACTTATCTCCAGATCTGCTCTGTATCTCTATTCAGACCCTCCCAATTCTTCCAAAAGATCTCAATTGCAACTCGGGTTGCCTTTTCCAGCTGAATTTTGTCGCGATCTATTCGTTCAAATTCCTCATTTCTTCATTCCTTAAACGGGTATCAAACTTTTGACTACACTCTGTTTCTTTACGGGGTTTTCTCTTGCAGTTCTGCGCTTTTCGATCTAGTAGTCTTCCAGAACCTGTTTTCCTGTTTCCCGGTAACCGCCTCAGCCCACGTATTCTCCGATTTCGGGCCTCAATTTAGCTCTGCTAAAGTATTCTTCAAGGCCCGTGGGTAGATTGCTAGCACACCGCACTATTGCTCTAGTACTTTAGCCCTGCACTTGCGGTCTCTGTGTACCGATAGATAGTTATACCTTTCGTGCCCTCCTCCCAGTGTGTATGTTATTCTGTGTTAGCATTCTCCTTGTACCTTTGTTTTAGCATTCTATTTGCTGGGTACCCCACCATAGCTTTATTTGTGTTCCCTCGCGTTCAACTGTTGCATCATTGTGTTCATGCTGTCGGCCGCTCCCTCCTTCTTCCTGCTCAGCATATCCAGGAGGACTCTCATGTCGTTCATTCGACCCTAAGGCGGGCAGTCTTTTCCATTGCCATACCCTGAACAAACAATTCCTTTATTTTACAGGATACCCATCCTGGAAATTCAGATATATGCTTTTGATCATTATTCATAGACCAACAGTCCTGTTCCGACTGGATCCCTATCTCTGGACGCATCCGCGTATATCCACTGTCCTTTTGTTTTGTTTACGGTTCTCCTATTTCCGCATACGTTTGCACCTGACCTGATGAATGTCTTGTTCGTATGCCGGTTTTGGTTCGCAAGTGTTCCATTCTTTGTTTCCGCTCCTGCGCTTCCAAACACAATGGTTTGCACCCACCAAAGGCACAAAACCTATTTCTACCTGCTCTGTCTTTCGGTCACTCTGTTTTTTCCCTAAAGTACGTCCACAACAAATTGGCTGATATATTCTTAATTATAACCTATAATTGAATAAGAATTGTTTAATAAAAACGCTAAAGAAACAAGTAATTTACGTTACAGGTAACAAAATCTTTCAACAAGATCCTTACTGTATAGTAGAAAGTATTTTAAATATTTAAAATAGCATTACGTACCTCCTAAAACACTTGGTGACAGATACCTCACGAACTCTTTGGTGACGAAACAATATAAATGTTTGGTCAACTTACGGAAGTGTCACGGCTTATTTGTGACGTTGCCTTATAGATGACAGTATCAGATGGAATTACACGGGGTACTTTGTTTTATCTCAGTACCCTGTTTTGCGTCTTATTCCCCACCTTAACTCAGATGCATTGTTTCAGCTTTACGAGCATTTATCGATTAGGTTTTAAAAAATGTTGTGGGTTTCTAATACTTATTGATAATATTGATACAAGCAAAATACTGTATGTAATATACAATAATTTTGTTGATTGTACTATATGTTGTTGTTATTTTAGTTGAACTTTTAAAACAAGATGCTCTGAAAGAGTCGAGTGACATTTTCCTGTTTTGTGAATTTTCGTGGAAAAAATTTAGTAATCGCGTCTTTTGAATTGCAAACAATATTTTTAAATCAGCGCGAGCTAAGATACCAGAACACATATTCAGGGTCAGTTTAGTTTTTGTATATATATATATATATATATATATATATATATATATATATATATATATATATATATATATATATATATATATATATATATACTGACTTTCAGTGAAATCCGAGAGTTGATCAATTTTAATAAAATAGATACAAGATGTGTGTTAAATTAAACTCAAAAAAATTCGGGACGCAGCAAGTGTGTGGTAGTGAATTTTCATACAAACTGTATACTATTATCATACGGCATATTACTAAAAGTAATACTTTAAGCTTACACAGAGCTTGAAGATCGATTTTAGAGCCCCTCGTACGCGCACATTTGAAGAATTCTTTCAAAAGTATTGCCATTGATATCACTCTATTATCAAAAAAAATCTTGTGTTTTAGCTCCTTTTGAGAAAAATGTCCAAAATTCAATTTTATATAAAGCTAAAAAATTAAATTTTGCTATATCTCTAGATAGTGAAAGTCTCTTTAAAAGAAAATTGTATTAAAAATTTCATCAAAGTTACAAAAGATTTCTAGAAGGAAACTTAGCTGATATTTAGAAAAGTAAAATATCTATCGAATTATAAACGTAGCAGTTATTTTTCCTTATTAATCGACAGAATGATTTTGTTTGTCAGCCTAATCAAACCGGTTTTTTAAATTACAACAATAACAAAATGTCTGCTGAAAATTATAATTTCAGACTCACAAAATTATTCACGTGTTTTAAATAAAAGTGAGATATTGTTTAAAACGTATGAAATCAGTGCACTATTGTTTCTCTAAATGTCAAAATAAAACAAAAAAAACATACATCCATCGAGCTGGAGTCGATCGCGCAACCATTTGCGTAGAAGACAAGCAGCCTATCACTGAGCTATCTAAGGATGCATTACCTAACGTTTTGTTTACATGATACTTGACACCGGCTTCCTCCCTGGGATATTATATTAAAAGTATACGTAACAGTTAATTACAGAATAAGTATAATTGCCATTGAAACACATTTAACGACTGTTACGGTCTTATATGACGTCTTATGTTTAAGTTCAAAGATAAAAGAAACTATTTTATAATCATTTTTATAGAGACTTGACTTGATTTGGTTTACATGTCTACTATATTATGTTACACTTTCAGCCTAAAACTACAGCATAACATATCTATGCTGTGCTAAAACTGTATTTGGGGCCGTTCATCAATATAAGGTATTTTAAAAATTAACTGAACCCCCAGTTAAATAACAATCAGATGTAAATTTTAAATTTCACGTCGTCTGTCATTTGCGATATTTGTGGCTGAGCTTTCACGATTGTTGTTTCGGGTAGTATGTTTTATGCCTGTTATTTATTTAATTTGGATACCGCTGATGTATGGTTTATACCTGTTGTATGAATCATTATACGCATGGCAGTTAACTACTCTGTATGTCAGACATTGAACTTTAACCACCAAGTCGTTTCAACGCATGTCTTTCAGATAATAGTTACAAAATATAGCGTGAACAAAAATATTTTTGTATATTTTTGGGTGAAAAAGTATCCGTTATACCTGATATACGAACTCGTCTGCGGTCTTAATGCAATGAAGATATGTGCCAAGTTTCGTTCAAATCAGTTGAGTGTTTTTTTTTGAGTTATCGCTCGGATACATGCATACATACATACATACATATATATATATATATATATATATATATATATATATATATATATATATATATATATATATATATATATATATATATATATATATATATATATATATATATATATATATATATATATATATATATATATATATATATATATATATATATATATATATATATGTATATATATATATAAGATTTGTCAATTACATAAATTATTAAATAATTTTGTTATTTTTTAATGGTTAGTTTAAAAATGTTTTTACGTTTTAGCGAATTTTCAATAAGAAAAATTCGCTAATAGAGTGGTCACGATGAAAAGCTTTGGAAAAACTATCTTCAGATGAGCGAGAATTTTGGTCTATAGAGCCCAAAACCAAAGTCCGTTAAAAATTTTATATGCTTAGATGTAAAAATGGTCTACACGAACGAAGCTCAAAGGCTCTTTGTTCTAAAACCCCCAACCAAGCATTTCCAATCGACCATGTTGTGGAAACTCCGTCCTGTAAAACCGCAATCTATAACGATCGTTCCATGCTGAAGTTGCGCGAGGTCGACAAGATCCAAGACGACGGTTATGGATGTCTTCTTCAGACCACCCGGCCCAAAACTGTAACGCTGTTGACACAGTAGGACCTATACGGTCAGAAATTTGTCCGATTGAAGAACCGGCGTCCTGCGTACCAACAATGCGTTCTGTTTTGAACTCACTTAAATATTTCTAATTGTTCCGTAAACTTAGTGACTTAATAAATTGAGCATAAATCGCTACGAAGTATTGCCCGCTACAAAGTATTGCTCCAAGCTGAAGGAAATGCAAATTTGAAGAGCTATCCTTTTGGTAAAACAATTTTAAATAAGTGTACAGCCGTTAAAATTTTTTGTTCATATTGTTATCTTTTCTTATCGGACATAAAACAGAGTATTATAGAAATGTTAAAAAAATTTATTAATTCTTACAGACAATGATTATGTTTTCTTGGAGCATATATAATTTTCGTAAAAAAAGGGTGCTCCATTTCCATGAAATCTCGCTGGAATAACACACTTGCAACGTCCAAACCTTTTTATAGTTGCCATTGTAAGAGAGCAAAGTCAATTCATTCTGAAGAAGTTGGTCCAGTTTTACAGAATTAGCTATTAATCTTTTATTAGCCAAATTCACCCAAAAATGGACGATTTTTGATCACGGGCAGATTAAAGCAGACAATGTGGGTTGTAGTAAATATTACGCTAAAGAGATTAAAATTATGGCCAAAGCAATGACATACCCAAGCAACAAATTAAGCCATGTTAACCAGCACTCGAGTCCAAATAACCTAACCAAGTTGTAATTTAGTCATAATTAACCAAAATTTTGCCTTAATTGTCACAATGACTACAAATTTGGAAATGAGGCTCCGAACTTGCTTATTTTTGACTATTAAAATTACTCCAAAGTCAGTAACTTACAAGTAACTAAATTGGGAAAAATTTGGTTTAATTTTACTCATAAAATAAACTTGAATATACTTTTGTGTTTCAATTCCAGAGTTGGTAATTTTTAGGTCAAAGTGTGCCCTAAATTGGACTAAAAATCGACTACTAAGCCTAGATACCTGAAATACCTATTTTAAGGTAATTTATTACCTAATATTAACCTGCAATATGTCTCTGTGGTATAGTAAATTGGAGGTCTTCTTATGAAGTCCAGCTTACATATATATTACCAATTTCATTGTAATTCAGCACAGGAAATATTTTAGGCACTGAGATAACCTAAAATGGCGTTCTGATCGGCTATAAAGTCATAATTACTGCAGAAATGGTCTGCCAAGTCAAATTGCCTACCTTCAAGTGGAAAATACCCATAAAATCTGACTTGAAATAAAAATTGTCCTCAAAGTTCAAAGTGTACAGCAGTGAAATACATTTGTGAATCTTAAAGGTGTGTCAGTTGATAAACTTCATCAATAAAAGTTTATTCTTGTTGTTAATGTGCGTGCACCAGTAACAAATATAGTGTTACAATGCCCCTTTGAAACCAATAAAAGTTTACAGACATACTACAAACTATTATAGAGTAGTAAAGAATGCTCAAAGAAAAATAGTGATAGATGCTGATCATTCAAAGTGACTTACATCAAATCAGCACGTTTCCCTCTTCAATATAATACATCCATTTTCATGCCAAATGGAGTGAATCAGTGGCAACACGGTCAGCTGTCATGTTTATGTTTATTTACTTATTTTATTTTGTTTCTATTTTCTATTAATGTCTATATATTATGGAATCAAAGACCAAAAGCGCTGTATAATCATTCCTATATGTCTATCAGCTGTGCACGCATATAAGTAATAATATATTTCTATGCACGAAAATGTTTCGTTTCTAATAAATTTAAACAAAATTCGTTTACCATATAGTTGAAATTCCCATAATAGGACAAAATGCCTTCAAAGTTTGGTTAGTTTGCCCTGTCATTAGGAATTGTGACTTATAGGTAAAAAAAATAGGGCAAAAATAACTTTCAGGTCAATATTGTTAGAAGGGCAGCAATACTAAATTAATTTTGCGGTATCCATCTTGATTATATTGGAAAATGAAAAATATTTTTTTGTTAAATATAGTGTAATCAAATTTTAGTTAGATAAAAACATTAAATAATGATTGTATACCATGACGACAAGATATTTTTGTGTTGTTTACATCACCAATCCTCCAAAATCAGAATTTCAAGAATTTTGAATAATTTTTTATTTTCACTAATTTTATCTTTTATACGGGCGCTCGAATTTTATCGAAGTATCATCATCATGTTGACAGAAAAAAACATAACCGCAGTGGGTTTTGTCTTTATACAGTGCGAATCACCTTTATCATTGTTGCAAATACTTGAAGTAAGTTCTTTGATCATTCAAGATGTCATTTTTGACAAAGATGGACAATATCTCTACTACTCTACTGTTTGTTTATACATACATAACCACAGATCCTGCAGAACTGAATAATGTCACATGCGTAGTTCGTTGTTAAAACGTCACGGCACTCGGCGCCTAGATGTCAGATTCAAGTAAAGCGTAGCACATATTTACCAATATATTACGTCCATTGGCCCAATGTTGAATGAAAATGCCCTAAATATAACTAAAACGCTTTGGTCGAAACGTCTTGCTGAACCTATTATCGACTTCCATATTACTTTAACTTTATTCCCCACCTTGGTAATATACACTTAAATTTTACTTGAAAATGACCTGTGGTGATTTGGTCGCCGACCTATTGGTAGGGCGATTTTACGTCAATTTGACTTTAAATGTTGCTTGGGTATACTGTACTCTCAGATATGCGACATAATTTTGAGAAGCCTAATTTGAATTTCTTTCATTTTTTACAGCATACCTACCTACTTTCACTGATAATTTTAATAACAAACTTCTGTAAACACACTAATCGTGGTATATCTTTTTATTACTTTCTTTCATAAGTACCATGTGTTCATGATTAAAAACATCACTAATTTATCTAATTACATTAACTCTAAGATCATTTGTATACGTCTGTTATTTACGACACAAATTTCTTTTAATAATGCATGCAAAAGATAATCTATACAAACACACACTTAAATGTTACTAAGTAAACAGCTCTTTTACTCACCAGACAAGCGTCTATGGCGTTGATAAAAATACAGTATTAATGTAAAAGATGTTGTTTGGATGTTTTCAGACGTGTATATGGAAACATACTTAATAATAAATACTAACAATTTTGCATAAAATATCAATTTATTATTATTTCATGAGTTTTAAACGAGCAGTTTTCTTGACATTTTCTATAATAAGAAAGGCCAGATATACTCTTCCACGTTGTTGTTACAAAGGCTCAATCAAACACCAAAAATTCGTAGGCTCTCAATCACCAAGTATAAATAGGTAAGGCTAGATCATGGATATCCAATTGAAAACAATTACAATATATATATATATATATATATATATATATATATATATATATATATATATATATATATATATATATATATATATATATACGGTGCTAAAGTTCCGAACATAATTCATAAATGCGTAATTTAATTTTGTCAAGCAAAACGCTCGAACAGGTCAACTTTATCAAATGCCTACTTATAAGGTAAAAATTACATTTATGACATCATCTGTTTTTCAGTGGTAACGTCTACACCATTTTTTTTAAATGACAACCATATTTTATTTGTTGTTATTTCATAGACCTGCTTACTACTTAAATTATGATAAAAAAATTCGTACCTACATAAACCTTTTTTTTTTAACAGCACTATTTATATTAGAAAAAAATGGAAAATTAATGGAAAAAATTATTAAACCATGGGAAACAAACAAAATTTAGCGCAAATGTTCCGTTGTTCTCTACCTAACCTTTGGCACTGATAGATACGAGTGTAAACACATTGCGCTCAATGTCAGTATTAATTCGCTCCACTTCAACGCGAATTCCTTGCTCTGGCTCCTTTAAATTATTTGTCTGTTGAAATAAACTTTCTACTTTAAGTAACGTACAGAAAAAACGCACGGAAGTCAAGTCTCGAGAACGCGGTGGCCACTCAACTGCGCCTCGACGCCCTATCCATCTTTCAGGATATGTGGCATCTAAGATATTGACGGATGTCTACATTACACTATATCTAAGGATGCGCCCAGTCCCGTCTTGCTGAAACCAAATTTTACAAATTACTGCCAAAGCTGGCACTAAATCCAATCGCAAGTACTCTAGGTAACTTGGTGCTGTACGGTTTCCTTGAAGAAAGTAAGGCCCTATGGAACCCCCTCCGATTATTCTCATCCATACATTCATTTTGCCATGACGTTGATTGTGGGAGTGTCAAATACAATGCTGATTTTGCGGTGACCAATATCTAGAGTTGTGATGATTTACTGCCCCATTAAGGCAAAAAGTGGCTTCATCAGAAAAGATAATGTTATTAAGAAAATTGGGATCTACATCGCAGCGTAACATTAATTGTTCAGAAAACTGTAAACGGCGTTCTAAATCAGCATCCCTTAACTTGTGTATGAATTTCACTTTGTAAGGATGATACTTCTCTTCTTTGAATAATTCTACCACTCAAGTTGTTGTTATTTAGGGCTAGTTCCGTAGTATAATGGTAAGGATTTTCTTCAGATTTAAGCAATATGTCCAATCTGACTTATGCACCTACTCGAGGTTGCCCTTGTCGAGGAAAATTTTTTACGGATCCAGTTTCTGTGCATTTGGCAACCAATTTACTTACTGTAAGTATTGCAATTGGCGGTTCATCAGGATGTTGTTGGTTAAATTACTCGGATGATTTCTAATAATCAGGTAAATGATTATATTAGCGAACTGCAGTGTTACGAGGTTCCCGAATTAATCTATTTAATCCTGTAAACGGGGACATATAAATTGTCAACCTATCTTGTTTTATTCGGAGTAATATTACCGCAGCTGGTAAAAGTTGTAATATTTTTTCTAATATAACAGAGTGCTTCAAGCATATATAGGCACGTCACTGTTAGTAGGCCATACTCTACGGAAATTGTTTATAAGGTCCCGAAGACCCCACGCCAAACATGTTGCGCACAATTCTCTAATGTATAATAAGAACCCTCCCAAGATGCACACAGCTACCCAAACAGAGCACACCATATACCAGGAGACAGTCAACACTACGAAAGTAGCATGTCAACAAGGCCTAAACACGCAAATAATTTCTCAACTGCAGCAACGCATAATTCCTGATAAGTAAGAATCCAGATGGAAGCCCAAAAACTTTACAGACGAGCCAAGTCTTATTAAACCATTGTCATATGTAACATATATGCTTAGATTTGGATATACTCCCACCGGAGAAATGGAAGAATTTCAGTTATTTGTGTGTTAAGCACCAGACCATTTCGTGCACATCAGTTTGGCACCTTAGACACACAACATGAGCTGCAGCACCAAGCTCTTTGAAACTTTCCACTGAATTTTCCAGTGAAATTGAACAGCCGCAACTGACATAGATAGAATGCATCACAGGCAAGTGTTTCTGGGCTTTTGACATGTGACTTAAATGGCTTCTTAGGCCAGACTGAGTCTATAGGCCCGTTCATCTGTTTTATTATTGTCGTTTAATAGTTGAGTAGGGTTTTATGCCCTTGATTGGTGTTTTTGGGTCTTAGTTTCTGAGAACCATCTTTAGTTTTTTGTATTTGTGTTCCGTAATGGGTCGTAATTGGCCACGTGTTGTAGTAGCCGGTTGGGGTGTTCTGTGTAACGGCTGTAGGCGATGTTCGTTGAACTCTTGATATATTCCTCTATGGAGGGTATTTCGGCTTCGCGGTGGTAGCCATTTCTTTTAAAGTTGATTGAATATATTTTGAGTCCCTTGGATGACGGTTTTTAATATGTTTGTTGTTGTGTTGAGTTTTCCAAATTCTCTTAATATATTTGATAGTGTGTTTGTTATGGAGATGATTTAATTGCTCTGAGCTTTCCAGGGGGTGGGGCGTTGTAGTGTTTGGGAAGTTATCGGCATTGCTGCTATCTAGGAGTAACTTAAGGTAGGATGAACGAACCTAGTTGCTTGTCCTGGTGACGGTTGATTTTTAGGAAATATAGGGCATCCTCTGTAACTTGCTGGATGTGGCCCTTTACAATTTGCGCATCTAGCGACTGTAGTCGGTGGTTTGGTGCATTCTTGATATTCGTGGTTTGCTCCACATTTAACACATTTTGCTTCGGCTTTACATCCGCTTTGGGCATGGTTGAAACCTTGGCATCTGTGGCATTGTGAGGTAGTGGGGTTTTTTCTTAGAGGTTCTGGTTTTATATACATTCGGCAACATTCGTCAATTCTATAAATATGGGATTGATCTTGTGGCAGTTCGACTAATACTAGTGGCATAGGAATTAACTTAGTGTTATAACCTTCCGTTATTTTTCTTTGCATTCGTGTTTTTTAATTGGTGTGAATTGCTGTTTTTGTAGATCTTCCTCTATTTCGGTGATTGGGATGTGAGTTGGTAGACCTCTTATTACGATTTTTAAGCTTTTCTCATGGCTGAGTTTGTAAGTGTAAGAGGCTACTCTCTTGGCTTTTGTTTCCACCTAATCATGTTTTACTTTCTAGCGTCAGGAAAAAATCGAGATCTGTCGTTTTTGCAGCAAGATTTAATTACACAACATCTAGTATCTACTACAGTGCCCCGTGTTAAAGTCCTGTACTTTTTATTCTTGTTAATATTGTTATAGTCACCGCAAGCGTCTTTCTTTTAATATCAATCGCTAGATTTTTTTTGTTTCTAAGACGAAGCCTCCCAAATAACTATTAACTTAAAAACTGTTTCTAGCTATGATAAGCAAGGATAGAAAGATTAGTCTTTTCTAGAAAATAAATCAACATTGCAGAAAAATACCTGTCCTTGCAACAAAAAGTGTATTTCATGTCACGAGGTGGCATGAAGGAACTAGAAGTTAACTCAAAACATCATATACTGCCACATTCATACGCACTTGGGGAAACTAATTTGCGTGTTTTTCAAACATTTATCACGCCGGGGCCTACAAGAACTCAATGGAAAATAAATCATTCGTATACTCATATCTTTTACTTAGCTATTTTCTGTAGTTTTGTGTCGTTGGAGAACTTTAGATAATAATAAAAATATGAACTTTTACTGCGACAAATCTACAATAATTATAGCCGCTATCAAACGGATTGAAAAATAATTAGGTAATAATTAAAATTAATAGCCACAAGTCAGTTGTAATATCTGTGACAACATTATTATAATTAGTATCATTTGCAAGTTAACACAAACAAGAATCTATAATTATATATGATATAATATGTTGAAATAAAATACGAGGCTAACACCATATAAAAGTGTTTATTCATAAATTCCTTGTAAACACATTTTATAATCAAACTTTTGGTAATTAATATTAATAATCTATATTAATAACACAAAATTTTAATTCTATTATACACACTCTAAGCATAACGTCAGTAACAGAAAAATAAAATCCAGTTAATATTTTTAGGTTTTGTAGTAATAATGTGTTATTACTTAAGTGGGTGGCACATAATTTTACAGCATCATATGTTCTGAATAATTCTAGCATAAACTAACTTATTTTAAATGAAATTGTTAAGTAAAAGCTATCCCAAATGTAGATAGGTAATGGGAGCTAAAATCGACTATAAAAAAAAACTGGCGTGAAGAAAGTGTCGTTTTCGGGGTACCTAGTATACTAGTGATACACAAAATTGACATGTTCTAGATAAATAACCAGAAATTAATACGGCTTATGTAGAAGAAATGTCGTAAGAAGCTTGTTCTATAAAGCCTTAAGTTTCAGCTTCAGCCGTCATTGTCCTTCATTTTACTTCAATATTTGCAGCAAATGAATTTCAAATAGACCCTTTTTCTAATGCTTTGGCAGTACTATCAATTATAGGGTTATAATAGCTGAAGAAAAAAATTGGTACCCCTTTCTAAGCACATTGCGAGCACGGTGCAGTGTGAGATTTGGCATAGTTAAAGTTCAAATAAATGAGGAGCATATGTGCTACAAATAGATTAAACAATGCTTTGTTCTAATTAGACAGTAGGATTCCCAGTACCAGGTTTGAGCTGACTGTTACTATATCAATACGTCGATGTAAAACACATATTACTCTATGGTCCAAAAGACGTATGTGGATGCGTTCATACGGTTATACTAACTACCCCACTTCAGTTTTTCAGTTCCGAAAGAAGTAACTACAAATTACTGAAGTAATTGAATGTTACGTTTATAAAGGATTTTAGTGAATTTTCACTAGGTATAATATTTTATGTTTGTGATTTGTCTTTTGTTTCCATAGTAATTTGGGTATTGGGTTCATTAATTAATTTTCTTAAAAAATTCACTGATACAGGGAGATCGTGACTTTTGCATTAACACATTTTCTGTGTATATATATATATATATATATATATATATATATATATATATATATATATATATATATATATATATATATATATATATATATCGGACCGATAACTCAGAAAATAATAGACCCACTCTGATAAGATTTGATGACTACCTTCTATTTACGAGTGGCTTGGTAGAGTTCGTTAGTCAGGAAAATCGGACCAGTTTTTCCTGGAAAATTTTAGATGTCCTTCAGGAAAATTTATATACCACTAGAAATAACAAAGCTATGGCAACCAAATGTGGTACGCGGCTTTATATTATAGAATGTGAATTACACACGAAAATTTCGATACATATTAGGCATATATGAAATTCTGTATTATTCTGTCATTTGACTACTATGAATTTTTTAGCAAATTTTCGTGTAAAAAATATTATGTTAAATTATTTTTGTGTTTTTGAAAAAATCATTTTTGGAAGTTTTTTTGTGAAGTGCTGGTAATAATAAATCTATAATTTTCGTGTAACCTTACTTTAACGAATTTTCGTTAAGGAAATTGTTTGTAAATTTTCATGCAAATTTTTTTTAAAATTTGTTGTCAAAAAGCTTTTTGTGGATAATTATATTTTAGCAGGTGTGTAAATAGCTTGAAGAGGTTCGTTGGCTAGGAAAATCGGACCAGTTTGTTCGGCAACATTTTAAGTTTATTTTCGGAAAATTATTGCACTTTTTCAAACAATAAACTTATTTTGATAAAATGAAGTACACTATTTTTACTATATGTAGGTTATACAAATTCCATGACTCTTATTTAAAAAAGAGATATTTGCCATTAAAAATATTTTTATGAAAATTCACTACCATAACGCACTTGTTGCGTCCAGATTTTTATTTTTTCAGTTAGGTAAAACTGATATAAAATATTTCAGTTGAATGGAATTTTGTTTTGGGTTTATTTCTTTTTTAAATGAAATATGTTGAGACCACAACTGAATGTGTGTTTGGGCAAATTTCCAGATAGAATCGCTAATAAAAAGGTTACTTTTTTGAAAAGCAACTTCAAATGAGCGCGAAGTTGAGCATGTAGCTCCAAGTGTTCTCTTATATATACAAGGGGATACTCAAGAGAAACCGACCTCATTTTTTAAAATGTGTGTGTGTGTTTTGTTTCTTTAACGTCGGCCTATTTCCGCGACTATGGCCAATCACCGACGCCAGGAAACAGTTTCACCTCACTATGCTGGAAATTTTGCCGAACCCCCGCCTTTCTGTAAGAAGGGTAGGGATCGTTAACGTGCCCAACATCGCATGGACACGGGACCGACGGCTTTACGCCCCCTCCGAAGGGTGAAACGTGCAGACATTCAACTTGCTCAAATACGATGCCAGAACCTCGATTGATGTTAATGTTACAGTTTGTACTGAAAAAGTGAAAGGCGAACCCTGTGCTCGAACCCAGTACCCTTCGGTTCAGTGGCACACGTTCTTGCCCTTGAACCACCGAGGCTCTATTTTTTTTTAGAATGTACTTCTTTAATTTTTAAACAACAAACCTCCAGTCTCCTTCAAAATCCTCCAGTGGCACTAGTACACTTTTATTTCATTGTTAGCAACATTTTTAATTTTTTTTTAAATTCGTCTTCTGTGATGCCCGACTGTCGTTTTAGTGAATTTTCTTAAAATAATATTTCTTTAAATGAGCGTGAGACGCCTATAACACACATCTGCAGTCAGTTTCGAATATATATATATATATATATATATATATATATATATATATATATATATATATATATATATATATATATATATATATATATGTAACTCAAAAAATAAGAGTCCGATTTTGATTAAATTTAGTGAGTACCTTCCCTTTGCAAGTGGCTTGGATATGTTCATTACCCAGGAAAATGGGCCCAGGTTTTCCAGAAAAATTTTGTGTTAAATTTGTATATTTTCGGAAATAATAAATTAAGGGCAACCAAGTTTGGTACGCTTTAAAAAAAAATTAAAAGTCCACCATGTACCAAAATTTAGGTCTGTAAGCTGAAAGACAAAAAAGCTATAGGCATTTAAAAAAGAAAAAATCAGTGTTTTCCTCAAAACGTCAAAGTCGCGATTTGAAACGTCAAAATTGGCAACATTTAGGCAAAGAACCTGAAAGAAATACGGGATATGTAAATAAAATATCGCAAGAAGGGTGTTCTACAAACCCTTAAGTTTCAGATACATCCGTCATTCTCCTTCATTTTATTAAAACATTTCTAGGAAATTCATTTCAAATAGACCCTTTCTCTGATTAATGTGGAGACGGCGACTTTTGAATTTTTAAAAGGATCTCTTCAAATGAGCGCAAGCTAGGCCCCCTAAAATCCGGGTTTGGATTAAGCTTTTATCTGTTTCCGCATATACAGGGTGACGTATTTCTACGGTAAAGCTCAATATAATTGTTATTATACAAGGTACGAGAAAAAATTGTAAACGTTCATTATAGGATGTCTAAAGTTGCATCTTATAAAATTATTTTGACAATCACGAGGTGGCCTATAAGTGTTATACCTTTTTTTTTTTCGAACATCCCTTATGTTATTGTATTTTTGCATTTTCAGCGAAATATAATGCATATTTGTAAGTAAAAATTCTAGACGTAGTAAGTGCGTTTTAGTAGCGAGTTTTCATTAGGTGCTTCAAATTTCAATAACACAATTTGCTATTAACCTCGTTGACTAAGAAATCAGTTTTCTCTGAAATATTCTAAGTTTATTTTCGAAAAATTTTTGTACATTTTTAAACAATAAATTATTTTGATAAAGCATGGTCAATTGTTTCTACCATATAGGTTATACCGGTAACCAAATTGATGCGTACTTGCATTAAAGAGACCTATGTGCTATTGAAAACAATTTTATCAAAATTCACTTCCATAACGCACTTGCTGCCTCCACACTTATACAAAATTTGGTTCCTATAGCTTTGTTATTTCCGGAGATATGAAAATTTTCCCAGAAAAACCGTTTAGATTTTCCTGGCTAAAGAGCTTGTCCAAGCCACTTGCAAAAGGAAGGACTCGCCAAATTTTATCAAAATCTACGCATTACTTTTTGAGTTATCGTATCATATATATATATATATATATATATATATATATATATATATATATATATATATATATATATATATATATATATATATATATATATATATATATATATAATTGATATTGGTAAACTGGCCCCCCATCGCGATCTCCTCATTAGTTATTTTTTCTACGAAACTTCACCAAGAAGAAAAGGAATTAGAATTAGGTATTTAAAACGTGGTCTTTAACAATAAAAATGTCTGGACGTAGCAAGTGCGTTATGGACATCAAATTTTGTTACCTGTATAAGCTATATTGTAAAAGCAATGTGCCATGTCTCATCGAAATAACTTTATTGTTTAAAAATATACAAAAATTTTCGAAAGTAAACTCAAAATAATCCAGAAAAAACTGGTCTCTTGGCCAACGAACCTTATAGGTTAATAGTAAATTGAGCTCTTCACATTTGAATCATTTAGTAAGAATTCCCTACCATTACGCACTTGCTGCGTCCAAAATTTCTTTTCCTACAAACATGCAATATATTTCGATGGAAAATGCAAAAATTCAATAACGTAAGGCGTGTCAATTAAACAAAAAGATAATTTGTATCACCCACGACTTATGGGCCAGCCTGTGATTGTAGAAGTCATTTTTAAAATGTAGCTCAAGACACCCTATAATTAATGTATACAATCTTTTTCGTATTTTGTATAATAACGGATATATGTACCTTTATTGATTTTTTACGAAAATTCTCCAAAAATCCTATAGATTAAACGATACACTCTATTTGCTAAAACTACCGCCAAAGCATCAGAGAAAGGGTCAATGTGAAATGAATTTTTGGAAACATTTTTGTAAAGTGAATGACAGTGACAGTTGAAGCTAAGACTTCAGGGTTTGTAAAATATTCTTGCGACATTTTCTTCACGTATCCCGTATTAGTTTCAGGTTCTTTGCCTAAATGTTGCCAGTTTTTCCGTTTTAAATCGCGACTTTGACGTTTTGAGAAAAACCCCCTTTTTTTGTTCCAATGCCTATAACTTTTGTGTCTTTTACCCTACATAGCTAAATTTTAGGATGTGATTTACCTTCAATGATATAAACCCGTGTGCCAAATTTGGTTGCCCTTACTTTGTTCTTTCCGGAGATATAAAAGTTTTCCTAAAGAAAACACACATTTTCCGAGAAAAACCGGGCTGATTTTGCTGGCTAACGAACTTATCCAAGCCACTTGCACCTGCAAAAGGAAGGTACTCATGGATTCTAGTGGGCCTAGCACGTGCTCGTTTGAAGAAATTTTTTCTAAATTAAAAACCGCGATCTCCTCTTTAGTGATTTTTTTTAAAAGAAAATTCACTAAAAACGGATCCTATCGACACTACATTAAATAAAAGGTGTTCTTAAAGCATAATTTAATACACTTGTATCATCATTTTATGAGACAACAGCTACAAGTCGTTATTCTACCGCTCTGTTTGTTTTACCGATCGGCTAGATGTAAAGTTATTTATGAATTGATCTTCGACGAATTTTATGGCGACAGGTCCCTCGTTCAGTAGCACCCGTTACACAGACATAACTCTTTCAGCTGCACAAATTAGTCGCGACCATATTCTTCTTTCCCTTGAGATAGTTTATGGGACGTGAGATAAATAAGTGGGACGGCATGTGCATATCTCTTATCTAATATAAGGTAATAAATATTTCGGATGCAATTTTATATTTATTTTTGGTGTAACAAGCCATTAAGAATACCTAAGATACTTGAGGAATAGTTCCACAACAATAATTCCATGTGTCAAGTCGCTGGTGGTAAAATTTATGGTTCTCTGTCGCATAATTAGAAATTGATTAATTTTTATGTTTAGCGAAACAGCTTATAAAAGTAAATGCTGTGTCTGACATGGAAACAAGCTCTCCGCGAACTCAGGTATTAGAAAATGCTTTTTATAAACGACCAGGAGACTGTAGAACATACATAGACTGCCTATCGTATCCAGTTATTTATAATCTGGAATATTTAACTACAACTGTTTGTAATTTACGAGGTCACACAAAGATTTATGGCGCTGGATTCTTATACGTTTCGGATTAAAACAGAGTCGAATTTTTATATATCCAAATAACAGGTATGTGAATAAATTATTACCTTCACTTGGCAGAATTCAGTTGAAAATAAAATATACATATTCATACGTAGCAAACCAGGTAGAAAATTTTTATTTATATCTGTCTGCTGGACATAAAGCTTCCCGCTACTAAAAGGAAACTGATAAATATATATCATCCGATGAGAGAGATTTTAAGACAGCTGTGCGGTAGCAGTCACTTGCATTCTTGTCAGCATTTCCTTTAATTATAAATTGGAGTTATTATCTGTTTATAAACATTACATTGTTGATATATTTTTGTGTTCTAACACATGACAAATGTTCTACAATGAAGTAGTTGACGCTTGCTCGTGAAAGCGTTTGATAAACGTATTGTGTAATTAGTAACATTAATTACCCACTATAAAGTATAAAATTAAAGTGACTGATTTTTTAAAGAAATCACTTCAATGCATCTAAATTTTTTCTATCAATTTAATATGAAAAGTTACGATGAGGATAGAGGATTGGAATCGGAGTTGAGCACTGATAAGTACAGTCTGGAGAAGAAAACAACAAGGTCACACCAAACGATATTGAAACTTCGCCTTCAACTAATTTAATATTTTTAGCTTTCTTAATAAATTCAAGTGAATTTGAAACTGAAAAACTATTTTGTTTGATAGGCAAGCAAAAATTTGCTAGGTAACCCAAAGGATAAAGATAAAACCACAGAAATGTTGGAAATCTATAAAATAGGTTGTAAGGATTGTGAGCTTAAATATGTTGGGCAAACTAGAAGGAATATTGAAAATAGATTTAAAGAACAGTTAGCACAACTGAGATATGGCCCTATTGATAAATCATGTATTGGTCAACATATTTGGGATAATGCTTAGATGCTTACGAAAGTATATATATATATATATATATATATATATATATATATATATATATATATATATATCGTTAGAAATTTGATACAATTATTCACAAACATTAATTTATAATTACTCACTATTAAATTGTGTTCCTCCATTTAATTTTCTGGCCAATATTTTTATTTCTTCAGGAACAACAAACCCTAAAATTGAAACCCATTAAATGACAAAATGTTTTTAGTGCAGCAAATATTAACGCTTGTGTTTAATCAATTTTACTTTTCCAAAATGCTTTTGATTAAGTTAAAGAAAATGCAATATAAGAACATAAATATAGATGCAAAACTATCATCCCGCAACTAAAACAAAACGTTTACAACAAATACACTCACATGGATTTTTGTTTACTACCACAGGGTTAGCATAATCATAGGGCTTCAATTTCCTCGTGCCTTTGGCTTTGCTTCTCTTAAAAGCTTTCGGGGCAGTATCTTGCACCCGCCATTTCTCTGATAAACGGCTAGCTTCACAGCCGATGTCTCCGTCTATATGCTTCATAGCATTTAAATTGTTCAATAGGCCGCTAGAAATGAGAACGGAAACAGGAGGTGTGGGTAGTGTATATAGCCCTTGAATGGACCCAAGCAGCTAAAAAAAAGTTATAAGTTGCATCATTTTCCCGTACTTTTACATCAGACATAATCAGAGGGTGAGGTATTGATTAAGTGGTCTGCATAAGAAATATTTAAAAAAATCATTAAATAATACAAAATTTCTATAACAGAAATTGCTCTACGGTAGCAAATTTTTAACAGAAACTTTTACATGATCACGATTTTGAATTTTTAAAACATCCCTGTAAGTTAAGCGAGCTCTAATTGGAACCTCTAGACCCTAGGTCATTTTTAAACACTAACGCCAATTGTAGATAAAGCAAATATTGGCCATAAGTAACAGTGAACGAAAAGGAATTACAAGCCCGACGTTTCTATATAACTATAAAATTTAGAAAATGTTAATATTAGAATAAACTTTGATTGCAGGTCGATTCGCAATAAAAATAAAAAGTTTATCTGTTAATAAACAGCTTTCGCATTTCCCACGTCTACCAAATCCTTTTCATTTCAAATTAGCATTGGTAATAGGATCCAGGAACCTTAATTTTCGTTAACTGAAAATCAAAAACCAGAAGTGGTAAAGGCGCGATACAGACATCAACAACGTTCTCTTGGGACATAGTTAAAAAAGAGTTGGTGAACTTAACACTGCCTAATGTACATTTAACATACACTTTCTAAATGATAATGCGACTTTTACAGAAACAGCTATTTTTTGAATAGGGTACATTTGGATAGAAATACACATTTTTTTAAAACAAGGTAAATAAATCTGAGTAGATATATACCTGATCATCATAGTATTTTTTCTTCATTTTAATGTTCGTTGCTTCAAGTCTCTCTCGTATTTTTAGACGAGCGTCTAGGTACTGTGCGTGAAAATCTAGCATATGATGTCCTGACATTTTTATATGTTCACTGAGGAAAACAATCACACAAACACAAACCAGAAATGTTTGAAGAATGTAAATTTTGAAATTATATAGGTAAGGTACCCCGGCACTTTACTACAGGAGGGAGGGTAATAATTACTGTCAATGAAGAGATAAGGAATATCCAAAATGTTTTGATGAATAAACTACGTCCGGTTTTATGTAGTCCTTTGCGCGAACTCTTATGTTAATAATCAGTGTGTCGTTTGTGGAAGGAATATTTGATAAAGACACACAGTATTACAAAACCAGGTAGACAATTTTAATTACATGGATTTAAGACCCAATAATGGGGGTTTGTCTGTGTATCTTCGTATAGCACGCTCTTCGCAACTTTTCGCAACTAACATATAAACAGTAATTCCAGTTCCTATTGGTTTAGTTTATTAATACCTCTGATGTCCTTAACTTTGTTATCGAAACAATTGTCGGGTTTAGAAACGGTACTGAAATGAATTGGGTTTTCCAAATTGTCTTTATGAAAAGTTACTGAGTTTGTGTTAAGTTGGGTTGATTAGGAACACTACTACAACGACTCAACGATTTGATATATCCACCTTATTTATTCTTTTTAATTTTATATTGCACATTAATGTCCTTTTTTTTAACAACAATGAATACCTTTGGTGGCATTTTCTAAATTATGTAAAATTTTATTCCGAAAAAGCTTGGGTTACAATTGCTAAACAAAACATAATTTTCGCACATTGCATCTGTTGGTTAGTAACAATTTATAGATTAAATTTTGTAAAGGCAATGGGTTTAAAAAATATAGCATTTTTCCAAAGAAAATTTGCAATTTTCAACTCTCAGATCAGGAGAATAGACCTCCGGAAGAATTTTCCATATACATGTAATGTAACAAACCGGAAATGCTCAGGGGGCGTAGAAGCTTCACAAATCAATTTGTATATATATATATATATATATATATATATATATATATATATATATATATATATATATATATATATATATATATATATATATATGAGGGCGGGTCAATAAGTCCGTGACTTTTTGACTGAAACACAGGTTTTTTGACAAAAAATCATTTTATTTCTCAACATAGGCTCCTTTGAGTTCTATACACTTCATCCAACGTTTCTCCAATTTTCGTATCCCTTCTAAAAAATAAGATTTGTCGAGGTCCTCAAAATAGGTATTTTCTTCTAATATGATTTCATCATTGGAGGCACATCTCTTTCCGCAGAGCCATTTCTTTAAGTTTGTAAACAAGAAATAGTCACTCGGGGCTAAATCCGGAGAATAGGGCGGATGAGCAAGCAATTCGTAGCCCAATTTATGAGATTTCGCCATGGAGACTACACCCTTGCATTGTCTTGGTGGAAAATAACTTTTTTCTTGGCCAAATGCGGTCGTTTTTCTTCAAATCGTCATTGAATCGGTCCAATAAGTTGGTATAATATTCGCCATTGATTGTTCTTCCTTTTGAAGGTAATCAATGTGGATTATACCGAGGGTGTCCCAAAAAACGGTCGCGAGGACTTTATTGGCTGACAAAGCCACCTTGGCCTTTTTCGGCGCCGATTCGGACGGAGAAACCCAGTTTTGACTGCTGCTTGGTCTCTAGTGTGTTGTGGTGAATCCATGTTTCGTCCAAGGTTACGAAACGGCGCAAACATTCGTCCGTATTGCGGTTGAACAACGCCAAACACTCCTTCGAGGTGGTCACACTATTGCGTCGATTGTGAGCAAAGGCGGCTCCCATTTTGCGGATAGCTTTCTTATACCCAAGTACTCATGCAAAATCGAAACCACTGAGTCATGTGATATGCCTATGGCTTCCACAATCTCCCAGCGCCTCCGTAGTCGTGCGGGAAAGTCGATTCAGACTTTCCAATACGGACTCGGGGGACGGCGGTTCGAGACTCACCGGCGGCGGATGATTTTTCAAATCACTGTCGTCGTTGAGATTGAGCTCAAGGTAGAGGGTAGGTGAGATTGGATGAGCAAAAAGGGTCGGCAATGACCTAATTGCCAGTAAGCATCTTACCTTTACCTTTACCTTCCATATTCTCCCGCACTTTCAATCTCCGATCGACCATATCGTGAATTTTTTTAATTGTTTCGGGTGTAGCGACCTCAACTGGGCGTCCAGAACGTTCGGCGTCATTTGTGCTTGTACCGCCGCAACGAAATTCAGTAAACCACTTTTTTACCAGGAAAATTGATGGTGCAGGGTCCCCATAGTAGTTATCAAGCTTAGCATTGGCTTGAGTGATGTTTCTTTCCGCAAGAAATAATGTTTAATGAGCATACGAAGTTCACTTTTCTCCATTTTCGTTATAACTCAGGAGGTTGTCTGCTTTCATTGGCTATCTAAGACAAACTAAATGACGCAGCCTGTTCAAAATTTGACAGGAGTCAACTGACAGATGCTTGTTGACAGGAGCAGTGTTGCCTTTCCTGTGCATATATATATATATATATATATATATATATATATATATATATATATATATATATATATATATATATATATATATATAAAATCCACCTTCCAATCTTACTACGACAATCAATCGGACCCAAACCGAAATTATAGTCCTACCGACATACAAAGGCAACGCTACAATCATACTCGATAACACAGATTTCATAACAAGATGGACAATTTACTAAACAGCCTAGACCATAAACAAATCGCTAACGATCCTACGACTTACTCTGAGAAGAAAATCAAGACTATCATCAACAATTCTCAACTCAATCCTGACATAGAAGAAGAATAATTGCCCGCGACAGATCGTCTTATATCCCTAAAAATATCCGTCTCCTAAAAATTCACTAGCCTGATATTCACTTTCGTCTAATCAAAAGTGGCCACCGTTTACCTACACAGAAATTTGCAAAACATCTAGGCAAAATTCTCCAGCCATTAGAAGAAGAAGCTACACCCCTGTCAAAAATTCAACCTATTTTATTGACCTTCTTTAAAACAGCACCATATCTTAAAACGATACCCTAATTATCTTTGATACTGCTTCCTTGTTCACTAATACACCTCTACCTGAGACGCTTGATATTCTCAAAAATAAATACAATATTTCATACAATACCCTAGCCGTTCTAGAACATTGTACATTTAACACTTATTTCATTTTCCAAAACAATTTAACAAACGTGGTTCGAACACTAGTAACAAGACTAACGGCCGACAATGATAATCAGATGGAATTAAACTCCTTAAGATATATATTGCTTGAAAACAGAGACGACAATAACCACATACTACGAAACGCACAACCACCTCAACAAGACAGAGTGAGCCCTCACTACAAAGTCTTCTTACTCTACATTAAAGGTATCAAAACCATCTTCGAAACATATCAGAAACTATCAAATCTACTAATACCTCCCAATGATACAATTCCAAATGAATTCAACGGTGTTAACGAAATCACTTGTTCCGACTCCTCCAGAACTTATATGAAAATTCCCTAAAATTTGACAATTATATAAATTGAATTTGTTTAAGGTTGTTGCATTTTTTTAGTCAGCTGAATTAAAATTACACTTACCGATGGGTGTCAGCCAAAATTGTTGAGTCTCTAGACCTTGTATTGCTAACTACATCCTGTGAACTAAATTAAGATGTACTTGATGATATTAGCATTTACGAACTAATGATTATTATATTTTGGCTAAAAATTGGATTTTAATGTTTCTGATTATACAACTAATTTCAGTTTACAAATAAAACTTGAATAATTATTTTGCCATTAACGTGCTTTTGGGCGTCACTAACAGCGGCCATATTTCAATTCACCTCCTTATTCACATCTGAGGAATTAACGAAAAAATGGGTGGCAGTTCTTACATTGGTATAAACACATATAAATTTAATATACAAAACATAGTTATATTAATTGTTATAATATTATGCTTTTATTTGGCAAAGAGGTGTTAATACAAGAAATAGAGATTAGAAGTCTTATATTACTACTGTTTAAAGTAAAAAGTTTTAGGTAATTTTTACTTTCCGCTGTTTGTCTTTCTTACTTTTTAAGACGAGTAAACAATTTTATGAGAAAATAGCAACGAAAAATTTTTGGCCTATTATCAGTGCGAAACAATAATAAACAAGTCGACCGAGCTTAAAAAGGTTTTAAAAAGATATAACTTTCTGACCTGTATCTAGACATCAAAGGACGGTAGATTCTATGAAACTTATACTCACTTATGACAGGTACTGCATTAAACGCTTCAACTTTAACATAAGTCCCAATGATTGTGCTGTATCTGTAAACTTAGTGAGTTGTCAATAAATTGACCTGACCACGGTTGAAGTAGTTCAACACTAATCTTTTTCATCCCTCTGATGACGCTAACTTTGCTAGTGAAACGCTCGTCAGGTCCAAAAACTATTTTGTGCTGAATTGGGTTCTCCAAATTTTAACATTTCAACTTGTTCGAGTTGTTGGCCGTTTAGCTAACTATTTTGCATTCCCTTCCTTATCCACCTTCATTACTTTTCTTTTTGTCAAACTGATTCTTAGCTAATGTCATCATCAGCTTACGTTATCCAATAAAATTGTTGTTTATTTTGATCTATGTTATATTTTTCTCGCTAAAGACTTTCACCACAAATTCGCCCAAAATCTTTTTCTACAAAAATAAACTCAAAAAAAGTTTTCCAAATACGTCAGACCCGGACAAGATCACAAACAGATCACCCACCTAGGAGGTGACGACGATGCGTAACCCGAATCATGCAATGTCGACATTACCGAACTGCGCCGCCGAGCAGCAACTCATATTTGAATCGATCTCTTTGGACTCCAGTGTGACAAACAATTTTTATGCTCACACGTTTCTTTTTTCCAATTTAACGTATTGATCTAAATTTTGGTCTAAAAATAATCTAAATTTTGGTATAAGCATACGTATACAGGAGCAACTCCTGTACCAATTTGATAACAAAAGCTTTGTAGTTTCAAAAGGTACGAAAATTTTCCAAAAGAAACTCACAATTTTCTTAGAAACCTTTGTATCTCCAGAAATGACAAAGCTATGACGAGCAAATTTGGTGCGCAGCTTCATATTATAAAAATAAACCACCTACCAAGCTCTAGACCGCTGAGTTTAAAATAAACAAAGTTAAAAGCATTTAAAGAAAAAATATTGGGTTTCACTGGAAATCAGAGAAACGGGCAAGTCCAAAATATTTTGTGTGGATAACAAAATGTATTGTATATTACAGACAAACAAGTTTTCTTGGTTAAAAAAGCCAATAAATGCCAGAAAAACGATCAGAGTTTATGGTTCAATAGTCTAAAATATTTAGAGAATTTTCGTGAAACTAATTTGCCTTAAGGAGACCGCGACTTTTGAGGAGACCGCGACTTTTGAATTTAGAAAATATTTCTTCAAGTGAGCGCGAACTAGGCGTCTTAGAACCTATATCTAGCATGATATATATATATATATATATATATATATATATATATATATATATATATATATATATATATATATATATATATATATATATATATATGGCACATTTTCGCGTTAAATATATCCATTATTATACAAGATAAGAGAAAAAAATTTTAGTGTGTCTTTATCTGCATCTTATAAAATAATTTTGGCAATCATATGTGGCCCATAAGTCGTTGGTGCTACAGATTTCCTTTTTCTTGTAGAACACCCCTTATGCTATTGCATTCTTGCATTTTCCATTAAATTATAATTCACCTTTGTACGGGAAAAAATGGATAGCCTTCATCGTTTTCCAGTTATTTCGATTGCTTTTAAAGTTTTTGCGTTTTTTGGCACATATCAAAAATTACGATATCGCGTTTTTACCAACAGATAGCAGAATCTTATGAAAATGACGTACTTGGAAAGATTTACGTTTATATTTTTGTTGAAAAAAATTGAGACACCGTTTTAGGTTTTGCGATCACTAAGCGTATTTTCGAAGACCAATATTAACATATTTAACTAATTAAATTATTTAAGGTAAGAAATAATAAATTTGATAGGATTATCTATGTTTACTTTTTCATAATACCTAGCTGATAAATTGTTTTCACAAATGTCAAACGAAGCTTTAAACTGACAGACTTAAGTAATGTTATTATTTCCGACAGCTTGTGTCATGAAAATATGAGTATTTTTTGCCTATGTTTATCTTTACTTCGACTGACTCAAATTTCCGTGAAAAGTAAAAAATAGTGCTGCAAATTGAATCGAACTTCCACATAGCTGTGATATCTGCTCTCCTCAGAAAGACATTCCCATGAAATGAATGTAGGGTCCAAGACTTGACCACAAAGAAAATATTCGTATTCCTGTACCTATAAACTACTTCTGAAACGTTATATTACTCGAGTTTGAACGAAAAAATGTCAATTTTCACCAAATCATAAATTAATTTAGCTCCAAACACCCTGAGGCAATCTTTCCCAAAAACAATTCGAAGCGTTCCTTTGTCGAGTGCTAACTGGATACCAAATTTGAAGATGATATCGCCGTTCGTTCAAAAGTTATTGCGTCTACTAACAGAAAGACGCACACACTTTTTACGTGGTTTAAGCGAAAAAAGTATTTTTGAAGTTTTTGTCGCCGATGACATACTTTCACACGTATTGACGATGTGGAAGTAAGTGATTTAAAGTTCTTTTTTTGTTTTGTTTTTAATTACAGGTAAGGTATATAATTAAAATTTTACGTATTTTTTTCAGCAAATCTTTGTTTAAAAATATATAGTCAGTTTTCGTGGATAGCTTTTTTAGTGTTTGTGTGGAAAACATTTTTTGTAAGATTTTTGTGAAATGATGATTATTATTAATGATTATTTAACAAGTTATTGTAAAAAAAGGAGGTTTACGAATTCTTGCGAAAAAAATTGATAACCTAGTAAATTTTCGTGAACAAATATTTCTTGTAGAATTTTCGTCAAAAAGTATTCTGTGAATAATAATATCTTGGCAGGCGGGGCGCACAGCTTGAAAAGGTTGGTTGTCCAGAAAAATCAAACCAGTTTATTCGGGAAGATTTTAAGTTTATTTTCGGAAACTTTTTAAGACAATTGAGGTAATTTGATAAAATATATACATAGGCTCTACTGCTAACAAAATTTAATGCCTGCTTTAATTTTAAAAAGACATATTTGCCATTAAAATATTTTTTACGAAGAATAATATAACCTTATAATTTTTTTATTTACGTTGACAAGTTCTTTTAAATTCTGTAATAATGAACAAAAAAAGTTTAACTGTCTCTTAAATATGACACATTCTGTGTTTATAACATTATTGCCAAGTTGTAGCACATAATTCCCTACAACATTTATATAAACAATCCGTAGCTCTATAAATAACAAAATTACTTCCCAGTTATGCTACGCTGGGTCACTTGTATAAATATATATTCTTGAACTAACTTTGGATATGGGTGTCAGAGTGTCTAGTTCGCGCTCGTTTAATTTTTTTTTTTCATAATTCCAGAGTCGTAATTTCCTCAATTTTCTAAGAAAATTCGCTGAAGCTCAACTATCTCAGTCAAGAAAAGCAAACCCTTCTGGAATCTTGCTAAATCTATTGGGAATAATTTCTGCAAGAGCACGTTCCCACTTCTTGTTTCAGGGGATGGAATTTTTTCTACCGCCCTGGGCAAGGCTGAACTTTTTGCCTCGTTGTTCGCCGGCAATTCTATTCTCAACCCACCTCCAAATGTTCAACCACCAACAGTCCCCAATGTCGCGCATAAAATGACAAATATCATTTTCAAAACTAAAAAGGTACAAAAGATGCTTTCTTCTCCTAAAACCAGGAAAGCCTCTGGCCTTGACGAGATCAGAGCAATTGTTCTCAAAAAATGCGCACCAGAACTTGCTCCTGTCCTGACTCGTTTGCTTCAGACATCTTACAATAGAGGCATATTCCCTAGTAACTGGAAAACTGCTCGAGTACAATCCGTCCCCAAGAAAGGATCCAAAGCGCTCCCTAGCAACTACAGGCCTATTTCTCTCCTTTCAGTCATCTCTAAAGTGATGGAAAAGTATATAAACACCGAATTACTAAAATTTCTTGAAAAACATAGTCTAATCCACGACAGGCAGTATGGATTCTGTCAGCGCAGAGCAACTGCCGACCTTCTTTCCTTTGTCACCCATTCTTGGAACAAGTCTATGGAACTAGACAGTGAAACCCAGATTGTCGCTCTAGACATATTCAAAGGATTCAACCAGGTCTGGCACGCAGCGCTACTTAATAAACTTCAGGCCAATGGCATACCACCAAAACTCTGTACCTGGACAGCAAATTTCCTCTCCAACCGGAGAATTTGTCTTGTCGTGGATGGCCATTCATCTAAACTATATCCAATTAATGCAGGAGTTCCTGAAGGTTCAGCTTTAGTCCCTACTTTGTTTCTTCTCCCGGCAGTGACCTCATCTCTAGCACATCTAACCCAGTTACGGGGACGACAGCAGCCTCCACTCAAATATACAATATCCTAAGCCTGTCTCTTTAGCCCCATTAGATGAGGATCGCTGACTCATGGAGGGTTCTATCTCCGTGGATCTCCAAAAAATATTAGACTGAGGAAGTAGAAATCTTGTTCAATTCAACCTCACCAAATCTCAGTCTTGCTTTCTATGTCATAAGAGATACACCAGCCCTAGACTCATCACAATGAACAACCAAGTTATTCAAAGTAATGAGTCCTTTTCACTTGTTGGCATTTATGTGGATCTAAATCTCAATTGGCACCAACATGTCACATCAATTGCAGAAGTGACTGCTAAGAAATTAGGTTTCCTCTTCCGAGCTCGCAAATACTTTTCACCAGCTAATCTCTATACCTTATATACTTCACAAATAAGGCCAAACCTCGAATACTGCTCCCACATCTGGGGTGCCGCTGCCGCTTCTACACTCGCTATCCTGGACTCCATTCAGAAGAGAGCTATACGTCTCATCGGTGACCCTACCCTCACCCAAAGGCTGCCACCCCTTGCCCACCCACGTGCCGTTGGTGACCTCTCTCTCTTTTATAGATATCTGCACGGGCAGTGCTCAGATGAGCTTTCTTCCATAGTTTTTCCACCTGCTTCCCCAACAGATCTACCAGGGGTACAGAGCGAATGCACCCTTTTACTGTCTAGGTCACCAGACATAGAACATCTTGTTATACCCGCTCTTTTGTCCCGACGACTTTCAAGCTTTGCAATTCCTTGCCGGCACATGTTTTCCTTCTCCTCCGAACCTCCAAACCCTTTAGTCCATAATTAGCAGGTTGAATCTTTCCTCCTTGTCGACACCTATGGTACGATAGTATTTAGGCTGTAAGCCCTCGTGGTGTGTTGAAATAAAAAATAAAAAACTAACCCATAGCTGTGTGTACAAAAGCACATTGGTTGCTGTAGAATCGCTTTAATATAATAGGAGGTATATCATATATCTACCATCATAAAAAATCTAACTATATCAGGAAAAAAGTAACAAGTCATTTCGATTAAAACAATATACGTATGTTTTTTATAAAACTAGAACTCTACAGGGCAAAAGCACAATAAAAACACTTGATAACTAACTCGGCATCATGCGGTTCATATAGACGTCAATATTTTTCTCATAAATCATTCTGCATGCATGCATATGTTTTTACGATATAGATATCTAATGTCCGATAACGTTCTGATAACATCCGCGTCTACAAACATATGATCATGATCTCATGCGAAAGCTAGAATAACTGTAGTAAGACAAGATATATCTTATTAAGTTCGGTCACGGTCGTAAAAACTAAATAGGTAATAATAAATCACTGAGAACACCTATGTTTTAGTGTCTTCGCAACCAACTGAGTAAGCATAAAGGGGTAAGAGCGCTTCAGTTTCACTTTTAAATCTTAAATGTGTTTTGTATTATTTGGAACAAATTTAACAATGGATATTACAAAAGGTTTGCAAATCCTTTTTGCAAAAATTTGCATATCTTTGCAAAGATGTTCAAATAAGACACAGTTTACCTGTAATCTGTCAACTCTTTTGTTATTTAGGATCCTTGGCGTTAAGTTGTTTGACTATTTAGCAGTGAGTTTAAAGTATTCTCACATACAAGGTGTTTGTGTATCATGAGAACGATAACCTAAAAGAGGCTTCTTTAATTCCATTATCTGCTAATTCTGTCTATTCAACGTTTGAGAAAACTTGTTTGTGATACATTTGTTTTCTAAATAGGTATACAAAAACAAAACGATATTATTCTCTTGTTGACATTATGCTGCCCTCGTAAGCTAAGAAATTAATCTACTTATTTAAGCATTCATTGGTCGCTAGACTTTCTGAGTAAATAATAATCGCTCCGGTCTCTTAAACCGATAATTAGCAAATACGGTAGTTTGGTGTTTTTTTTTAGGACAACCCTGATTGAATGCGAGGAACCCACAGCCAACGTAGTGAGATGGCCAACTTTTGGGCTGGTATCGTTGGGGCTCATGTGATTGGACCTACTTTCATTGAAAACCTTAAAAATTGAAATTTCTTATATTTATTTAATCTAACGCAAACTAAATCTAAAACTACGAAAATTTATTAAATACTATTTTCAACTCACAAATATAACACTGAGTAAGAAAAATTAATATAAAAATATAACTATATACAATAGAAACAATTGCATTTATAACCTAAACATATATAATAAATTAAATCTCCCAACCAACAGCGTCGGGGCTATTTATAACAAATAAAATACCGTTTTAGTGAATTTTTATTTAAAAAATCAACTAATAGAGAGGTATCGATGGTGACAGTTTCCAAATATATATATATATATATATATATATATATATATATATATATATATATATATATATATATATATATATATATAACCGATAACTCAAAAAATAATTAACCAATTTCGATTAAACTTGGCAAGAGCCTTTCTTTTTTTTAATGGCTTGGATGAGTTCGTTAGCCAGGAAAATCGGACAAGGTTTTCCGGGAAAATGTTTACTTTTTTTTTCGAAAAAAAAATTCTTCTCCGAAAATTACAAAGCTATTTTAATGAAATTCAACGGATATGTTGCCTTGTGCAAGACCTTACTATATACCAAAATTAAATTTTCTAGGCTAATAGAAAATTGAGTTACTCAAATTTTGAATTTTCTTTGGAAAAAAAAATTCTCCGAAAATTACAAAATTATTTAAATGAAATTTGGTGAATATCTTGCCTTCGGAAAGGCCTTATTACATACTAAAATTCAACTTCCTAAGTTTATATAAAATTTAGTTATTCAAATGTGAAACATGTAATAAAAATTCACTACCATAACGCACTTGCTGCTTCCCTAAATTTTTTATTTTTATTTTAGAGCCCATTAATTAAGCCTTAAAAAACAACTAAATCACCCAACCAATAATAAGTAGTAGAAAACACAAGGGAGGAGATTTATGATTATATGTATATATGACTAAACTGAAGATTAGAACATGTGATGAGCACTGATAAGTAAACTTGGAGAACACAAATCATCACAACACATGTTTTTAAAGACCTCACGATCGTTTCACTAACAAAGTTAGCGTCATTAGAAATTGAAAAATTCTAAAAAAACTTGTAACTAAACATCACCTTTTCTATACTGAGCATAAGGTAAAGACCCGCATCGGACCTGATCATGTCGTTGGTTTGCTGTACGCGTACGTCGACCGATATTTCGACGCCTCACTGGTGTCATCTTTTCCCGCACTTGACTATTTAATAATTTTCAATGTGGAACCTGCTGTTACGAAAACTTGGCACAGAATGTTACTTATTTTTCGCTTAATATCATTTGTGTGTTTTTTTATTTTTTAACGTCGGCCTATTTCCGCGACTATGGCCAATCACCGACGCCAGGAAGCAGTTTCACCTCACTATCCTGGAAAATTTGACGAACCCCTGCCTTTCTGTAAGGAAGGTAGGAATCTTTAACGTGCCCAACAACGCATGGACACGTGACCCACGGCTTTACGCCCCCTCCGAAGGGCGGAACGTGCAGACATTCAACTTGTTCAAATACAATGCGAGAACCTCGGTTGATGTTAACGTTACAGTTTGTACTGAAAAAGTGAAAGGAGAACCCTGGGATCGAACCCAGTACCTTTCGGTTTAGAGGCACACGTTCTTGCCCCTTAACCACCGAGGCTTTCGCTAAATATTGTAAAACGAAAAATTCACTAAGGAGGAAATCTGTGCCTATACATACATATATATATATATATATATATATATATATATATATATATATATATATATATATATATATATATATATATATGTATGTATGTATGTATGTATGTATGTATGTATGTATGTCACACCGATAACTCAAAAAATAATGGATTGAATTTGATGAAATTGAGTAAGTACCTTTCTTTTGTAAGTGGCTTAGACAAGTTAGTTATCCAAAAAAATTTACTAGTTTTTCCGGTAAAATTTTGGGTTTTCTTTCGGAAACTTTTTTTGTCTTAAAAAATAACAAAGCTATGACAATCACATTTGGCATATACGTTTCTGCTATTAAACTTACCCCACACGCCAAAATTATGATATCTACGTAAAAAGGGAAAAAGTTATAGGCATTTAAAAATTTTTATGCCACTGGTGATCAGAGGAAAGCACAAAAACGAAAAATTTCTTGTGATTAACAAAACCAATCGAATATTACATACAACCCTTAAGTTTTCTTGACGCAAGATGGCCAACAAGTAGCAAAGAATATTTTGAAAATTTTATAATTTTTCTTATTAAAACGTCAAAGTAGCGATTTGAAGCGTCAACATTTTCAATTTTCAGATAAATAATCTGCAGCAAATATGGCTTGTGTAGAAGAAATGTCATAATAAGTGTGTTTTACGAAGCCTTAAGTTTCAGCTTCAACCATCATTGTCCTTCATTTTATTAAAATGTTCTCGGAAAATCCATTTCAAATAGACCCTCTTTCTGATGCTTTGGCAATAGTTTCAGCTAAAGAGTTTATGGTTTAATAGTCTATATTTTAACAAATTTTTGTACAAGAAATTCGTTATTGAGAAGCCAGCGACTTTGATTTTGAAAAGATTTCTCCATGAGCGCGAACTAGAACTCCTAAAACCCATATACGGAGTAAGTTTCAGTTTTTGTCTGTTTACACATATACAGGTTAACGCATTTCTATGGTAAAACTCAATATTTTCGTTTATACATAAGATACGAGCGGCGTCTTCTAAAATTATTTTGATAATCATAGCGTGGCCCATAAGTCGTTGTTGATACACACTTTCTTTTTTTAATAGAACACGCCTTATGTTATTGCATTTTCCATTGAATTATAATGGATGTTTGTATGGAAAAAATTGATATCGTTCATCGTTCACCTTTTTAGCACATTGCACAAACACATATCACAAATTGTAAAACGGCCTTTTTACCACTAGATAGCGGATCCCCATGGAAATGGCGCACTCAGGGAGCTTTTTGTTTGCATTACACGTCGAAAAAATCGAGCTGTTGTATACAGGCACTTTCAAATAGTGGCTGAATTTGAAAAGTTTTCGCAGAAATGTTTGTAGTGTTTCCGTAGAAATCATGCTTTGTAACATTTTTGTGAAATCTTGGTAATTAATAATAAACGTTTAGTAAGTTATTGTAAAAAAAGTTGTCGAATTTTTGTGAAGAATCTATAGTGTAACATTACTAAAGGCAATTTCGGCAAAAAAAATGGTGAATTTTTGTAAAAGAAATTTAAATTATTATTTTTTTCATCTTGGGTCATAAAGCTGTTTGTCAATAATTACATCTTGGCAAGTGTGTAAATAGCCTGAAGAGGTTAGTTGGACAGGAAAATCGGAACATTTTTTTCTGGAACTTTTTAAGTTTATTTTCGGAAAATATTTGTTAGGTTTGAAACAACAAAGCTATTTTAATGAAATTTGGTACATTGTTACTACTATATAGGTTATACTGTCAACCAAATGTCCTTTTAAAAGCAAGACATATTTGACATTCAAAACATTTCAAAGAAAATTCGCTACCATAACGCACTTGCTGCATCCAGACTTTTTTGTTTATGTGTTATCCTGTAAAACTTAGAACAACATACATTGAGTCTTATGCAAAGACAACTGCAGAAGAAAAGCACTTGTAAAGCCAGGAAGAACACTTTATATCTGCATTTAAAATTTTCTAGAACCGATCTATTATACTTTATGTTCACAAACCATATTTAATATAATTTTCTCGTGAAAGTTTTTATTTTGTTGTCAAGACACTTAACGCGCCATATTGTATTAATCTACAAAATGTAGGAGAAAATGAATTATCAATATGTGAAGGCAGTAATGGAGTCTAATGAACAATGGCATCAATGTGAATTATTAATAAACTGTGTCGTTGAACAATTTCATTCTCTTTTTTCAACTTTAAAAATATAGTGATTAACAAGTCTTTATGGAAATATGGGAGTTTATTCCACGTCAAATGTAATTATGTTCTTGTACAGCTATATCATACACAAAGTAAGACATTTAATGATCACTCCCGACTGACATATTGAATGTTAATCATTTCGAAATAATATAAATTGAAACGGCATAACTGTAAGTACAGTGATATTAAAAAGTCATTTCCATGCAGACTATGTAGAAATACAAAATCTTATTGCAGACCTTTGCAATCCTTCCGTGCTCCATAGTATATAATTTATTAGACACAAATTATTGTTTAGTGTATTATAACAACTTAATTTTATACAGTTGTTGCTAATGTTTTATGTCGGCTTCTCGTTGGAACAATGAATGAAAACTGTCGCCGCTTTAGTCAAGGGTGCCCAGTTCTCCTGTTCCAACCGGATATCTCGACTGGCTTGAAGGGTGTAGATTTAAAATTTTAGTTATCGCATACATGCCTAGAGATCTTAAAAATAGAAAGCTGAAACATATAGACATTAAATGTAGCTTTATAAAACTCTGGACGCAGCAAGTGCGTTATGGTAGTGAATTTTCATTAAAATGTTTTTAATAACAAATATGTGTGTTTTTTAAGAAAGCAGGCATCAAATTTGGTTGCCAGTATAACCTATATAGTAAAAACAATGTGCCATGTTTCGTCAAAATAACTTTATTGTGTGAAAATGTACAAAAATTTCCAAAAGTAAACTTAAAGTGTTCCCGAAAAAACACGTTTCTTGGTCAACCTTATAGGTTAATAGCAATTTGAGCTGTTCAAATATGAAACATTTGATCAAAATTCGCTACCATAACGCACTTGCTGCGTCCAGAATTTCTTTTCTTACAAACATGCACTATATTTCGATGGAAAATGCAAAAATGCAATAACATAAGGCGTGTTTGATTAAAAAAAAAAGGAAATTTGTATCACCAACGACTTATGGGCCACCCTGTGATTGTAGAAATATTATTTTAAGATGAAGCTCAAGACACCCTATAATTAATATATACAATTTTTTTCATATCTTATATAATAACGGATATATTGAGCTTTATTGATTTTTTACGAAAATTCGACAAAAATTATATACCATTAAACGATAAACTCTATAACTGCCAAGCATCTGAAAAAGGGTCTATTTGAAATGAATTTACTGCAAATATTTTAGTAAAATGAAGGACAATGACGCTTGAAACTAAGACTTTAGGGTTTGTAAAACATCCTCCTTGAGACATTTTCTTTCCATAGCCCGTATTAGATTTAAGTTATTTGCCTAAATGTTGCCAATTTTGACATTTTAAATCGCCACTTTGACGTTTTGAGGAAAACCCCAATTTATTTTTCTTTAAATGCCTATAATTTTTTTTGTCTTTTGACCTACATAGCTAAATTTTGGCAGATAACTTACCTATAAGGATATAAACCTGCGTACCAAATTTGGTTGCCCTTACTTTGTTAATTCCGGAGATATAATTTTTTTTCAAAAGAAAACACAAAATTTTCCGGGAAAACTTGGGCAGATTTTCCTGGCTAACGAACTCATCCAAGCCATTTGCAAAAGGAATTTTTTCACCAAATCAAAATCGGCAAATTATTTTTTGAGTTATCGGTGTGATACATATATATATATATATATATATATATATATATATATATATATATATATATATATATATATATATATATATATATATATATATATATATATATATATATATAATATATATATATAAACATATAAAAATTGAAACTGACCCCGGATATGTTTTCTGGAGGGCCTAATTAGCGCTCATTTGAAGAAATTTTTTCAAAATTCAAAAGTCGGGATCTCCTCATTAGTGAATTTTTTTTAAGAAAATTCACTAAAAACAACTGGAAAACACAATGGTAAAACTTCCCGTTTAGCCGGAAGTGACAACAGCTTTTTATTTTTCAATAACACCATGTATATTTTTTCGAAAATCTGGAATTTATGCCACATTGTCTTTACAATGATATGTCAATCATAAGTGATATTTTAATTTTATAATGGCTTAGGAATAGACTCTTTGGAAATGATCACATACGAAAATTGAATAACGAGTATATTATATTATATCACTAAGTGAATATTGTAACCTGTGATGAGCACTGATAAGCACACTTGGAGAACCAAAATCACCATAACACATTAAAAAAAACCTGACGATCGTTTCACTAACTAAGTACGCGTCATCAGAGAATGAATAATTCTAAATAGCTTATATCCACAACTCTATTTATATTCTTGTGCAGATAGACGGTCACTAACAAGTTAGGTTTTTTTAACGTCGGCCTATTTCCGCGACTATGGCCAATCACCGACGCCAGGGAGCAGTTTCACCTCACTATCCTGAAAATTTTGCCGAACCCCTGCCTTTCTGTAAGTAGGGTAGGGATCTTTAACGTGCCCAACATTGCATGGACACGGGAGCGACGGCTTTACGCCCCCTCCGAAGGGCGGAACGTGCAGACATTCAACCTGCTCAAATACAATGCCAGTACCTCGGTTGATGTTAATTTTACAGTATGTACTGAAAAAGTGAAAGGAGTACCCTGGGATCGAACCCAGTACCCTTCAGTTCAGAGGCACACGTTCTTACCCCTGAACCACCGAGGTTCTAAGTTAGGGGGTTCAATGAAGCAAAAATTAACATATCTCTTTTACCGGAAATATTTGAATTCTTTTATTATTTATCGCACATGCTTCTTCCGGTAGTTTTTGTATTGTAATCTATCAGCAGACTACCAATAGGCGGCGGAGCCAGATTCATACACTTTTTATTATTACTATATTTAGCAATCAATATAATCTTTCGAAGGCATTTAGCTGTCCTGATTGTCTAACATTTTTTACTAATTTCAAATTCGTCTCATTTACGTGGTGATTATTATCCCTAACAAGTCGGGCAACGGAAGATCTATTTATAGTACCGCATCATAATTGTGCTACATGTTTTTTGAACCTAATTTCAATATATCTTTTTGTTTGTGCGACGTATTTAAAATCACAATCTTTACAACTTATTTCATAAATTCCCGACATTTTGGCCGTACTGTGCTTGTCTTTTGGGTTACCTAGAAAGTTTCTTAAAGTATTTTAAGTGGAAAATTTTAGTTGCAAATTGGCTTTTTAAAAAAGGCTATCTAGACCGCTCGTGAAACGAGGTTAAAATGGTAAGCAAACAAAGTTTTTTTAAGTCGTTGGTTCTGCTAAGATTTTCTTTGCTTTCTGTTTGTTAATTAATTTCTCCACTAAGAAAGCAGTGTATTTGTTATATTCGGCCGCGTTCTTAATATGCCCTAATTGTTTGGTATATCTATTTTTACTTAAGGGAAAGTTAATTAACCCGCTTAAAAAAATAGACTGGCCATTTTTTTGCGTACGTATGATGTGAGTCATTCAGAATGTAATTTAGAGTGGTTGTTTTCTTCCTATGGACATCGAATTCTGAAGTGTCTTTATTTTTAATAACTAGTATATATAGGAAGGGTAATTTATTATTAATTTCCAATTCGTGGGTAAATTTTACGGAATCAAATTTATTGCTTAATTTGGCAACAACATCTTCTACTCTGCAAATGTTTGTGTTGAATACTGCGAAAATGTCATCCACATAACTAAATCACACTCTAGGAAGATACTCACTTTCACTTTCAAGATATGTTACAAATCTACTCATGAAAATGTCTGCAATAAATTGCGATAGGGGGTTGCCTGTTGCCGTGCCTTGG
This sequence comes from Tillus elongatus, assembly GCA_964006375.1. Classification (NCBI taxonomy): domain Eukaryota; kingdom Metazoa; phylum Arthropoda; class Insecta; order Coleoptera; family Cleridae; genus Tillus; species Tillus elongatus. The sequence goes on along the minus strand of OZ023262.1, from coordinate 229,293,049 downwards.
GTTTATTCAATTCAACAATGATTTTTTACGAGGGTCGATCAATAAGTACCCGTGTTTGAAGACAGGCGGCGTTGCTGAGGGAAGGTGACATTACCGTCGTGCATTGTAAGCTGTTAAACGAAACTATATTAAACTTTGACTGATTCTTTTTGGCAGCCAGTTGTATCATACGTGTTTCGTGTTTCTTGATGAAATGAAAAAATGTTGGTTACCAGTATAACCTATATAGTAAAAACAATGTGCCATGTTTCATAAAAATAACTTTATTGTGTGAAAATGTACAAAAAATTCCAAAAGTAAACTTAAAGTGTTCCCGGAAAAACTCGTTTCTTGGTCAACCTTATAGGTTAATAGCAAATTGGGCTATTCAAATATGAAGCATTTGATCAAAATTCGCTACCATAATGCACTTGCTGCATCTAGAATTTCTTTTCTTACAAACATGCATTATATTTCGATGGAAAATGCAAAAATGGAATAACATAAGGCGTGTTTGATTAAAAAACAGAAAATTTGTATCACCAACGACTTATGGGCCACGCTGTGATTGTAGAAATATTTTTTAAGATGTAGCTCAAGACACCCTATAATTAATATATACAATTTTTTTTCATATTTTGTATAATAACGGATATATTGAGCTTTATTGATTTTTTACGAAAATTCGACCAAAATTATGTACCATTAAACGATAAACTCTATAGCTAAGACTACTGCCAAGTATCAGAGAAAGGGTTTATTTGAAATGAACTTTCTGGAAACATTTTAGTAAAATGAAGGATAATGACGGTTGAAACTAAGACTTCAGCGTTTGTAAAACATCCTTCTTGAGACATTTGATTTCCATAGCCCATATTAGATTCAAGTTATTTGTCTAAATGTTGCCGATTTTGACGTTTTAAATCGCAACTTTGACGTTTTGAGGAAAACCCCAATTTACTTTTTTAATGCCTATAACTTTTTTGTCTTTTGGCCTACATAGCTAAATTTTGGTAGGTAACTTACCTATGGTTGCCCTTACTTTGTTAATTCTGGAGATATGAAATTTTTTTAGAAATAAAACACAAAATTTTCCGGCAAAACCTGGGCAAATTTTCCCGGATAACGAACTTATCCAAGCCAAACATATAAAAATTGAAACTGACCCCGGATATGTGTTCTGGGGGGGCCCTATTAACGCTCATTTGAAGAAATTTTTTCAAAATTCAAAAGTCGGGATCTCCTCATTAGTGAATTTTTTTTAAGAAAATTCACTAAAAGTCTAGACGCAGCAAGTACGTTATAGTAGTAAATTTTCATAAAAATGGTTTTAAAGCAAATATGTATTTTTTGAATGAAGGCAGGCGTTAAATTTGGTTACCAGTATAACCTATATAGTATAACCAATGTACCATATTTCATAAGCAAAGCTGGTCCAATTATCCTGGCGAACTAACTTCTTCAAGCTATTTACCCACCTACCAAGATATTATTCGCAAAAAGTTTAGCGATAAAACTTACAGAAAATATTTTTCATAAAAATTTGCAAGTATTTTTTTTACAAAAATGCGAAAACATTTTTTTCTGATTTTTTCAATAGCAAATATATATATATATATATATATATATATATATATATATATATATATATATATATATATATATATATATATATATATATATATATATATATATATATATATATATTAATGAAGGCAGGCATTAAATTTGGTTATCAGTATAACCTATATAGCCGAAACAATGTACCATTTTCATAAAAACAAGTTTATTGTTCGAAAATGTACAAATATTTTTCTAAAATAAACTTAAAATGTTCACGAAAAAACTGATTTTCTGGCCAACGAACTAGGTTGATAGCAAACTGCGCTATTGAAATTTAAAGAATTTAATGAAAGTTCGCCACCATAACGCGCTTGCTGCGTCCCAAATTTATTTTCTTACAGACGTGGATTCTATTTCAATGGAATATGCGAAAATGCAATAATATAAGGCGGGTTTGATTAAAAGAAGGAAATTGGTATCACCAAAGACTTATGGGCCACCCTTGTGATTATAAAAATAATTTTCTAAGATGCGGCTCGAGACACCTAACACATAATTAACGTATACAATTTTTGTCGTATCTTGTATATTGAGGTTTACCGTAAAAATGCGTTACCCTGAATGTATGAAAATAGATAAAAACTGAAACCAACCCCGGATGTGGGTTCTAGGGGGCCTAGATCGCGCTCATTTGAAGACATTTCTTCAAAATTCAAAAGTCGGGATCTCGCCATGAGTGAATTTAAATTAAAAAAATTACTAAAATGGGAATTATCTATGTGTGTGTATGAGGGAGATAACTAACCATATTATTGTTGATCTAGCACGTGTCAATTTTGACGTTTCGAATAGCGACTTTGACGTTTTCAGGAGAAAAACTGTATTTGCTTTAAAAGCTTATAACTTTTTTTCTTTAAACGTAGAGATCCATATTTTGATGCATGGTTTTCTTCTTATGATGTAAGCGTACCAAATTTGGTTGCCATAGCTTTGTTACTTCCTGAGACATAAAATTATTTCGAAAGAAACCACAAAATTTTTTGCGAAAAACTAGCCCGATTTTTCTGCATAACGAAGTTATCCAAGCTACTTAAAGGAAGGTAGTCACCAAATTTTATCAAAATAGGTCCATTATTTTTTGAGTTATCGGTGTGATATATATATATATATATATATATATATATATATATATATATATATATATATATATATATATATATATATATATATATAAGTCTGAAACTAACCTCGGATTTGGATTTCAGGGGTCCTAAATCGCGCTGATTAGAAGAAATTTTTTCAAAATTCAAAAGTTGCGATCTCCACATTGGTTAATTTTTTAAAGAACATTCACTACAAGTCCAATACCAATCCGTAACTTGATTTTTATTTTTGGATTGAAAAACATGCTGAGTTGGATGCTGTCTAAGGGGATACTTCGCTATCTATGACAACCGTGTGATATTGGTTAAAAGAATTTAAACGTGGTCGTTTACCTGTATTTTACGAGGAGGGGCTAGGCCGCCCGACAGACTTGGTTACCGAGGAAATCGTTGAAAGGAACCACGATAGGATTCTCGCTGATCGGCGAACAAAAGTGAGCTATGTAGCGGAGGCCGTACGCGTGTCGTACACAACGACAATTAATGTTTTACATGATAAATTGGGTATAAGAAAGGTGCCGGCACGATAGGTGCCGCAATTGCCTACGTTAGACAACAAGCGGATATGGCTATCGATGAGCAGTGTTTGGACCTCTTTAAGCGAAATTCGCAGAGGTTTTTGCCTCGAGTCCTCACAGCTGCTGAAACCTGTATACATTATTATACTCCAGAGACCAAGCTACAGTCAAAACAATGGATTTTTCCGAGTGAATCCGCTCTGAGGAAGGCAACGACGGCACCATCAGTCGAAAAGGTTTTGGCGAGGATTATTTGGGATTCAAATGAAAGAACCCTTATAGACTTTGTGCAGAAAGAAAGAACGAACATGTGGCGGTACTAAGGTGAATTACTAGACCGATTCGGTGATAAATTGAATGAGGCACGGCATTATTTGGCTAAAAAGAAGTGCAGTTTTACAATGATAAGGCACCAGGACATTTGTCCGGAATTGTCGCGGCCAAGTGGCATGAGCCGGGCTACGAGTTGTTGCCGCAACCACCAGACTCGCCCGACCTGTATCCTTACGACTTGTTTCTGTTCCCCAAAATAAAAGCATGGCCCACACACAAGCATATTTTGATCAGTTTGGCAAATCCTATTTTTTTGGAGGGGTTGAAGAAATGGCATAAACGTTGGGAAAGACCTATTAACCTAAAGAGAGATTAGGTTGAAAACTTTTTAAAAATGTTTAAAACCTTGCGTCTTCATTCCTAACACGGGTATTTATTAATCGACCCTCGTAATTTATGACAGTCGACTATTATTGTCGGGGAAATAATAATAGGTACCTAAATGGTACACGACAAGTGTTCATGATGGCCTCGATTAATCTCATTACAATTTGATATATGCCTCAGAAGATATTGTCGACCTTTAAATAGTATTTCTTTGTTTTTATTAAATGATTTGGTAGTTTCTAGAATTTCTTAATTGTTGTTGCCCTTACTTGGTGAATTTTGTAACAAACTTCATCCGCTGTAAAAGAGACAAATTTCGTCTTTTTACTACAATCCTATAAACCTTTAATAAACACTTTAAAATTCTGAAGAAGTCTCGAAACAGATTATCTAAAGTTTGTAAAACATACCAGACGCTTATGCGATTATCTGCGGCATTTTACAGTTTATATGAAAAAACAAACGCATGCCAATCAGCGTCAGACGTCAGATATTTGAGCAGAGATCTTGAGATGAGTCGCGACAGCGTCTGGAGCTATCCTAGAAAGGGAAACATGGGGAATCTGTCAGATGTTGTTACAATACCGAGAACGTTACAAGTAACAGTCAGAGATTCAGAGGACCGTGAAAGCCACTTATAGAGAGGAGGAGAATGTCACTCTTGCTCAAATCATTTCCTAATATTTCCCACTCCACATTCGCTTTGACTCCATCTAAAATAATAATGTGTTTTCGGTATTCACGATGTTGATGTTTAGCAGATATTTCTGATGAGATATGCTTCAAAGTTTCCATTTTATTGTACGATGGTTTCACGCATGTAACAGAGTCAACGATTGAATAAAGTAAGTTTGTCGTTAATGGGTAAACTTTTTAAATAGAATGTATACAGGGTGCCCAATATGTATGTTTAAGGAAACAGTTTTTGAATATATTTTTTCTACACTATCTGGTAACTTTGAATTTTGGCAACATTTTTTTTTCAAGTGGAACATATTAATTTCTGGGTGAATTTGTAGACAACGTTTCGAACAGTTGTAGACAAAGCGACTGCTGATTGATAAAGTTTGTTATCTTGCATGCACGCTCACCCTATTCTTACCTTTTGTTTTCCTGTATTTGCTGAGTTATTTACGTTTACAGTTGTTTTACACATTACGCACTTTTAGACTGTTTCCCAGTATGGTTATGTTCCGTGAGACCCCTTCCCCTATAGTACCTTAACATTTAACGTGAAGTTAACAATGAATTCATTATTGGATTTACTGAGATATTCCAGACCCGGCAGTTTATACTTTAATGCCGCTTGTATCATTTATTACTCGTAGAAGATCACTTTCTGTGCGCTATACGTATTGCTGTCATCGAATTCCTAATCATTCGTGTGTTCCAAGGCCTGCTCCCGCAACTGTGCATTCTTCACCTTTTAACTAGTGTGCTAGTGTTGCAGTGGTTTCAGAGTGTATGTGCCGCGAGTTAGTGATCCCTGACATATTATTTGTTTCCTATATTGTTTTTGTAATGAGGAACCCAAGGGCCGGACCTACCTCATTTTCTTGAGATTAAAAGTCTGGACGCAGCAAATGCGTTATAGAAGTTAATTTTTATAAAAATGTTTTTAATAGCAAATATGTCGTTAATACAGGCAGGCATGAATTTGGTTACCAGTATAAGCTGTATAGTAGAAACAATGTACCATATTTTATCAAAATACCTTATTGTGTAAAATGTACAAAAATGTTCCGAAAATAGACCTCCATAGCCAAGGAACCTTAGGTTCATAGCAAATTGAGTTATTGAAATTTGAAGCATTTAATCAAAATTGGCTACCAAAACGTACCGTGCCTCGATATTTTTCTCAAAAACATGCATGATATTTTGATTAAAAAGGCAAAAAACTCGGGACGCAGCAAGTGCGTTATGGTAGTGAATTTTTATTAAATGCTTCAAATTTAAATAACTCAATTTTCTATAAACTTAGAGAGTTTAATTTTAATACGTAGTAAGGTCTTTCCTAAGGCAAGATATCCACAGAATTTCATTAAAATAACTTTGTAATTTTCGGAGAAAAAATTTTTTTTCAAACGAAAATTTGAAATTTGAATAACTAAATTTTCTCTAAACTTAGAAAGTTGAATTTTGGTACGTAGTAAGATCTCTCCTGGCGCAACATATATAGTAAATTTCATTAAAATATCTTTGCTGCTTTCGGAGAAAAAATTTTTTTTTGAAAGAAAACTCAAAATTTTCCAGAAAACCCCGTCCGATTTTTCTGGATAACAATCTCATCTAAGCCAAGAAAGGCACTCGCCAAGTTTCATCGAAATCGGTTAATTATTTTTGAGTTATCAGACGGATACATATATAAATAAATATATATATATATATATATATATATATATATATATATATATATATATATATATATATAACATATAAAAATTAAACCTATTTACAAATGAACTTTAATAAGATATTATGCTGTGACAATACCTCTCTCAAGCAGTGGCGATTTCTCCTAGTGAGCTAGGTGTGCGCCGCACACCCTAAAATATAATCAAAATGTGCACAGTTATATATGTTTTATTTCTTTTTCCCTTAGTCTTAATACACTACATATTTTATGACAATCGATCTAATTTACTTATTTGATTTCATAAATAGTCGGTTAATAGTGACTTGGAATGAAGTAGATACCACGTCTTTTAACATGTTCAGACAATATGAGTAGAACAAAGCAACTGGGAATAAATTCTGTCAGTCCCCCAGGCACGAGTTTAACATAGTGAGGCAAAAACCATTGATTTTAACACTGCAGTGAGCTATAAAAATTTGATTAACTCAGTTTTCTATAATCTTAGAAAGTTTAATTTAGGTATGTAGTAAGATATTTCCTAGGACAAGATATCCACCAAATTTCTTTAAAATAACTTTATAATTTTTGGAGAAAAAAAAATTGTTTCAAAAGAAGATTACAAATTGGAATAACTCAATTTTCTCTAAACTTAGACAGTTGAATTTTGGTAGGCAGTACAATCTCTCCTGAGGCAATATATATACTAATTTCATCTAAACAGCTTTGTTACTTTCGGAGAAAAATTTTTTTCCAAAGGAAACTCAAAATTTTCCCGGAAAACCCCGTCCGATTTTTCTGACTAACGAACTTATCCAAGTCATTAATAAAAGAAAGGCACTTGCCAAGTTTAATCGAAATCGGTTAATTATTTTTTGAGTTAGCGGTTGGATACATACATACATACATATATATATATATATATATATATATATATATATATATATATATATATATATATATATATATATATAAACATATAAAAATTGAAACTGACCCCGGATATGGGTTCTAGGGGTCCTAGTTCGCACTCATATGAAAGAATTTTTGCAAAGTCTCACCATCGATACCTCTCTATTAGTGAATTTTTTTAAATAAAAATTCACTAAAATGGAATAATATAAGGGATGTTCGGAAAAGAAATGTTAGGTATCACAAACGATTTTTGGGACATTTTCTGGTTGTCAAAATAATTTTAAATTGCTAGACCTCCTTGTTACATGTTAACATTTTCACTGCAACTCATTTTGGCTTCAGATCATTTTTAAGTGGACCCTTTTGGGACATACCATCTATGTATTTGCTAGTAATACACAAAAATGTTTACTACGGAAGTTTCGCAGTTTTTTTGTTGTAGTTTTTTTTTTCTGTTAATGCTTGTTAAGCACATTTGAAAGTCTAATGGTAAACTAAAAATTAAAGGATGTATTTACTTGCGCATTGGCAAGCTTCTAATTATGGTAATTATGTAAATTTTATACCCCAGTAGGTAAATGGCAACACCCATAATTAATGTTGTGTTCACTGAAGAGTATCACTTTACATGCGATAATTAATACTGGTTTAGTTTCTCAACCAGCAAAAACATTATGTAACTAGTAAATTAAATTATCCTATATTATTTGTAATTTTCACTCCTTGCATATAATACATACATGGAAATGAAACATGTCAAAGAAGGCGGCTTATCATTAGAAACTGGTAACATGAAAATAAAAAGTCAGGACGCAGTTAGTGCGTTGTAGTAAGGAATTTGCAAATACCTAATGCAACTTACCTTGTCTCCTAACCATATCATTAGACCATTTTAAACCCATTTTTGTTAAATTCGGTCTGTGGATGACAGATAACCTGACAATGTCATCCATTTCTTTGCGTACACACACATAGATGTTAAATTTAAGTAGCGGGGTCATTAAAGATTTTGCTAAAGTAACAAAACCCCTTACTAAATGTTTAAGGAAAGACGGGTGGGTGGGGGACTACATTGTATATCAATACAAGTTGTTTGGAAATATTAACGCACATCTAACCGAATTCATTCCCCGTTGCTATTGACCTATTCATATTCTCTGAATATACTAGAAGACGTGGTACCTACTTCATTCCAAGTCACTATTAACCGACTATTTATGAAATCAAATAAGTAAATTAAATCGATTGTCATAAAATATGTAGTGTATTAAGACTAAGGGAAAAAAAATAAAACATATTTAACTGTGCACATTTTGATTATAGGGTGTGCGGCGCACACCTAGCTCACTAGGAGAAATCGCCACTGTTTGAAAAGCTTTCTGGTCAAAGACATGGAGAGAGGGACCGAGAGAGAGAGAGAGAGAGGGACCGAGAGAGAGAGAGAGAGAGAGAGAGAGAGAATGAACACGCATCTCACAGGTTGAAAGAAATTTAATGGCACACGTGGGTCTTGGCAACCTCTTGATAGACCCTTTCAAGACTCACGTTGTTGTTGCATCAAAATTATTTCAATTTTTAGGTTTGAACAATGCACTAATAAACCTTAGAACCTATTTCTGAGACCAGTTTTAATTTTTATATGTTTAGGAGTCGTCCATTAATTACGTGATGTTTTTTAAGCATTTTTTGAACCCTCCCTCCCTCCTGGTGATAGGCGGTGAGATGTTAGACTAACCCCCCTCCCCTACCCAAAATGACGTGTGTTTTTTTAGTACGAAGTATCTTAAAAATTTTAGAATATTATCTTTAAATACAGAATAAGTACAATCTAATTTAATTCTGGAAAATTAACCACGGTGATAAAAATGTCCGGACAAACATTGAGGTTACAGGTTGTTTTTGACTGGCATAAAATAATAAAGGAAAGGTGTAATCATCTGAAAAGCATATAATTGTGCTGGTACGTGAACATATTTAATGCACATTGTCCTCGGACCATGGACTAGCAAAACTTTCTTCAACAGTAACAAGTGGATAATAAGCATCTTGCAAGTCAGCTGTTGACACTGTGTTTTGTTAAAGATCAACGTCGGTCTCATTAAGCCACTCGGAGTCATCATTTTCGCGCACTACGCAGAGAATCTCTCTCGATCTATCGATCGATCTTCGCATGAGGAGCGTGAAGGACGAACATTGTGCATCTCTGGACTATTATTGCTCGGATCATTCGGTTGATTGTTACATAAATTTACATGTGCTTTAACATTATCTGTACAGAAGTATAGTCCGCACCGCTGGCACGTCCTTCGCACAAGCTGCTGACTATCCTTCTTTAGGCTAGGGCAATACAGGTCATAAAGAAATTTGTCAAAGCCCTCATGCTTTGGGGTAATTACGAGAGACCGACGCAGAGGATATGTAGCAAACGTCTTGCCATCATGCTCTTTAGGCTTCGGAATACATGAGCCACTGGACGACTGCAAAATCGGGTAAGGAGGCATCACGAAGCGTTCCGGAAGAATACGTCGAAGAGAACTCCGCATATGTCCACAGCAAGCGCAGTCATCACACTTCACCACCTGGTGATGATATTAAGATAGTTTAATTGAATTGTCCTATTAGGTACAAGAAAAAAATGACAAAATAGTAATAGTAAGATTCTACTACTGTACCTGGAGCAAATACTGGCACTCTCGCACATGCTCGTTATACCACTGCGGAGAAGGGGGATCTGGAATAAAGCTTTCAGCACTGTCATCGGGCCGACATACTCTGCTACGACGTCATGGCCGTCGATAACCATATTATTCCATACTTTGCGAGAACTTCTCCAGCCTTCTGAAAGTTCATTTTTTCAACATCATGATCTGCTGTTCTCCATTCTTCATCCAAATTGGTTCCATAAGAATCATGCGGAAATATGTGTCCAGATAATTCCCGGCTCAAAGGTATCATGCTTGACAAAGTGATGTACGGCATGAAAAATAACCTTCGGATATCTCGGGTTTTCGTCGGGTCCTCCATCATATGTAATCAAAACAACTGATTTCAGTCGTCATTCTTTATTCCGCATAATTTTCTTGAAATCGTCGAGAGTAGCAAGCTCATTGAAGTCCACACCATGCGATGAAGCTGTCGAAGAAAAACGTTTGCCGCTTCTAATAGCCAGGTTTGTTGGCGCTGAGTACGTAATTGCTACATACGTATACACTGGGGAATAATTTGTGCCTCGAGGCAATCACCCAATCATAATCAGGCAGTGAGACACCATATTCGACATGCATCAGGAGAGATGCTTGTTTATTTGCCGCTCTCAAGCCTATAGATACCCGGACTTTGTCATCTTGCGACACAAAAAATTACTTGGTTTGGCCCCAGACTAGATGCCAGCGTCTCCAAGGATTTTATTGTGGCGACACAAAAATTTTGATCGGGGTGAGCCTTATGGTGATCTGCCTCAGGGCGACTCAATTTGACAGGTACAGTGACTACATGTCTCTTACCCTCCAAGGTGGTATAATTTCTTAAAGCAACCGAATGTACGTGCCACTCTTCGAAATTTCAAATCCGTGCTCCTGGCAACGGCGAGTGAAGCGCTCACACGCCGCTTTTCGGTTTAAGAAATCGCGGGTTGAACGAAAAAATAAATACACACGTGATATCTCACTACATACCCCCCCCCCGTGAGATTTCGTGCTTTTTTCTGAACCCCCTCCCCCCTTTCGAGCCTCAGGTGATTAATGGACGATCCCTTACACACAAGTTTCATGCAAAAATTATGTAGTTCATCCTGGGGGAGAAAGAGCTTGTTTTCTTGCCCCAATATTTTGCAGGTGGATTGATCCCACGCTCGCTAACTAGTCGACTTTGCTAATTAGCGTTGGAAGAAGAATATGTTGAAGATGTGGACTGTATATGGACTGTATTTATAACTCTAGGTGCACTGGATTCCAGAAGATTTCAATATTACACTTTTTTATATTTATATATGTTGTATTGTTACTACATACACTTTGAACTTAACATTTATTTACAATTTGCGGTCTTACACTTGATTTAATGGGTTATTCAGGAGATTTCACAATCTTATTAGCTACTTGCTATTGCATTTAACTACGCGTATACTTTATAATTTCGAGAAAACACTGACTTTTCACTGTATCACTGTACGAACGGAATTTCTGTAGGAAGATTGGAGCTTGAACTGAACTGGCTTAATCACACTAGCGATGTTTAGGTAGAAGCTTGGGATCTTAGAAGTCCCACAAAGTGATGAAGATAAGATTCGTTGCAGAACGCCACTGTAGAATTGAACTGGCTTAAACACACGAGCGGTGTTTAAGTAGAAAATTAGGAACGCGGGGTTCCACGAAGCGAGAAGATGAGATCTGGCGTAGAACTGACTTGTACCTTGCGAAGGCTTGCTTTTATCGAGCTTTCGCGTAACGCTAGCTGACGTAGTTAACATAACATAATGTCAGTAATACAGAATGGCCAACTATGTAGAAACATTATTCCTAGTGAAGAAAATCCACTGGGTGCATCTTAATACGTCAAAGACAGCTAAAGCTATTTACAATAAAGGACTTAACGATATATAAGTATTCTTTGTATGGCATTGTTCATGCGTAAACCTAATGCGATACAGACGTCTAGAGGATAAGGATTGCCAGCAAATTGGAAAAGATTGTGAAATCCAGAGATAAATAATTCCAGGTAGAAACTTAAATGAAAGTGCAACCGAATGAAAGTAAAGAGACAGGGGCGTACCAATTTGTTTCTCCAACACATCCTATGAAAATTCGCTACCATAACGTACTTTGTGAGTCCACACTTTCGTAATAAAAGTAGAACTAAAAGTAAATCAACTTTTTTGAATTCATTTACATGTTGCCTTGTTGGGTATATCTCATTTTAATCTTCCCAATGTGTAGAGACCAGTATGCTCAGCACATTGTAACCATGCACGCGGTTAATCTCAGATTAAAGAATTCGTTTCATTGCGGCAGGTCAAACTTTTATAAGTATCATAATTCATACAATTTCAACGTTAAATGACGTATCTTCTATTTCTTCAAACATGCTTAACTCAGGCTTACACTTGCCTTATATCTGCGGGCGCGGTGGGTCAATCAAAAGCGAGAGTTTTGCAAACACACCGTACGCAATAAAGCTCAAGAGAAACAGACACGAAATTAGTTATACACAATAATGTGTATTTTATGTTTTATATCATATAATGACCCGATACATGCAGGTACAAACAACACAATACATTCGTACATCCACATAGCGAACGAATCTCATAAATAACTCCACACCTACGCGACAAGCAAAAGAGGTAGGCTAACCCTCCGTCGGCTAAACTGAAGATCGGAGGCTGTCTGCTCCTGCAGCGACGTCTTTGCTTCGTAATTTATCGAGTCCGTTCAGTATTTATACATATGTTACAAGCGCTTTCATAATTCATCGTTAACAGGTGAACCCCGCTCGAATTAGGTCACAACGAAAAAATAACTTTAATTAAGAAATTCTGCCATAACTATGAGCGAGCTCTGTGACGCCCAGGATGATATATTCATGTTGGTGTACCGAAGATAAAACGAAAACAAGACAAGGAAAATCCGATCATCCATGAATATTGTTTGTGTGGCACAAGAAGAATTATAGTTGTTGCGGAATTAAAAGAGCATCGAAAGACTAACGTCAAGTGTTTTTTCAGTTTGTCACGCAGTTCCTGGATAGCGCTTTTTATCTTGGGGCCAAGAAATTTGTCAAAGATTATAAGTAGGCAATAAACGTTTTGTTCTAGGATATTTTACAAAATACACCAACTGAGTTAGCTGTTAAGACATTTCTTGGTTTGCCGCGTAACTTTGGAAAACTCTGCTTTGTGTTGGAGCCAAGAGATTTGTTAAAGATTATAAGCTAGCCGTAAACTTTGTTTTTAAAGACGTTTAAAGCAGCGATTCTCAAACTGTGGGGCGTAAGAAAAGTAAATGGGGGCGCGAGCATATTGGGGAAAAAATAAGAAAAATTATATTATTGAAAAATCTATTTAATTTACTGGAAAAAACAACAGAATACACTTATATAAGCTCCTATCAGTACAGCACAATCTATTTAATAATTAACTTATCAATATTAATTTAAAGAAAAAAGGTAAAGATAAGATGCTTACTGGCAATCAGGCCATTGCTGACCCTTTGTGCTCATCTAAACTAACGTACCCTTCACCTTAAGCTCGATCTCAACGACAGCAGTGATTTGAAAAATCATCCGATGCCGGTGAGTCTCGAACCGTCGTCCCCCGAGTCCGAATTGGGAAGTCTGAATCGACTTTCCCACACGGCCACGGAGGCGCTTAATCTAAAGAAAGATTAATAATTATTAGTGACTCCCTTGAGCCTGTTTCGCAGAGCAAATTTTTTCGAAAGAACGTTTAATATTAGAAATTGACCAAAATTCAAAGAGTGATTTATTACTAAACTGCCTTTCGATTTCACCACTTGCCCTGAACTCTATAAAGATTTCTTCTTCGGCAGTTGAGAGACCTCGGGGGGTATTTTGAAATGGATTCCCTAACGCACTGGTAACTTTCTGTCAAATTGAACTCGGCAAGAAAATGCTTTTTAAAATTTTGTGCCATCATAGCTAAATAATTTTCAATGGTTAAAAAAACAACATTCACATGTTGTTCTTCTGGTTGTAAGTTTGAACACATTTACCCATATTTTCACATTTCTAGGTTTTTAGTCAATTTTCTTTAAAAAAAAATTAACAAATGAAGAGATCCCGACTTTTGAATTTAAAAAAAATATCTTCAAATGAGCGCTATTTAGGAGCCCTATCCGGGGTCAATTTCAATTATATATATATATATATATATATATATATATATATATATATATATATATATATATATATATATATATATATATATATATATAGTACCGACAACTCAAAATTTAATGAGACGATTTTGATAAAATTTGCTAGGTACCGTCATTTGGCAAATGGATTGGATAGGTTCGTTAGCCAGGAAAATCGGCCCAGGTTTTCCCGGAAAATTTTGTGTTTTCTTTCGAAAAAAATTATATGTCTGGAAATAAGAAATTAAATTATAAATTATGTACCACAAACGTAGCTACACACATTCACAACAACATTTCACTCTGTAAGTTAAAAGACAAAAAAGTTATGGGCACTTAAAGAAAAATAAATTGGGGTTTTCCTCAAAACGTCAGAGTCGCCATTTATAACGTCAAACTTGGCAACATTTAGGCAAAGAACCTGAAACTAATACGAGCTATGGAAAGAAAATGTCTCGAGAAGAATGTTTTACAAACCCTGAAGTCTTAGCTTCAACCGTCATTGTCCTTTATTTTACTAAAATGTTTTCAGAAAATTCATTTCAAATAGACCCTTTCTCTGATGCTTTGGCAGTAGGCTTAGCTATAGAGTTTATCGTTTAATGGTATATAATTTTTGTTGACTTTTCGTAAAAAATCAATAAAGCGCATTACATCCGTTATTATACGGAAAAAAATTGTATACATTAATTATGGCGTGTCTTAAGCAACATCTTAACAAAACATTTCTACAATCACAGGGTGGCCCCTAAGTCGTTGGTGGTACAAACTTTTTTTTTATCGAACACGCCTTATGTTATTGCATTTTGCATTTTCCATCGAAATGTAATGCATGTTTGTAAGAAAAAAATTCTGGACGCAGAAAGTGCGTTATGGCAGCGAATTTTCATTAAATGCTTCAAATTTGAATAGCTCAGTTTGCTACTATAAGGTTGACCAAGAAACCGGTTTTTTCGAGAACACTTTAAGTTTCTTTTCGGAAATTTTTTAACATTTTCAAACAAAGTTATTTTGATGAAACATGGCACATTGTTTCTACTATGTAGGTTATACTGGTAACCAAATGTGATGCCTGTTTTCTTAAAGAAAACACACACATATTTGCTATTAAAAATATTTTTATGAAACTTCACTACCATAACGCACTTGCTGCGTCCAGACTTTTTATTAACATTTGTGCTCCATTCTAGAAAAGGTGTTAACTCTCGTATCCAACATATATATATGTTTGCTCCTTGAGGCTGAAATTTAAGGAATTTAATTTTTCGAATATGTCGAGCAAGTAGCTCAATTTCATCACAAGTAAATCATATCTAAACTTCTCGGCGTCCGGTAGGTTTTCCTCTTCTAGAAAAATGGCGATTTGATCACTTAATTCATAAACACGTTGCAAGAATGTCCCATAAGAGCCTCGGTGGTTCAGGGGTAAGAACATGTGCCTCTGAACCGAAGGGTACTGGGATCGATCCCAGGGTACTCCGTTCACTTTTTCAGTACATACTCTAACATTCACATCAACCGAGGTTCTGACATTGTATTTGAGCAAGTTGAATGTCTGTACGTTCCGCCCTTCGGAGGGGGCGTAAAGCCGTCGGTCCCGTGTCCATGCGATGTTGGGCACGTTAAATATCCCTACCCTCCTTACAGAAAGGCTGGGGTTCAGCCAAATGTCCAGGATATTGAGGTGAAACTGCTCCCTGGCGTCGGTGATTGGTGATAGTCGCGGAAATAGGCCGACGTTAAAGAAACAAAACACACAAGAATGTCCCACGTGATAACCATCTTGCCTCGCAATAAAATAGTAATGCTGCATACATGTCTTTACAAAGTGCAGAAAAGATAATTGATTTATTTTAGTGGTCTCATTTTTATTAAACTTACTATGGTTACCACCGGTGTTAGCACAATAATCAGACCAGAATTCATTTATGTGGAAGCCAGAGCTTCTCTGAGGATTATGCAACGTGTCCAGATACACTGTGGAGATTTTTGTTTCACAGGTGTAGCTTGTATGCTTTGGAATCTTCCAGATATTGTAGAAGCACCATCGGTGTATATCCCGATGCAAATTTTCGACGCTATGTGTGCCTCGTTTAGAAAATTATTTAAGATGGCAAATTATGCAAGTACTCTTGCTTTGAGTTCTATTAGTTTGCAAAATAGTGCTTCTACTGCTGACTATCGTCACAAAATCGAACATAGGCTATGAAATTGGCATCTTTATGGCTATTTGATGATCAGACTGAATTTAAAGTAGTTGTCACGAACTCTCCAAAAAGCTGATGCTGTACATCTTCAGCTATATAACAAATTCGACGGGCAATAGTGCCATTTGATAGAGGTATGGACTGCAATTGTTTTGCAAAACTATCTCAAAACATAGTTTCTACGATCTCAATTGCAGCCGACAGAATATGCTCTTCACCAATGGTGTGAGGCTTTTTACAACTGGCTCTTTGATATGAAACTTTGCATTCACCGACAAAGTTTTTTCTATTATTTCTGCTTTTCATTTCATTTTAATTGTAATTCGAAGAATTCTCAGTGTTTGCTAACGTACTGACTCTGAAGCATTTTCAAATGCCGTTTAAGCTTATGACGTTTCATGCTATCTGCTACCAACATTGTTGAACAAATGAAACATCATTTACTTTAATGCTGGTAAACCCAAACTTCAAATATTCCTGATGATATTTTCTTGACTTTTGTTTCAGAAAAACTCTCATCTGTGCGCTTACTCATGATTCAATACCATCCAATGTTCTCTTACATCCGCTTAAAAATTTATCCATGTTTCTGTATACACTGTATAAATTTACTGATAATCGAATATCGTGAATTCCAGTCTACACGCAAATTTCAACATACAAATTCACGGTAGAAGGATCGACACGGGTAATACTGGCTGGAACTAAACGATAAAGCATTTATATACATCGCGCAAACGTTCTAGAATGTCCGCTATGGTGGACGTAAGAAGGGAAGGCGCGATTAGAATTGTGATTGAAATTTGTGTCGCAATTACTAAAAGTTTGAGAAACCCTGGTTTAAAGGATGCTGCTCAAATGTTGGTTTAGATAATAGTCTATACTATGGTATATTTAGCATATCATTATACAGTGTTAGATATAGAGGCAAGAAGCTTACGCCTGCAAAAAGGTGCCTTAAACATTTATATTCCTAAACATAATACAGGCTAGCCCAGAACCAATTATACACGAAGCAGCAGTAGCCACATGGTATCAAAATATTACAATCTAGCAGAAAATGCCTCAGTCTAAAAGTCTAAAGTTAAAGAGATACAAGGTGTTAAATTTAGAAATTAAATTCAGACTTTCCTTGGTATCTAGAAAATTATCTAAAATATTGTCTTAAAAGTTAATATGGATGAATTCGTTGTAGTGGTAAATGAAAATTACTTCTACTTTGGCTCTAGCAGTTGATGGGCGCTGCTGCATGCATCAAATTCCAAAAGTACTTACACTTCTTTGTTAGTGCCGCCGATGAAATACAGTCCAAAAGTTTTTTGCGTGTTATCGCCGAGTGGTATTGCTTGATATAAGTTTTCTTATGACTACATTTTTGTAGCATCATTTTCTCTAGAGTACACCTTGAATTCATATTCAAGCGTTTAGATGATTTCGGCATAGTGATTAGGCCAGCAAAATGCATTTTTCCAGCCCTCAGTAAAATTTTTGAGATACTAGTTTAAGCAGATGGCACTCAACCACCGCCTGCATAAGGCTGAGCATTTCAGGCATACCCTCACCCTGACACTACCAGTTCCTAGATCTCTTGAACGAGGCTTATTCAAAAAGCGACCCAAGTTCAGCCGTCCCTCAATGAACTTTTCAAAGGCAATATTAAGGCTAAGATACCAACACTATGGACACCGCAGCCAGATGGAGAATTACATAAGGTGAGAAGAGCGTTGCTCAAAAGCTCGCTGATCGCTGCCACGGTACCTGAAGATGGCTTTTTCATAGTATATAATACATCTAACACATCCATTGCTGAAGCGCTGCAGCATTAATTTCGACAAATCTTGGCAGTTACTGGAATTTTTCTCCTGGAAGTTATGGCCAGCCCGAAGAAAGCGTTTAGCTTATGGACGTGGGATATAAGGAATCTACGAAGCTGCCAAATAATTTCAACACATGTTGGAGGCACTCAGATTGCAAATCCTTACCGACCACAAACCAATTAGATAGTACCTTACCTCTCTATGCACCCTCGGTATCCACGAATTTATATTAGGTATTAGTTATTTGGTCCACTAGGCTATTTTGTTTCGGTAACACACTTTCCTCGTAATTGTATGTTGGCGTATTCTTTCTCTCTATAATCTTTTGTTAGACTTTTTATATGACCATTCCTCAACTAGAAGTGTAAGGGAATGGTACTTTCTAAGTCTTGTATTGTAGTAGGGGTTTCATCTAGTAAAACTGCTTGAACAGTTTCCATTCGTTGACCAGCTTCCATTTTCTCCTCTTATGTGATCCACCGTATTGTAATAGTAGTAGTGTTTTTTTGTGGAGCCTAGTTGGCCCATCTGCTGAACAAGCTAGTGGCTCCCATAAGCCTCTGCATAACACCCTGGTACTTTTTTGTGACATATCATCACGACAGTAGAGCTGTTTTCGCTTCTTCTCCTTCTAGTCTTTTCCCTACTGCCACCGGCCGCTTTTATCGTTTAGTGGTTCGGGCAAACTAGTTGGTTGTTTTCTTCGCTTCGCCAGTCTCTCTTTTATAAGCACAGCTTGTCGAGAGAATACCATGACCTCATTCCAGAGATATTTTTTCTATTTAGTTCTGTATGATTTTCCCCCAGCTAGCAGCGTTGAAAGCATTTTTCTCATCGAGAGTGATCAATGCACACCATTTTACGCTTGTGTTTTTGCGACTTCCGTGACGTATCTTCTATTTCCTTTTCTAGCCTGGCTTTAATTAAGTGTTCTAGTGGTTTTTCGTGGCGTATTCGGTAGGCATCGAGGTCTGGATGATGAATCCAGCTTTAAGCGATTACCGTTTTTCCAAAACACGACAGTCTTTGCTATTTTCTACTGTATAGGAAACTCTTTATCTCTAGAGCAGTTCACTCATTAGAGTTAGCTGCACTTGTGGACAAATTTCGGCCAGATTTTCAATTGCCTCTGCTGGTATCCCGTTCGGGCTAGGAGCCTAGACGAATACAATTTTGTTAGCTGCTGACCTCATCTTCTTTTCCGTTAGCTCCTCAACCACATTCGTTTCAAAATGGTCTGATCGTCTAGGGAAAAAGGTATCCTATAATACGTCCTCTGATTGACTTCGTCAAGTTATATGGTGGGGTTCAGGGTCCAAACTATTCTATCAAAGTCCAGTAGCTCTTACCCCAGATAGCTTCGTTCAGTTTACCACACAGGACTGTCCAATGGCTCTCCTTGGAGTATGTTATCCTCCGTTCTAGCTGTTTTCTCTTCTTTTTATGCAACTCAATTACTTTTTTTTGAGATGGGAAACCACTTGGCGAAGAATGCTGTCTTCTAATGCATTCAATAGTTTCGGGCGCTACTCCGACTAAAACCCCTCTGGCCCTGCTTTCGGACTAGCCCGTTTAACAGTTTCCTGATATTAACAGGCTGCTGCAGGTCGTTTCGTCGTTATTTCTTTTTCTTATATGCGGATATTCCTCTGGTGTCTCTCGTCTTCTTTCCCGTTCTTTTGTTTAAGAATATTGACCATCATATTATGCATTATAGCCCAGCTTTCTCTAGATTCGATCATTTTTGGGATTTTTTTTTGTAGTCAGTTTAGTTCTTATTTTCCCCTCTGATTCTTCTCCTAAATCGTGGCACCTCGCCCACACTAAAAAATTACGTGCTCGACTGAATCCACACAATTTACACAATACAGGCAAAGGTCAGATGTATCGAGTCCGATTCTCTTGGTATATGAACCGAAGTTCCATGACCCGTAAGTATCTGTGTCAGCCAGAAGTCCAATTTACGACGCTCGCACTTCACACATGCCGTCAGGTTACCTATTAAATACTTTTTCCACTGTCACTTTTCCATTGTTCGTTCCCTTATATAGACTTTGCCGGCTTCGTCAGCTTGGTGGATTTGTACCCACTCTTCTATTTGTAGGTTTATGGGAATGATTCCAGTAATCACGTTCAAAGATTTTGTAGACACCGTTCCATACGCCGAAGCAATGCGTAGCAGGATCTTTCGCTGTACTCCCTCCAGAATTTCCAAATATCGTCTATATTTGACGACACTATGCCATATTGGTGCATCATAAAGCGCCATATTGTGCGTCATGATGCCCTGAATACGAGGTCATCAGCAAAAGCTATGGTCCTAGCCGTTCCAATGAGTGGTACATCCAGTACTCCATCGTAGAGGATATTCCACTAGGTGGGTCCCAGGACTGAGTCCTGCTGGACGCCTATGCGGGCGGGAATCTCTTCGCCTCTGTTACAGAATACCCTATGAACTTTCAGGTAGTCAGACACAGTGTTTACCAAATATTCTAATATGTTTCTACGCCTCAGTTCTCCAATGATCAGACTGTGCCTGGCGGTGTTAAATGCATTTTTGACATTAAGAACGAGTAGCACGCTCAGGTCTCTTTTATAAGCTCCTGAGTTTCATAGATTCTCTCCGCAGCCTGAATAGTAGATCTCCCACTCCTGAAGCCGTACTGGTTTTTGTGAAAGTTCCCTTTTGCTGTAAGTTCGGCTCCGCGTCTATCTCTTATCAGCGCCTCATACAGTTTACTAATGGCCTTCAGTAAGCATATTGGCCTGAATCTCAATTCCCCCAAGCAATCTTTTCCCTTTTGTAACAACATCACCTTTCAGTCTGCTGAAAACTTTTGTTCTCGTAGTAGGTCGTTAAGAACTCGCAGTATCCATTGAGACTGATGCTTGATTAACTCTTTTATGGCTTTAGCAGGCAGCTTGTCCGGGCCGGCCGCGCTACCTCGTCTTATTTTTCTTGCCGCTACTCTCGGTTCCTCTATGGTGAATGGTTTGACGGTTGTCTCTGCTACATCTTCTTCTCAAAAATCGTTATCACTAGGAAACAGTCTGGATACCACTTCGCTCTTTATGTCTGGGTGCAGTTCATACAGAGTGGCCAGCTTAAATTCCCTGGTCAGGATTTTGTATGCGCCTCCCCAAATGTAATTTTATTGCTTATTGCATAGTCTTTGCCAATGTTCTTTCTTTGATCTACGGATTAGTTCTCTTAGCTCCTTCCTATTTTCTTTAAGTTTAACGTTTGTTTGAATCAGCTTGATGCTGTTTATATTCTGTTTCTTTAACAGTTTAGTTTGAGTACGCTTCATTTTATTGCATTCGTCTCTTTTTTTCTGGATATCCGAATTACACCAATAAGGGACTCTTATGGGGGTCTTGTGTTCTTTCAGAAGGCTGCCTTTGTAAGCTTCTCCAATTACCTTTGTGCAATCTTCAGTCGATGTGTGCATTCTTTCGTGATCAACTCTTAGTTCCAGTGAGACTCAAAATGTCACCCAATCCACATTATGTTTAGTGCATGTTGTGTGATTTTTTCCCACGTCGCCCACTTCAACGTAAATATATTTGTGATCGGTGTGGCTGTCCGTTTTCAACACTTTCCCTATCTTAACAGACTTTGCGATTCCGTTAGACGCAGCAGTGGTGTCTACGTATGACTCGCTAAATTCTCGGACGAATGTCGGTTCACCATAATTTAAGACCATCAAATCTAGAGCTAAGAGGTAATCCATTCAGTAGTAGCTTTTTTATCAGTTTTTGGTGCTCCCCATTTGTATCGCCAGCAAGAATGGCACCATGGTTTCCGTTATTTGCCTCCTTCACTATTCTGTTCACTTCCGCCTTGTGTGTTTGCAGGGGGATATTTGGCGAGACGTATACTACCCACTTAATACAATCTACAATTTTCACCTACACACAAATGCTTTTCCCCGCTGTACTCCACTAACAGTAAGATTTTGTTTTAAAAACCTGATACTTGCGTTTTGTTGGGTTCGCAAAGTATTGACATGTCAATATCCATTTGCCTTCCGGTAACTGTTTCAAAATCCTGTCTAAATTTACCCATCCCGACGTTAATTTTTAAGACTTTAATACTCATCGTCTATAGTAACAGTAATAGCTGTGGTAGTAATGATAGCAGTGGAAATAATTATAATAGACCAGAGCTACCATTTATGTCGAAATCAAAAAGTTGCTTATGTTCGAATCTCAATTTGCTATGTATACATTATTTAGAAATGCACAACATGAATAATATATAGTTATTTGACATGATCCCCATTATAATCTTACAAGTATGGTTTGCCTATTACAAAATCATTTATTTAATGATTGAAACGGAGCATGTATAAACAATAGCGATTTTTCTTGTCGTGAATTTTTAAGTTACATTTACAAAGCTATTAGGATAGCGGCACATGTTTGTAAATTTAATACATTTCAATTTGGCAATCATCTTCTCTAAAGCCAATTAACATTCACTACGAAACAACAACGATTTCAGTTAGAAACCTCAAATTGTGAATAGCTTGTTTGTAAATTTTTTGAATACCACAAAAGCTACAACGCACAAATGTTAGTTTATTTCAAAAGTGACAGGAGGCCAAAAATACTGCATCATGGTATTAACAGGGCATCACTGCCACAAAACAAAACAGCCTGATGTAAACTTTGAAATGAAGACAAGGAAGTTCTGGCATTTATAGTGACAATCATGAAAATGTTTGCTTCACTTATAATGATGCATATAAGTAAAGTTTGTGATTTATGTACTAATTAAAGAAATTTATAGCGCTCATTATGACAACGTTCATGAATGGGTTAATTCTCCTTTATTTATATATGTGTAGCGTTCTGTCATAAAAATTATTCTAATCATAGTACATTTCTCACAATTGTGTTAAGTATTATTATTATATAAGTTATTGTTTTGGTTCAAAACTATCTGTTATTATACAGTGTGGAGATTTTAAAGTGTTACAATCCGATATCTAAAAACCCGCAGAATTATTTTACTACACTAAAAATTTGGTGAGGTGATAAGTAGACAGGGGAACACATTTTGAATAATTTTGACATTTACTCCTCCTCCTCTATTTGAAGGCCCGGTGTCACGTTATAAATAGCAAATGGGTTAGTGTTTTTTTCCAAAAATACAATTCTCCGTGAAGAACTGCGTATTTACGTAAAATCGTTGCATTTGCTCTACTGATTGCATCCTTACGAATGTTACGATAAATACAATTTGACACAAGACGATTGTGTTCTAAAAAGTCTTTGAAATATGCTCCATTTATACAATCAATTTGGAACTAGTAACGCACATTATTCCACATTTCGGGGGTTACTATCGTATATGCTTGTCTAATCCGTTCTCTCATATTCTCTGGCGTGGTTAGTGTTATAGCCATAACTCTTTCTTTTATAAAGCTCCCAGAAGAGAAAGTCGTGAGATCAGAAGCCCTTGCTGGCCACTTTACTGGGCCACCACGACCAATCCATCTATTTCCTAACATGTTATTTAGTACCTCTGACTTGGCGCGTAAAGTGTGGAGGGGCTCGATGTTGCTGAAACCACACCTCTTCTTGTTGATCTTCTACGTTGTTTAGAAGCTGATGCCAATTGTGCCTTAAAAAAGAATTGCATATCTCCTAATTCAGGTGGCCCTCAAAACATGTGGCCCAATGATTCGGTCCCCGAGTATAGCACACCAAGTATTGATTCCACAAGGATGCTGATTAGCAACTGTTCTAATGCAATGTGGATTTTCAGACGACTACTAATGCGTATATTGTCTGTTTGTCTAAAATTTTAAACGCAGAATATTGACAATGAACTCAAGTACCAATTTGATGTAAAGAAACTTAAGTGACCGCCATTCGTAAATGTAGCCTCACCGCAAAAACAATCCTTTTTAAAAACTCATTATTTCCATAAGGCTTTACCCTCAGCCAGTTAAAAAACGTTACACGATTTTTAGATTCTTGTCCATATAATTCCTGATGCAGAGAAATAGGATAAGGATTAAAATTGTTTGAGTACTGATTTTTGACACACTGTGTGTGGATACAGAGAAACTTTACGCTAAACTCTAACCGTCATATCTATATTATTTTTTTGTTGTATTTGAGCTCTCTTACTGGCATGAAAGTTCCCGATAATACGTCCTCGGTTGTCTAATTTCGTAAATGCCATATGAGACTTTGGAATTCCAGGAATCTTTATAGATCACAATTGCGCAGCTTGTCGGTAATTTGTCCTTCTGGTATGGTTTGGTTAGTGTTCCAAAAAAAATTGTTTTCCAATATTATTGAAAAATCGATAAGGATGCATTAGATGACTTTTCAAATACATTTTAGAACACAACCGTTGTTAAACTTAAGGTATTTCATGCTAGTCTTATTCTAATTTTATTTACTGAAAATCTCATGAGTATGCTTTCAGTAAAACAAATGCAACGATTTTCTACGCACCTATGCAGTTCTTCAGGGAAAATCGATTTTTTGAAGAAAAAAAAAACACCATTCTATTTGACATTTATAACGTGACGCCGGCACCTCAAAATGAGGAGGAGGAAACGTCAAACATATTTCAAAATGTGTCCCTAGCCTACTTATCACCTCACTGAATTTTAACCAAAATAGTTTGAGCGGTATTTCAGACATCCGATTGTAAACTTTAAAGTCTTCACCCTGTATAGTCCAGCCCGTACGCCTGGAAAACAGGCTTGCCTTGCATACGTGAAATAAGAGTCAAATTTTCTATAATAGTAGACAATATTGCCAACATTTATCAACCAAATTATTGTATGTAACTTTTGTAACCTAAAAAAAAAAAACACAAAATATTAGGACTGCTTTAGTAATTACTTCCACATCGTCAATACGAGTAGAAGTATGTGATCAGTGACAATAATTTCACAAAGTTTTTTTAACGTCCTAAAAAGTGTCAAAACATATAGAAAACATGATTTGGGAATGACAATTTTTATGTCTGTCGGTCTATCGGTCTGTCTGTTTGTATCCACGATAACTTTAGAATGAATTGAGATATCGTCTTCAAATTTGATATACAGTTAGCACCCGACAAAGAGAGGGTTCGATTTGTTTTTGGGTAAAATCGCTCAAGAATATAGAGAATGAATGGGTATGATTTGGTGAAAATTGACATTTTTCATTAAAACTCGAGTAATATAACCGTTTATGGCTTGTAAATTAGGAAACTTTCAATTTTGTCAAACATCTGTGGTGAAATATCGGTGACAGAAATCTATTTTTTTTCATAAAACAACGTAAAAAGTCTCAAAACATGTAGAAAACTTGATTCTCGAACGAGAATTTTTTCGTCTGTCGGCCGATCAGTCTGTTGGCCTGTACGTCAGCCTGTTAGTAGGCGCATTAACTTTGGAACACATTGAGATATCATCTTCAAGTTTGGTATCCAGTTAGCACGTGACAAAGGAACGCTTCGAATTGTTTTTGGATAAGATCGCTTCAGGGGCTAGGGGATAAATGATTATTTTTTACCTCCATCTTTTAATAAGAAATAACACTGAAAATGCACTAGACGATACACTTACGAAAAAACACGGCTTGCTGCAAAACACAGTATGCAAGCTGCTACGGTGAACGCCACGCCGCCAATGTCTTTCGTACAACTTCGGGTGTCGGATGCTGTTAATTGTAAGAAAGTCTTCTTGGAATCCTGTTTGCTTATTAGAAAACTTTCAATTTCATCAAAGGCCTGGTATTCTGTGCTGAAATTAAGTTAGGGGTTAAATGTGTGGGGGTGGTATATCGGTGACCGATATTTCGAACATGTTCTTAAAACGGCGTAAAAAGTCTCAAAACATAGAGAAAATTTCATTCTGGATTTTTTTTGTCTGTGAGTTTGTCGTTCGGTCGGCCTGTGCGTTTCTCTGTAAGTAGGCGCAACAACTTCCAAACGAATTGAGATTTCATCTTCAAATTTGGGTTCCAGTTAGCACCCGACAGGGAATGCTTCAAATTGTTTTTGGGTAATATCGTTTTAGTATGTGGAAATTATGATCTACTTTTCAGCACCATTTTTATTTGTAGTTGTCTGTAATCGTATTAATAAATTGAATTTTCTTCTATCTGACTGTGCTCTAAAGGGAGCAACCAGTTACAGAGAAGAAAACATGCAGTTGTGATGCCCGGGAAGAAGTCTCTACATTTTTATTTTAAACAGAATTTAGTTTATTTAATAGATAATAAAAGGAACAGGCATTATTTTAATAAATAGAGGTCATGCATATCTTATTTGCAGCATGAAGCATGCAGTATGAATGATGTAGGTATCTTGAGAGTAATTCACAACAAGTTAAATCTACTCGGTAAATTTATTACATTGCTTTTCTGAAAGCTTTACTCTCTTCCACAGAGCCGACAAAGCACAAAATATTGACGAAACATCTCTCAATAAACACTTACTAAACAGTCCATCATTGGCCAAACGCCAGGGACTGATTTATTCAGTAGCAAGACGCGACTCCGTTGAGCAGCCGCTTTACAAAACACCTATGCTAGTCCCGTGAGTTACGACCAGGGATGTCACTTAGCCATGTCCGCGGCTTGCGAAATGTTTGTATATCATTTTGATGTCGGTTTAAAGATTGTGCCGTTATGTTATTCGAGTTATAATTGGGTTTGCACCTTATAGCTAAAATATAACATAACGTGGGTGGCTGCCTGGCGTGATTTATCATGAATAGCTAAGTTCATCTGCTTCATACATGTCGAGAGATATTATTTTGTTCATTTTGCCATTAAATTAGACACTTCTAAAGTTCATTTATTCTGTATTTCGAGTAAAATATAATTGCTGTTGTTTAATTTAATTTTCTATTCAACAAGCGACCAACATTATGTGTTGGCACAATAAATGCATCTACGAAATGTAGCGTTCAGTAGACAAATGAGATAAACAAACTACAAAATGATAAATTTTATAACGAAGCTTTAACGTGTGCCCAATTTTTAGACAAAAAATACGTCATTAATGACATATAATGAATTGTATTTTGCATCCTCATTTTTAATTCTTAATGTTTATTAACGTTCATATATCCTGTGGGTCTATATTTGATTATAGTTTAATGAGCTATAGTTATAAATGGTTTATTAAAACTCAAACTCTTTATTTGCTTTACTTAATGTTGATGACTTAAATTAATCACTTTAAGTGTAAATGTGCATATGTTGGAATAGGAAGCTGTGAATTTTTTTTGTTTATTTAGTTTTTCCGTCAATTAACACAGACAGTAGCGTACATGAATAACAAAACAATACACCGTAAAATTATGTATGATGGTCTCTGCAACAGAAAAAAAGTCTTGACACAGCAAGGACGTTATGATAGCGAACTCTGATGGAAATGATCTACGCAACTTCTTTACAAGCATTATATATTTACATATATATATATATATATATATATATATATATATATATATATATATATATATATATATATATATATATATATATATTGTAAATACAGCCAAGTTTTAAAAAGTACAGATATACAGACATATTAATTCGTTAAAGTTAGCTATACGCTTCTATACGCACAAAACGCTTCTACACAATCCCAGTCAAGAAAATCGTCAAGCATTTAACGACGCAAGAAACCGCTATGTCCGCATTCTTTCTGAGGCAAAAAAATCGTTTAATAACCACATCAAAAACAAAGTCCTCTTAAGCTCCAACGGCGGCAAACCCTTCTGGACTCTTGCTAAATCTATTGGGAATAATTTCTGCAAAAGCACGTTCCCACCTCTTGTCTCAGGGGATGAAATTGTTTCTACCGCCCTGGGCAAGGCTGAACTTTTTGCTTCGTTGTTCGCCGGCAATTCTACTCTCAACCCACCTCCAAATGTTCAACCACCAACAGTCCCCAATGTCGCGCATAAAATGACGGATATCATTTTCAAAACCAAAAAGGTACGAAAGATGCTCTCTTCTCTTAATACTAGGAAAGCCTCTGGCCTTGACGAGATCCCAGCAATTGTTCTCAAAAAATGCGCACCAGAGCTTGCTCCTGTCCTGACTCGCCTGTTTCAGATATCTTATAATAAAGGCATATTCCCTAGTAACTGGAAAACTGCTCGAGTACAACCCATCCCCAAGAAAGGATCCAAAGCGCTTCCCAGCAACTACAGGCCCATTTCTCTCCTTCCAGTCGTCTCTAAAGTGATGGAAAAGTATATAAACACCGAATTACTAAAATTTCTTGAAAAACACAGTCTAATTCACGACAGGCAGTTGGATTCCGTCAGCGCAGATCGACTGCCGACCTCCTTTCCTTTGTCACCCATTCTTGGAACAAGTCTATGGAACAACACGGTGAATCCCAGATTGTTGCTCTAGACATTTCCAAAGCATTCGACCAGGTCTGGCACGCACCGCTGCTTAATAAACTTCCGGCCTATGGCCTACCACCAAAACTCTGTATGTGGACAGCAAATTTCCTCTCCAACAGGAGCATATCTGTTGTTGTGGATGGCCATTCCTCTAAACTGTATCCAATTAATGCAGGAGTTCCTCAAGGTTCAGCTTTAGCCCCTACTTTGTTTCTTCTCCACATCAACGACCTCCTCTCGAGCACATCCAACCCAGTTCACAGCTACGCGGACGACAGCACCCTCCATTCAAATATACAATATTCCAAGCCTGTCCCTTTAGCGCAATTAGATGAGGATCGCAGACTCATGGAGGGTTCTGTCTCCATGGATCTCCAAAAAATATTAGACTGGGGAAGTAGAAATCTTGTACAATTCAACCCCACCAAAACTAAGTATTGGTTTCTTTCTCACAAGAGATACACCAGCACTAGACCCATCACAATGAACAACCAAGTTATTCAAAGTAATGAGTCCTTTTCTCTTGTTGGCATTTCTGTGGATCGAAATCTTAATTGGCACCAACATGTCACATCAATTGCAGAAGCGTCTGCTAAGAAATTAGGTTTCCTCTTCCGGGCTCGCAAATACTTTTCACCAGCTAATCTCTATACCTTATATACTTCACAAATGAGGCCAAACCTTGAATACTGCTCCCACATCTGGGGTGCCGCTGCCGCTTCTACACTCGCTATCCCGGACTCCATTCAAAAGAGAGCTATACGTCTCATCGGTGACCCTACCCTCACCCAAAGGCTGCCGTCCCTTGCCCACCGACGTGCCGTTGGTGACCTCTCTCTCTCTTTTATATATATCTGCACGGGCACTGCTCAGAGGAGCTTTTCTCCATAGTTCCCCCACCTGCCGCCCCCAACAGATCCACTAGGGGAACAGAGCGAATGCACCCTTTTACTGTCCAGGTCACCAGACATAGAACATCTTGTTATGCCTGGTCTTTTGTTCCGAGGACTTCCAAGTTGTGGAATTCCTTGCCGGCACATGTTTTTCCTTCTCCTCCGAACCTCCAAACCTTCAAGTCCAGAATTAACAAGCTGCCTCTTTCCTCCTTGTCAACACCCACGGTACGATAGTATTTAGGCTGTAAGCCCTCGTGGTGTGTTGTTAAAATTAAAATAAAAAAAAATACAGTAAATAAATTTTACAAAATACAAATTACTACATGTGAACATACAGAATAAGATACATAAAAACGAAAACCACAAACATTAGAAGTACCAAGCTATACATACACACACTATAGTACTATGGAGGAGTCAATGTACTATATATATATATATATATATATATATATATATATATATATATATATATATATATATATATATATATATATATATATATATACAGTAGAGTCTCGATTTACCGGGAGCTGAGCTTATGAACCATGAAGCGGAACAACCGGGATCCTCATTTGCATACTTACGATTAAATATTTTATCACAATTCAAGTATGTACCTTAGTTGCCAATTGCCGTAAGCAGGTATTTTATTTTATCTTTTCAGAGAATTTTGTCGACTCGCAAAGCTTTAAATATCCTAGTAGAACGCTAATCATAACGAGCTATTTCCAGAAAGTAATAAATTTGACCCGAATTTATGTTCCGATCAGGAACCGTCATCGCATTCAATTCATGCAATTTTAGTTTTGGTCACGTTTTAGTAGAAACTGGTGGTTTTAAAGTTTCAGCTTCGGTATTCTTTTCGTTCAGTAGTCATTTCGGTGCGTAAGTGTAATATCGACTGCAATCAAAATATCTCTTAAGAGAAAGCGTGTTGTCCTATCTGTCCAGCAGAAGCTGAAAATTAAAAAAAATATTAAAATGGGACGTCAGTTAAAAGCCGAATGATTGAGTATGATGTTGGCTATCAAACTGTGCGTGAGATTGTAAAAAACAAAATCCTGGAGTTTTCCGCTACCTCAGAAAGTGTATCTGGTATGTCTAAACGGAAAACTGCGACGTATGACGAACTAGAAAAGGCCATGGTTTTATGGTTTAACTAGACATGGTGACGCCTTAAGCTACAGTGAACAGTTACTCAGTTATTTGGAACAACAGGGAGATGGGACGCTTTCCGAAAAGATGATGTTGCATAATTTACGTGCTACCATTCGTCGAAAGGTAGTAAATGATTCAAGAAAACACACAATCATACTCTCTGACCTCATTAAATAGGCGTCTACAGGCAGATATGTATTTAAAATGTAATATACGCATGTTAATATGTTTAATTAATTAACATTTCCTTGGTCTTTATTTGTTATTTATTTCCCAAACATATGCCACGTAGGATTTTGTCGCGTTTTTATATATGAAAATCGGCAATTTGCGGCTTAACCGGAAAATCGATTAACCAGAAAAGTATTTTACCAGTCATCCCGGAAAATCGGGAGTCTACTATATATATATATATATATATATATATATATATATATATATATATATATATATATATATATATATATATATATATATATATATATATATGGATGTGTGTGTACCACACAGCTTTACAGTGTGTCCAAGATGAGAAGGGCCACTATGGGGATCTCCACAACGGTAGCAGATACATACTTGGTTAAGTGGGAGAAAAGTTGCGCACTATAATTGCCAATAAATTGGCGGTTAGAGATCTTCAAAAAGTTTTTTGGTTTTTTATATATTCTGAAAAATTTGGATTTTTTTATTTTACATATAATTTTTTTGTGGTCTTAATGGTGTATCTACACCAATACCGATGACACTTCTCCACAGCAGCTTTTCATTATCTTTAACGTAGCATTGATAATTTTTGAATCCAACGTTTCGTCTGGGCGGGACCATCATTAACTTTTTTTTAAATAAGTGCGTCATTTTCTGATATCATATTCTGAAAGCCCAGTTTATTTCAAATTCAGCGATGTGTCACACTTTGTGGTTAAGTACCATTTTCGTTCTTTTTACCACCTTCAACAAGAAATTCCTATTAGGAATCTGTTCATAGCTTTTAAACTTAAGTACCAAACAACCAGCTGTATCAGTTAACACTTTATGTCATTTAGGCGTTTAGTAATAATCCAGTAGATGAATTTAGGCAGTAACTTATTGGAATAAGCACAGAACAAATAAACTTCAATCAAAAAGACAAAAGTATGCTTTGGAAAATAAATGAATGTGACAATAACCGTAGTTGATCGACAGTAACATTACTTTTTGACACATTAGTTTCTTCTTGACTTTATCGTCCAATAATTAAAGTAACCGTTTCTGGTAAATATGTTTTCTAAGGAAGAAAAGTTTGACATGTTGGCATGTTTCATTTCATCCAACCGAAATTGTTCAAAAAATTTATAGCAAATTTGTGACAAACCTTAAAGCCTATGGTTCTTTTAATAAACCTATAGTTCCTCGGCAAGAGCCCAGCAATGAAGAAGCAGTACATAATAGACACAGATACACAGATAGGTGGATCAATGAAATTTTAATTCCCTCAGCTCTAAATTTCGGGGACAGTTTCATTTTAGTGGACGATAATGCCCGTCCACACAGAGTCAAAATCGTCCAGTAGCTTTTAACAGAAAATAACATTAAACAAATGAATTGACCTGCAAGATCAGCAGATATTAATGTTATTGAGCACTTGTGAAGCATGACCCACATAAAAAATCAACCTATAAAAAACTAACAGCTAATTGAAAATTGTGCTAAAAATTGCTTTTACCGATCTTTTTGCTATATATATAAATATATATATATATATATATATATATATATATATATATATATATATATATATATATATATATATACATATACAGGGTGAGTCAAATTCGAAGCTCACCATTGAGGTCTCGGAAACAGTTAGATTGGGGCAAAGTTGCCTATCTCTGCCCTTAATAAACTGACGATAGAAAATTTGTTGTGCAACGTTTCGGTTTTTCTAGAACATCTTCAGCTTCCTTGTTTCATGTGGACGCCAATTTGTTTTTAAGTCCATTAGATTGTATTCTTGCGGTGATTTCATTGATGTACACCTTAATGGGTTTGCGTTCAGAAATGGCGGCGATATTGCCGAAATTCGTAATATTCGTATGAAAAGCGCATTAGCCGTGGCTGTCAAAGCTGTCAAGCACCCCGAAGTCCATACCACCATCCCTGACAGAAGGTCTCACCTTCTTGCTGTACAAATCCCGGGATCGGTTCGACCCAAAAATTACCGCTCAATCACTTGCCTACCTACGGCATACAAAATATTCACTTCCATTCTGGCCGGAAAAATTAAGGTTCACATCATCCAGAATCAGATTCTCGCGACGGAGCAAAATTGATGCCGAAAGAACACACAGGAATGCAAGGAGCTTCTGGTCACTGACAAAATTATCACATCTCAAGTTTAAAAAAAAATTGCGTAATATTTTCATCGGTTGGATCGATTACCGCAAGGCATTTGATTCTGTTCCGCGCACTTGGCTACTCAAGGTATACGCGACTATACAGGGTCGACGCATCTCTCATAGGAGCCCTGGAAGCATGCATGCAACATTGGCGTACACAGCTTATGATCCGAAGCCCGGATGCTACAACCACCTCAGTGGAACTCCACATCAACAGAGGGATCTTCCAGGGGGACAGTTCTGTCTGGCTATGAACCCGTTAAGCCATATGTTAAACAAGACTTTCTACGGATATAACATCGAACAAAGTAATGTGGGACGGGTTACTCACCACTTCTATATGGACGATTTGAAGCTTTACTCCAAGAATGCTGACGAGGTAGGAAGCATGATAGAGATTGTGAAGGGCTTTAGCGACGCGATCCGTATGGAATTCGGGCTGGAAAAGTGTGCGATCCTCCACGTTAAACGCAGCCGACCAGTAACGGAGCAGGATATGACGCTATTGTCAGAAGAATTAATTCAGGGCCTCGCCTCTGATAACGCCTACAAATACTTGGACATTCAGCAACTCCCCTCTGTGAAGACAACAGATATGAGGCAGCCTGTGAAGTACAAAATATTGGCTAGGGTGAGGAGGGTGTGCAAAACTTACGTATCCGGCAGAAATAAAATCAGAGCCAGAAACACTTGGGCAGTCCCTGTTGCTACCTACACTTGTGGCATCATCGACTGGTCAACAATTGCGCTTCATGAATTTGACAGAAAGATTCGCTCCGTTATGAAAAAAATATCGAATGCCGCATCCTAGGGCTTCCTTGCGCCGCTTGTACTTGCCTAGAGACATGTGGGACGTGGAATCCTCTCGGTGGAGGAGATGTGTGACAGAGAATGCACGCGGCTCAGAAAATACTTCTGGGAGCATAGACAACCGCTGGTGCAGTGTGTGAAGAGACAGAAGATACGGATGGACTCTTTCAACCTCAAGCAGCCCGATCTGGATCACATCCTTACTCTTGATTCGAGTGTGGATGAGCGCCGGCGCGCAAGGGAGGAGATGCAGTTGCATGGACGCTTCACCGTATGCCTAACGGCACCTCACGTTGACCTCCTCGCATCAGCGGAATGGTTAACGCCAACAGGTTTCTTTGCTGAAACAGAGGGATTTCTATGCGCGATACAAGATCAGGATATTAACACGCGCGCGTACCAGCGGCACATCATGAAGCGGAATGTTAGTGACCTGTGTACGCTCTATCAAAAAAACCCGGAAACCATTCACCATGTGGCGGAAGCTTGTGATTCTCTGACCCAGTCAGATTACAAGAAACGCCATAACAACGTGGCCAGGGTCGTCCATCAAGCCTCGGGAAAACATTACGGCGTTATCGAGTCGGAAGTTCCCTATTATAAATGCAAGCCTGAAGGTGTAGTTCAGAAGGGTCAGGTCAGGCTGCTGTGGGACCTCTCGGTGGTCACCGACAGAGCAGTTGAAAGCTAGAGGCCTAACATCTTGCTTATTGACCAGGAAAACCGGAAGGCTTTCATTGTGGACATTGGAGTGCCTCTCAACGACAACCTCGTTTCGAAAATAGAGGAGAAGAGACAAAAGTGGTTATATCCACAAATGGGCTTGTAGCACCAGACTGGCAGAAACTTACCACCGTTTTCTCGCTTACTACTGCTCATTTAAGAACAATGCAGAGATTCTTGGGACATCATACATCGTTAGGAAAGTCCTATCCCTGTAACCATACGAAAATAAAATGTTACGTTTACCGCTATAGTCTCCGGGTGGACAAAGATGAACGTGATGCAAATCTCTTGTTCCGTGAGGAACCAAGTGCATCACGAGTAGAAAGATGAGAACAAAATAATAATAATAATAATAATAATAATAATAATAATTATTATTATTATTATTATTATTATTATTATTATTATTATTATTATTATTATTATTATTATAATATAACATTAATTTTTATGTTCGACACCTCATGTAAATTTACACTAAACTAGAAAAAAGATGTGTTGTTTTCCCTATTTTTGTTTGTTTATTTAAGTAGTAAATTATTTTATAATAAACTAAAGAGTGCGCTTTTAAAATGTCAAGAAAATAATAAGTTTTGTTGGTTCAAACAAATGGCCTGGAATAGTTTGAAATTTATATAAACATGATATGAGAAATATTTTAAGAAGTTGGAAGCAATCCATTAAATATTTCACATGCATTTGTATATGTGAAGTGCGTAAATCAAGCTTATCAGCTGTTGTGGTCATAAATCAAGCTTTATGGACATTCATGTATAATAAAATTAATAACATGTATAATGATAATTGTCTCTAGAAATAAAAATGATAGCGTCGGAAGATCAAAGGTCTCCCATGTCTTCTTCGGGCGCAGAGTAAGTTCATGTGAAATATTTATTTAAAAATAATAAATATATTCTAGAATCTGTGTACCATATCGGTTTGTTTTCCACCTTAATCCACAGTTACATCTTTTTGGGAGTGTAACAAATTATTTTCTTCAGATAAAACATGTGGTTCTATCCTCACCACAAGAATAGTTATGTTAAGTGAAGGTTGGAACCTGTCATGAGGACTAATAAGTACACTTGGAGAACCCAAATCACCACAACACATTTTAAGAAGATCTGACAATCATTTCACTTACTGAGTTAGTGTCATCAGAGGATGACAAATCCTAAACGTTTGACGGCTACAACCGTGTTTATATTTTGTGCAGGTACTGGGCCCTTATACCCTTGACGGTGGTATAAACAAACAAACTTTTACTGCCTGTTCACCGGAAAGTCCTACAAAAATGGGTTCTTAAAATTATATATCGGAAAATATATACCTACTTACCCTTCCGACTTACTTTTTGCAGACCCAGACGTGTTTGATATGAGGCAGCTTTTTAGTTATTGTTTATTGGTCAGACAACATATACGCCGAAGTGATCTTGTAGGAATAAACCACAATTAGCATACTAGAAGTAGAGACGCAGTAGCTTGTGTTCCCAAAAGAAACTACTATATTATCTTGGACCTAAAATATGTAATATCTATCTTCTTGAAGTAAAAGTATTATTTTCTATTAGAAGAATTGACAGTGAAATAACGAAGTGGCTTAATCCCGAAACAAGACATGGTATGCACAACTCTGTTCATGTTACAAATTCTTACGGTATCACAGAGTTTATATAAGTATTTAAAATATAGTTAAGTTCATATATACCTGCAGCGTTTTTGCACCTTGTTCGAAATGAGACTTCGGGCGGCACTAATGTAACTACTAAGTGAAGATTGGAACCTGTGATGAGCACTGATAAGTACACCAGGAGAACCCGAAACACCACAACACATATTTTAGTTTCACTAACAAAGTTAGCGTCAGTGGTTGAAAAATTCTATATACTTTTTGTCCAATATCACCACCTTATTACCTTTATCCGCTTCAACATAAAAACCATCCTTTTCTCACAATCGTTTAACTATTTTCATTTGATTAGAATTTTTGTTTTGAGTGGACTCATTTTCTTTCAATTTTTTTTGGCCTTTATCTCTACATGCCTTCCGATTAAAGTTTTTTAAAGATTTGGGTAATTTTTTAATTCCCGTTTCAATACTAGGAATGATATCTACAAGTTTGTCTTTTTGTGACTACAACCCGAATTTTAACCATTTGTAGGTCACTCTTATTTTTGTTAAACGACTGCGAAGAAAGCTTTTGTACGAGGTCAATTTTCCGAGCAACTGGTTTTTCGTTTTTAATCAGAAAGTTTAGAAGTTGCTTTGATTTTTTATTCCTTATATTAGTGAATTGTTAGTAAGAAAAACATACAAAGTGTCAAATCTATGATCTCTTTTTTGCACTCAAGCATTTTAAAATGGTGGCAATTACGTGCAATTGTATAGATACAAAGCCAATTACCACCATTATAGGACGTCATAAACATCACGCTTTTGGAAAGCCTTGATTTAACGGTGGCAATTTTGGTACCTACAATAATTGTAGCTGTCAAATATACTATGTGAAAAACCAGCGTAGTCCAAATAATTTAAGAAGCCCTTTGTCTTTTCCGCAATTTGGAAAAAAAGCATCGATTCTTTGCTAATGAGGAAGTTGCATATAATTTACTTTTGATGAACAACATATTTAAAGTACAACAAAATACTTAGTGTATAATATAGGCTCAAAGGTAGTAAGTTGTGTTTAATCTAATTTAGTGCGTGACTGTGTGATGGCTTCAGCAGATTAAGAATCACAATACGAGAATGCGAAAGATATAACAGTGCCTGGATATAAATATTATAAGTGCTGCATAGTGCCCAAATGTACTTCCACAACAATAACTACCCTCAACAAATTATACTTTAATGTACCTAAGGATGAGAAAATCAGAAGGGAATGGTGTATATCTTTCTTGTAGATTATTTGAATGGAGAACATTTTGGGTTCTGCTTTTATTTGCATTATATTATTTTATAAGAAATTACTACATAAAATCCAACAAAGATATTTACAGGATAAAATAAGGTTCATATCAGACACATACCTTACATCACTCCTTTTAGCTCAGCACCCATGAAATTCGGGTTGTTTCCTAAAAACGCAAACATTGCTAGTACATCAATTATTGGTAAATTATCAGATTCTCCTTGGACAAATCCAACTTCTGTAGTCATACTATAAGACTGTACAGTTTTTAAAATAATTAATACGAGTATATAGATATTAACAATAATATAAGTTGATAACAATAACTATCCGGCACACGTAAGTCGCATAAACACTAATGGTCAGATGAGGATCTCTGTGTGAGTAAGCGAGACTCGTTTGGCCGATACCGGATCTTGACGTCACAGTAGGCCGTCTTTGTTTACGGCTGCGTTTTGGCGCGGAGACAATTATTTTGATTTTATATATTTTTTTACAGGAAAACTGTTAGTTAAAAATTTAAATTTTATATGGCAATTGATTTTATACAATGTGGGGAATTGAATAAGAGGAGAATAAAAAAATGTGCAAATTCCTCATTGCATAAAGTTCGAACACCAAAATATATTCATTTTTGCTAGTCTACTTATCTTAAAGTGGTGGCCATTACTTGCAAAAATACACCTTTTTTCTAATACACAGCCAGCTCTAAATTGTAAAACAAAAAGTTAATTATTGTTTTTTCTTTACAGGTACTGTTAATGC
Organism: Tillus elongatus; assembly: GCA_964006375.1. Taxonomy (NCBI): domain Eukaryota; kingdom Metazoa; phylum Arthropoda; class Insecta; order Coleoptera; family Cleridae; genus Tillus; species Tillus elongatus. The sequence continues at coordinate 229,254,968 of OZ023262.1, read as the reverse complement.
AAATGGCGAAACCAAAAGACAAAGGACGTCTTACACGAGATATCAGACATTAGAATTAGAAAAGGAGTTCCACTTCAACAGGTACCTGACAAGGCGGAGAAGGATAGAAATAGCGCACGCACTATGTTTGACAGAAAGGCAAATAAAAATATGGTTTCAAAATCGAAGGATGAAGTGGAAGAAGGAACATAAGATGGCCAGTATGAATATCGTTCCTTATCATATGTCTCCTTATGGACACCCTTATCAATTTGATTTACATCCTAGTCAGTTTGCCCATCTAGCTACTTAGGATGTATATATGTGATACACTTTTATAGGTATTTTTATTTATTTTTATTTTTCTTGTTTCGTTCAAATTTTATGTTTTTAAATTTTATTTAGTTCCTTATTAACACACACACAAATAAAACAAATTCGGAAATATACAGGGAATTGTTTGTTAGTGTGTCAATGTTGATGTACATACAAGTAGATGTTGGAATTATTTAGAAGTAATTATTATTCACTGTTTAATAGCTAATACGTGAATAAAACCAACAATTTTATACCATTATCAGAATGTATATTCGGCTCAAAAAAGTTAATTGCTCAAAAGTACTTTAGGGAGGTACTAATTTGTTGTCCTGTCAAATAGGGTGCTTCATCATCGCAGTCTTGTCACCCGAAAACATTATTCTTGGTCTCCGACAGTTATTTTAATATTATTTTAGCTTTCGCACTTCATCAATAGTTCCAGAGTTTTCATAAGTTTTCCTCTATGTCTAGTTCTTCCCTTTCTTCCAAGTATCTAACCTTAACGCTGTTATCAGGAAGCTTTTATGTTTCAAAATAGATTTATTTAATTTTACCGTTTTTCTCTCCAGCCTTTTGGTAAGCACACCTTTTCTCTTACCTCTTTTAGCACGCTTTAATTTTTCTTTTATCTGTGCATCATATATTTTATGTTTCTCTAGGGCAACATTTAATAAGCTCGTAGAGTTCGGAACATCCAGATGGAATAAAAAATTCAGTATCTCAATTATTGTGTTTGTAAACAATTAAAAAACACGTCAATTTTAGACTAATAAATGACAAGTACACTTGGAGAACCCAAATCATCACTACACATCTTTTTATAGACCTTATGATCGTTTCACTAATAACCTCTTGAACCGCGTATCACAAATGGTCTCGAGAGCATTTTAAAGATAGCCAATTTGCAGCTAACATTTTCGACAAACAATGATTTGAGAAATTTGTTAGATAATACGAAAGATAAAGGTAAAACCACCAGAATGTCGGATATCTCTGAAGTTGTCAAGATTGTAATCTTAAATACGTTGGGCAGACTAAGAGAACCATTGGGACTAGATCTCGTGAACATCTGTCACAGCTGAGATACGATAGTGTAGACAATAATAACCACCACGTTGATAAAAAAATCTTAAACTTATCAAAAATATTAGACAACCACCGAAGCTAGATGCGTACGAAAGTATTTACATTTCTAAGGCAATAAAAAGCAAAATTTTCTTAAAGTGAGCGCCGTCACTGATTTATAGTCCTTTGTTTGCCCCCGGTCTCTGATACAAATAAAATATTCCGAAACGTGCCAGGTAAAGTTATAAAGGAAGCTCAAAAAACCTCGTCTAGCAATAAAAATACAACACACAGAATATTTGCCTGCGATTTAGTCTATCTCACTCGGTATCAGTCACTACCTGAAACTCATTATATAAGGTGGTGTTTGGTATTGAGTAGTTTAGAATTCTTCGTCCTCTGATGACGCTAACCTTGTTAGTGAAACGATCGTCAGGTGTATAAAAAGATGTGTTGTGTGATTTGGTTTCTCCAAGTGTACTTATCAGTGCAATCTTCACTTATTTAACATGTGACATCTTGCTTCGCGAAAACTTCACCCCTACATTCAATCCTGTAAATGGGCCTCACTAACGGTAAGCATTTCTATAAATAAATGAAATTATTATAGATAAGATAAATTTACTTTACGAAAATTCGCTAATAAAATTGGACAAAATATTTTTCTAGTAAAATTAAAATTGCATAAATTACCATGTTGGGTTAGCCATAAAACAGCGAAATTGAAGCATAAGCAGTTTGAGGTTCGAGAGTAAATAAAATCGCTGCATATGGAAAGTGTTGGCTTCGATGGTTAAGAAATTAGACACATTTTACGAATTAATCCCGAGTCCGTAAAAATAATCCAGGTTCGAAAATTAATGATTTATGGGTTGAGAGGGCAGTCGGTGGGTACCTACAACACAGTAACGTCGTGAGGAACTTAACACATTTTTCTTAAAGAATGGGTTTCGGGAACCGAGTAAAGAGAAAATTGTTCTGAATCGCGTAACAGTTCTAGAGTGCGCTGACAAGGAAGGATTGCAATTCGGTTTTGCAAGAAAGTTATCAGCGATATTTTTAAGAAGTGGTTTAAAAAATGTTTTCGAGTGCAAATTGCATGATAAGTTAGAGAGATACAGGATAAACAGAACCGGAGGGTGAGAAACAGATTGATTAACATTTTTATGTTGGTATTTCTGAACGTAACGAGAGCTCAATTTTTATTGTAGTAGTCAAGTTTTATTTTAAATAATCAAATGATTTATCAACAAGCTGCTTACCCATAATTTTTAAGTAGTTGATATCATATCATATTTATCTGCAGGAAACTTTAACACCCGTATAAGGGAAGGTAGATTAGAAATTTATCCTGCTTTTTATATTATAAAATTATTGCTTGTTGTTTGTTTGGATACCCAGTCAATTTTATTAGCATTGGGAGAGTTTTGTTTTCCATATTGTTAATTAAGGGTAATAAATATGGGTCGTCTTATGCCGGGTCCAGACCAAGCAGACAAAAAGTGAACACGATTTTGAGACAAAAACGCGACAAAATTGTAGGTATTCAGACAAGGCAAAATTGAGACAAACTGTCCACACCACAAGGACAAATATGCAACAAAATTCGGTTGTTGCGAATCAGTTGTTTAACCATGTGGCGTTTCCACCAGGAAGAAAATTTAAAAAATGAAGATTTATTGCTAGCCAGCCATCAAACTTTTCATACTTGACAATTTTGTGTGAAAAATGAAGGTACTTACTCTGCTATTGAGAAAAATTGATATTTTTTGACAAACCCCGTATGCGTGTAAAATTTAGATACCTGAATGGTTTGCAAAACTTTTTATGAAGAATAACTTTTCTCCTTAACATCGATAATAAAAATGTTTTCCATTTGGCTACCTACGACCGAGACTACGACTTTAGTTGACATACTGTACCTATATTATTTAAAAGAAAAATAATAAATAATCTACTTACGTGTGTTTCTCTTGAAAATCCAGCTTGCAGGCTCTTTCGATGCTTATTTTTGACTCGCAAAAAACTTAGCAGTTCATATCCAAACCATTTGGAAGTAAAATGTTTACCTGCCCCCGATTTCTTCATTTTCTTATAGTTTCTTCTTTCTCTCGTATACTGACTGCTAATATTGCTTATTTTCTTTTCCACATCATCCGCTGAGTTTATATTTAATGTTAAACAAATCTCCATGAATGCATCGGCTTTCTTCTAACGATTTTTGTAGTCCTTATGTTTAGGGTCCCATAATAATGGATGCTCTCTGTACAATTCTATTAATTTGCAAGTATTTTCGTTGTTCCACCTTTTTTTCCCCGACATTTTTCGCAAAGACACTAGTCTGCACAGCGATTGGTAGGGTGAAGTTTTATATTGCTCTGTCTCCGGTCTAGAAAAAAGACACTAGTACTCCACTACACAACAACACAACAGAACTAAATATGTGTGATTTTCCACTGATTTATTGGTCTCCTACTTTTGTCAGCGCACACCGTTCACACTGTGCCGATAACTTGTAAAATATTCAGACAAAACAGAGACCCTTTAATCTTTACCGACTCGAGACGGGACTTGCAACTGTCTCCGAATTTGGAAACAAAACAAAAATAAGACAAAAATGTTGCACTTTGTCGCGAAACATGAATGTCTTTGTCTCGTCGTCGTTTTGTCTGCTTGGTCTGGACCCGGCATTAGGGGAAAAAGTGTTGAGGGTAAAATTAGTATAAAGGGCCACCGTTACACTTCATGTACAGAGACGAGATTAAAACTAAATTAGGTGTTTTGGTGATAGACGTTGGAGTTAAATTATAACGGGGATTTCGTAGGGTTTTGGCCCTCACTTAACATATAAGTAACTAGTGCTGGTTATTCACTTGTTAAGGGTCATCGCCGGGCTAAGTTTTACAACCCTCTTTGAGTGACATTTGCAACCTCCAAATTTTTATATAGGAAGTAGGGTCATTCTGTATTCAAAATTACCATTAACCTTTTTAGGATATTGCGTATGTTCTTCCCTCATCCAGTGTGGAGTTTCTTTAGACCAGTAGCGACAATGTTGACGAGTAGCATGGCCGTGAAGTATGAAACTGCACTCATCGGAAAACAAAACATTTCTGTTTGGATAGCATTGTTATCTAAGATTTGCATCATTTGTTCACAACACCACATTCTTCTATCAAAATCGTTTTCATTAAGTTCTGAGTTTGTATGAATTTATAGAGATGCATTTTATTTCGTTTTGCTATTCGATCAATCGATGAATAGCTAACACCCAATGTTGTTGCTGCTTGTCGACTCGAAATATGTGGGTTTTTCTCAAACTCAAGCTTTACATCCAATTTGGTATTATTACTCGGTGCATTAGAAGGTTTTTTTATCTGCTTTAAATGTCCAAGGTTGCAAAATTGCCTTTAAATTTTACTAATTATCACTTGAGATGTAGGCGGCCAAACGGGATATTTTTCTTGAACTAGGCAAGCAACTTCGATCTGTGAGGATGTTATATCTCCATTACCAGCTGTCACTAGAAATGATATTTTATGCATTTATATTGAATAAATTATGTTTTTGAATTGCAGTTAACAACTGACAACTACTGTCATGCGGTTACAATCACACAGCAAGTTTTTTTCTTTTTACTTCAACAACACACTACGAGGGCTTACAGCCTAAATACTATCGTACCGTGGGTGTCGACAAGGAGGAAAGAGGAAACTGGTTAATTCTGGGCTTGAAGGTTTGGAGGTTCGGGGGAGAAGGAAAAACATGTGCCAGAAAGTAATTCCACAACTTGGAAGTCCTCGGGACAAAATAGCGGGCATAACAAGATGTTCTATGTCTGGTGACCTGGACAGTAAAAGGGTGCATTCGCTCTGTTCCCCTGGTAGATCTGTTCGGGACAGCAGGTGGAGGAACTATGGAAGAAAGCTCTTCTCTGCAGTGCCCGTGCAGATATATATATATATATATATATATATATATATATATATATATATATATATATATATATATATATACATATATATATATATATATATATATATATATATATATATATATATATATATATATATAAAGAGAGAGGGATGTCACCAACGGCACGTCGGTGGGCAAGGGATGGCAGCGTTTGGGTGAGGGAAGGGTTACCGATGAGAGGTATAGCTCTCTTCTGAATGGAGTCCAGGGTAGCGAGTGTAGAAGAGGCAGCAGCACCCCTGATGTGGAAGCAGTATTCGAGGTTTGGCCTTATTTGTGAAGTATATAAAGTATAGAGGTTAGCTGGTGAAAAGTATTTGCGAGCCCGGAAGAGGAAACCTAATTTCTTAGCAGCCGCTTCTGCAATTGATGTGATATGTTGGTGCCAATTGAGATTTAGATCCACAGAGATGCCATCAAGTGAAAAGGACTCATTACTTTAAATAACTTGGTTGTTCAGGTTGCTAAGGCGTTTCAAACAAGACTAACATTGCTAACTATGGAGGACGTTGTTAACTTTATATGTCTTCTTTTTAATAGATGCCGTCCAGGTTGAAATTGTTTCAAAGCTGAAACGCGACTAGTTACTAATTTTAGTTATTAAAATATAAAAAAATTGTTTGCCTGTTAATTTTGAAACAAATTTTAGGACCATAGCATTTTTGAACAGAGAATGAACAAATATTTCAAATGAGGTATCACAATCTCCTACTTCATACTAAAAAAAATTGGGGTTGCAACTTTCACACGAAGGGGGTTGAAGGTAGGGGTGAAGGAGTCACGTTGCAGGATGCCAGTTTTTAATCTAAATTTGACGTGTTCTGTTTATTTTTAAATATGCGCTGTAATTGAGATAACGAATTTATTTCATTACAGGAAGTCCAACTTTCCACAAGATGCATTACGATGCTCATAGTTATGATTTAATGAATCTCCTTCTCAGCTCCAAGTTAAACTGTTTACTGGAATTCGAGTATATGTATCGGGTTATTAATTTTACCACCGTTGTTACATATTCCACCACCCGCAATAATACTGGTAACACCACCAGGTACGTAAATATTAGTGAATTTTCTTAAAAAAAATTCACTAATGAGGAGATCTCGACTTTTGAATTTTGAAAAAATTTCTTCAAATGAGCGCTATTTAGGACCCCTGGAACCCAAATCCGAGGTCGGTTTCAGACTTTATATGTTTATATATATATATATATATATATATATATATATATATATATATATATATATATATATATATATATATATATATATATATATATATATATATATATATATATATATATATATATATATTTATGTGTCACACCTATAACTAAAAAAATAATGGACCGATTTTGATAAAATTCGTTGAGTACCTTCCTTTTGCGAGTGTCTTGGATTAGTTCGTTATCCAGGAAAATCCGCCGAGGTTTTCCCGGAAAATTTTGTGTTTTCTTTCGAAAAAAACTTATATCTCCGGAACTAACAAAGTAAGGGCAACGAAATTTGGTACACAGGTTTATATCATTATAGGTAAGCTACATACTAAAACGCGCTATAGGTTAAAGGACAAAAAAGTTACAGGCATTTAAAGAAAAATAAATTTGGGTTTTCCTCAAAACGTCAAATCGATTTTAAACGTCAAAATTGTTAATATTTAGGCAATGAACCTGAAATTAATATGATCTATGGAAGGAAAATGTCTCAAGAATAATGTTTTACAAAGCCTGAGCTCTTAGTTTCAATCGTCATTGTCCTTCATTTTACTAAAATATTCCCAGAAAATTCATTTCAAATAGACCCTTTCTCTGATGCTTTAGCAGTAGTGTTGGCTATAGAGTCTATCGTTTAATGGTATATCATTTTTGTCGAATTTTCGTAAAAAATCATTAAAACGCAATATATCCGTTATTATGCAAGTTACAAAAAAAAGTTGTATACATTAATTGTAGGGTGTCTTAAGCTACATCTTAAAAAATATTTCCACAATTACAGGTGGCCCATAAGTCGTTGCTGATTCAAATTTTCTTTTTTTTTGGTGATTTTTTTTAATCGAACACGCCCTATGTTATTGCATTTTTGTATTTTCCATCGAAATATAATACATCTTTGCAAGAAAAGAAATTCGGGACGCAGCAAGTGCGTTATGGTAGCAAATTTTCATTAAATGCTTCAAATTTTGAATCAATTTGCTATTAATCTATAAGGTTGACCAGAAAACCAGTTTTTTCGGGAACATTTTAAGTTTACTTTCGGAAATTTTTGTACATTTTCAAACAATAAAGTTATTTTGATGAAACATGGCACATTGTTTCTAATATATAGATTATACTGGTAACCAAATTTGATGCCTGCTTTCTTAAAAAAAATATTTGCTATTAAAAACATTTTTATGAAAATTCACTACCATAACGCACTTGCTGCGTCCAGAGTTTTTTCTACTTGTGCAGGCTGTTGGGCTTTTAGGTTAATCTCCAGATCCCCAGTTCTGTCCTAACATATTTACTATTGTCTTTGTGTGTATTGTGGTATTTCTTAATTTTTGATTCGTACTCCCATCAGTGCTGTTATCAGCGGTCTAACGTGATGGTAACGTTGTCCATTTATATCTACAAAAGGAATAAAAACATATCTATTATTTTCAAGCTCCATTTTTCGTATTGTCCTATCGCTTCTCTAGTTCCTTTCTAAGATTTTAACTTAACATATTTTATCCAGTTAATCTTAACTTTTGATTCATATTCAATGTTCTGTTAAGCAGAATTTTTAACACATAACTTTACACATATTGTCTTGTACTGTTTTTTACTCTCTGATATACGTACAAACCATTGCAGTACCCGCTACTGTAAGAAAATTACGTTATAAAACCTTTTTATGCAAGTGTTTTATTTAGTATTATTTATAATCTGCACAGCTGTTATTGTTATTGTTAAATTTTAATTATTTATTTTTCCGTACCGTTTTATTTTTATTTAATTTACATTTATGTTGTTATCAATAAATTCTTCTAGTAACAATTAAAAAAAATGAGATCGGTAGACTAGATTTTTAATTAAGAATATCTTCTTAATATAAATTAAAAATATGAAAAAAAAATCATGGATATAAATTTTTGCAAAAAAAATTTTTAACCGAAATATATTAATTTTCAGTAGTCAATATGCGTCAGCTCATAGTTTCTCTCTCCAAAATATCATGTAAGCTGTAAAAAAATATATATAAAATGGCCACCTTTATAAAAGAAATTGCCAGTGGTATAGTTGAAATATAGATCCTCGTATTCCTAAAAGTTTTGTTTGAAAAATAGCATTCGTATCAACTCTACTTTTTTTTTCAATGTATTAAAAACCAAGCAGCTTATATATAAGATGGAGTATTAAAAGATATTTAGCCTAAAATAGAAAACCTAATAATTATTTAAAAAAATACTTACTCAACATCACCTCTCCTGAAACTTCCACATTCAGCAAAGGTTCATAAAGCAATTCTGCACCCTTAAAATCATATATCTTGGTCTTTAAACCACTTCTTCAAAGTCGTTTACTTTTCAGATATTTGTGTAGCTTTGGAAAAATTGATAGTACTAAATCCGGAGAAGAGAGGGGTGGTGAAACAATTTGCAAAGTACCCCCGATTTGTACGCATCGATGTTGTCTTGCAAAAAGCACATATTTGGATGGTTTTTCACTGCGTGTTCTGCAGCCCTCTCGCACAATTTCCTCATCAAAATATGCCACCATGGCAAGAACATTGAGCCGATTTTTAAGCACGGGATAGTGGAGCATCCAAATGCTTTCACTCTTGTGATTGCTCTTTAATGTTTACACCAAAGTGATGGATCCACTTTTTTACCCATACTGACAAGGCGACCCAAAGATGCAGAACCTTCTTCTTCAAAAAAGTGAGACATTTTTTCGGTATTGTCAAACGAGTGCACTCTTCGTCAGCATTCAAGCATAATATGGTGAAACCTTTCTCATTTCCGAGTCCTGATAAACAAGGTACAACACACAGTGGTGGGAAACGTGCCAAGTTTCTACTCTATGCGTCAGCCCAGTTGGTCAGTCCCCTAAGATAATTTCATGGAGCGAATAAATATTTCTTTGAGTGGCCACTGAAACTGGTCCTTCAGAACCGCGCTCATTTTTGAATTTTAATCATCGTTTTCTTAGATTCTGCATACTAGTTTATAAAGGTGACATTCGAGATACTACTCATCTAAGGTTTCTACCATATTACCAAAAATATCTTTCCACGATAAACCTCAACAAGAATAACTTAATAACTGAACGAATCTTCTTTTCAAAATCTAGTTTTGTCTCAAACATGCCGTTTTCAAAATTAACAGTTTTGTCGCCAATCAACTTGTGACTATCAAACTTTAACAACTCACTAATAAAACATTACAGTGACTACTATAGCAAGTAAATTGAATTTTGCTGTAAAGTTTACAGTATAACTAGATATCACTCGTTAATGCTATTGTGAAAAAAAAATACAATTTCTAATTAAAAAGGCCACCTGTATATGTAAGTAGAATAAATAATATATAAATGTTGCTTCTTAGGCATACAAAGCTGCGTGGGTCTTATGATAAAAAGTCATGTAACCTATCCCCATAACTTATGGACGTAGTGCTTGTGCAGTAATTCATACTGCTTTCATGTTCCAGATTTTCACCTGGCGTCGCTTCAGGACGAAGGCTACGCATTCCATCAAGCCATGGGGATGGGAGGCATGGGACCCATGCAGCGCGGCCTTTATGCTTGCGGCAGTCCTTACAGCTAGCCCTGGGCCACCTACAACGGAGACTGCGGCCCTTCTTAGGCCATCATCGGATCTTAGGGCGGTCTCCGGCTCGCATTTCTACGGCGAATCACTCGGATTGCACCAGGACACTGTGAGCGATCACCTGATCGAGGTGAATCGTCGTGACGTAATGCGAGGATCCTACACGCGACTGCGCCAATGAACGTTTTCTGTCACAGGCTACTTTAGAAAACAACGTTAACCTGTGTTTCTGACGATATTGGCATTGTTGCTTAAATAACGTAATTCCATTACGACTGTTGATGCGAATTATTTTGTTTTATTGCCACCCACTTAAATAAGTACTTTTTAAAACAGAGTACTGTAAAGTAGTTCCTTCAGTTTAAGAACTCAATATGACATGTGCTCATTCCTGGAATCTTTTTTTAATGATGTGCTAAAGCAATGCATGTATCAAAGTACAGAGGTCATTATGTGATGTCTCAGTTTCATGGCAAGAGATATTATTGCTACTACCACTACTGCTACTGCTACTACTACCCGTCGCGACTTTCCCCTAAAAGACAAAGTACAGGGCATTCATTAATATATCGCCCACAAAATCCAAATATGCTTTCCTGTGCTTTTCAGGAAACAATTTTTCATTTACATGATCTCTATGAATTGTATTTGTCATAACTGAAAATAAATATCTTGTCAAAAAATGTTACACGCTTACCTTCGTCATTATGTTAAAAGAAAAATTAAAACATTTTTGAAGAAGATTATACATTTTTGATACATGCATTACCTTAAAGCATTTCATGCAACATACCTTAAAAATACTTACTTACTGCAGAAAAGTACTCTAAAAGAAATTATTTTTTACATAGCATTATAAGGTATGATACTTATTTTTTAGAAAAGAGCAACGTACTCAGACATTCGTTTATGTTTTTATTTTGTGTAATATATTCACGAAAACCAACTGGTGTTAAAATTTTTAAATGTTTTAAAGAGCATATAAATTGTTTTGTATGTGCAATATGTTGTTAATATTTTTGTTTTCTTTTTGATGTTATGTTTTACTCACAACACGATATAAAGTATTTTTTAAACACTGAAACGATCATAAATATATAAAAAAAAATTCTGTACATTATCGGAATCTGATGTATTCTAATCTTTTTTTGAATTCACCGATAACGAAAATGGTTCATTCATTGTTGCTGTCCTCACTTGGTGAAATTGTTTCATACTAAATACAGATGTAGAAACTTTTTACCTGGCTTCACAATTGCTTATTTTTTCTTTCTAACGGGTTTTGTCCTTTTGCGGCATCGTCAGACAGGAGAAAACTGTATTTTATCTTGTCCGACAACGCCGTAAAGAGGAAACCAGTTACAAAGAAGAAAACAAACAACCGTAAAGCCAATCTCTCTTACCAGTTTTGCCCTTCATTAAAATATCTGGAGCAGCAAGTGCATTATGGTAGCGATTTTACATAATAATATTTAGAATCACAAAAATAACAAGAGAATTAATTTTGAATATACAAATTCGTTTTGAGAAAAAACTGTTTTTCGGAAAAAAAGGTTTGATTGATTGACGATAGGAAGATTATAAATATATTAGGCACTTTCCTTTTTAAAACAGCTTGGATACATTTATTAGCCAGCCCGATAGAATCAGTTCTAAACTTTTTACAGAAAATTTTTGTATCTTCAAAAATAACAAAGTTATTTTAGTAAAATCCTGAACTAAAGTTGCCTTTATAGGCACTATTACATATCAGATTTTATTTCCAGCTTTATAAAAATTAAGCTATTGGAGTTTTTCCCTCCAGTAGACTATAAATCACCACAACACATTTTTTTTAAACGTGAAGATTGTTTCACTAACCAAGTTAGCATCGCCACGGGATGAAGAATTCTATACATCTGACGACGAGATGTGTTTATATTCTGTGCAAGTAATCGGCTCCAGGCGCCCGGAGGTGGTTCAACCAAACAATTTTTTATTGTTCATCGATAGGAATGTCCCTGTATTTGAAATCCCACGTTTTGTCGGCATTTTTTGGAAAGTTGTCCATCATTAAAATAGACATAGTCGCGGTGCTGAATTTATACAACTTTTATTATTACGTATTATATTTTGTGATATATTAACTTTCAAAGGCGTTTAGTTGTCCTGGTTGTCTTTAATTTATTTTAGGTTCTCTTTATCTACGTGGTGATTATTATCCCAAATATGTCGGGTCATGTATAATCAATGTACAGTCCGGATCTTGGTTGTGCTAAATCTAATTTCAACCGACCTTTTAGTTTGCCCGACGTATTTACGACCATAAGTAAGTACACTTGGAGAAACTTATTATTGCTCATCACAGGTTCCAGTTTTCACATAGGGTATTTACGATCACAATCTTTACAACTTATTTCATAAATTCCTGACGTTCTAGTGGTACTGTCCTTGTCTTTTGGGTTACTTAGTAAAATTTTTGTCAAAAATGTTAATTGCAAATTGGATTTCGTAATAATGCTATCTAGACCCCTCCCCCCTTAATTCGCGGTTCAAACGATAGGCAAACAATTTTTTTCCGCTTTTTTTTTCCAAAGGGATTTGATTCCGCTAACCTTTTCTTTGTTTTCTGTTGCAGTGTATCCGTTATATTCGGCCACTTTCTTAATACGTTCTAATACTTTGCTATATTTATTGAATTAAAAATATAACAATAATACTAAGTCTTTTTATTTCAATCTATATTTACATAACACATTTAAAGACGACTACAGCTGGAATACTGTTCCCATGTTTGAATTGCTTCCTGGCATGGCGTGCTCTGGTAATATCTTTATTTTATTTTATTACGCAACAGCAATTTGATTCATACCCACACAAACAAATATATATATATATATATATATATATATATATATATATATATATATATATATATATATATATATATATATATATATTACAAAACTGTAAATTCATTCTGTTTCAGAAACTTGGTAGAGAAAAGTTGTTTTCTCACTTTGATATTGTTTAGAAGTTATTCTTCGTTTATTAGTTTACATTCTTTTTTTTTTCATTTTACATTGCGCTGTATAAAAAGCTTGAGCTGATGCTGTATCTTGCGCAATTTAAATTATAAGATCTAGAAGTCTAGATATCTCAAATATCCCTTCATCCTGTTCATTTTTCACCATTTGAATTTTAAGTTTCTTTAAAATATTTTCACTTACCAACACTTGGATGAGAATTCGTTACTTTCAGTACCTGCTTTACAAATGCTTATATAATATATATATATATATATATATATATATATATATATATATATATATATATATATATATATATATATATATATATATATATATATATATATATATATATACCTATATGTGTGGGTTAGGTAATTATAAAAAAATACAATTAACTGATTCCAATCAAGTTTAACAAGTACTTATTTTGTAATACTATTGAGCGAGTACGTTAGCCTGCCCGATCGCACCAGGTTTTCACAAAAAGCATGCTTCTCTCCAAAAAAAAAGTATATCCGACAAAAATAGAAATATTTTAATGGAATTTGGTACACAGGAGGCCTTAATAGATAAGAGAAAATGAAGTTATTAGAGTTTGAAAGAAATTCCCTACCATAACGCACTTACCGGGTTTAAACTTTCTGTAAACATCTTACAAAGTAAAAACGATAATGAATTGAATTCTCTGAAATTGTGGACGAGGCGATATTTACAAGAGAAGACGCAAATACTTAATTTGTTACAATTAAGTGTTATAATTGACGCTTTTAAACCGAATTTCTGAAGCAGATGCAGCTTCGAAAGAAAAAGTCCTGCTTGATACGTTTTTCACAAAACTCAAGTTTCTGTTTCAATTACTTTAGTTACTTTTCTTTATTTGATTTAACTGCTTGCAGATAATTTATTAGAACTAAACCCTTAAGAGTCTCCGTGGTTCAGTGGTAAGAACGTGTGCCTCTGAACCGAAGGGTACCGAGTTCGATACCAGTGTTCTCCTTTCACTTTTTTAATACATACTGTACAATTAACATCAACCGAGCTTGTGGCATTCTATTTGAGCAAGTTGAACGTTTGCACGTTCCGCCCTTCGGAGGAGGCGTAAAGGCGTATGTCCCGTGTCTATGCTATGTTGGGCACGTTAAAGACCCCACCCTCTTTACAAAAAGGCAGGGGTTAGGCCAAATTTCCAAGATAGTGGGGTGAAACTGCTCCCTCGCGTCGGTGATTAGCCACAGTAGCGGAAATAGACCGACTTTAGAGAAACAAAACACACACACACGCAAAAAACTAGACCCTTTTTGCCAGTTTAAACATTCAGCGACGTCGAATGTAACACTGTTTTGGACACAGATGAAACATCTGCATATTCCACATTCAACTTATTTTTCTTATTGAGACACGTGCACTCACACTTCTAAATTAATACAAAAAAAGGTAATGAGCATCTTTTTTTATTTTATTTGTAAACTACTGTTATTTTACTGATGTTTTCGTGCAAACCCATTCTATAAAAAATTTGCTACCATAAAGCATTTGCTGCGTCCGGACTTTTTATGTTCAATTGACGAATTTACTGCAATCACTCAAAAATGTTAATTACCTACAACATGTAATTTTCAAAATATTAATGATGGAACTATAAAATTTACATAGCCTACGAAAAAATGTATGCCATTAAATATTTTTTCACAATATGAAAATTGTTTGTTAAACTCCTACATTCAGTTGTTGATGTATATTCAGTTGAAATTTGAGTACATTTTTGTTAGATTATCTATATTATTAATTAATGCTTTATTGGTATATAATAATACATCATGTCCATATAAAGAAGTCAGAGACTTGTACATATATTATTTGACATAATTTAAATCGTTTTGGCCCAAATGTGTTTGACGTATGCTTTCCAAAAGTTATTAACTTCAGATTTTGACGTACGAAAATTTAATTACCTTTTTCTCCCATCTAATGTTTCAATCATTGCCTACATTCATAACAGCTCCCAACCATATCAATATTCTCTTCGGATAAAAATCTGTTCTAACCATTCCTTATTAAATACAACATTTTTAAATTTTAAACAGGAACTAAATGACAGTATCTGACCTCGTATTAATTTATTTCGATAAAGTACAGAATTTATTTGTGTAAGTATATGCGGAGAGGAAGTGCTCACGTTAAAATTAGAGTTGACAAACAAGTGTGATTTAATTAGATTAGAAAACTTAGTGTACATATTCGTAGAATTAAGATTATTTCCCTTTTTCTGTAAATATTGTCTGGACTTAAATTGATTTATGTATCGAATGAATGACATTAGACTAAATGTATATAAGACAGATTTGTGAACACTTATGTATAGATCACATTTGAACATAGAATGAAGCTGTTATTATTATTATTCTTATTAACTATAATGTGGAAAAATAAAGACAAAGAATAATGTTGACTGTAACCGTTAAGAAGGGACTTTCAAAGAGCATAATGAACTGTAACATCTAGATTCAAAAGTAAATGATAACTTTAATTATATTAGGGATGAATTATTACTATTGAATCTTGATATTTTTAATCTGTGGTCACTTAGTTAAGAAACAGTATTTAAAGAAAACATAAAATTGATTCTGCAGTACTGAAACTAAATGTAAAATTGTAATATACTGTGAATATTATAGCTCAATATCGTTCTCATTTTTATCTGTTTTATTTATGTATTTGTACTTTATGTGTGTGTGAAAGCAGTATATAGTTTTAAAATATATGAGATCCTAATATTTACTGTTGTAATTGTCCACTCTGAATAAAACATTAATAAAAATCATCTTACGATTTTATTTTACTCCAAATACACTTAAATTTCCATTCTTAACATAACACAGAAAATTATACCGCACAAATCTCCTTCCTACAACCCGCTACTCTCTACAGTGAGTACCCATAGAATCAAACAAATTTGATAAAACCTTATGGGGACAAAAAAAATCACTGAGATATGTCAAACATAAATTTGAATTTGCACATCTTGACATTAAAAATTTTTGTGTGCCGTCATTTGCTTCCCAGATATGACGACTTCGTCAATTTTTAATGAATTTTCTTTAAAAAAATTAACTAATGAGGAAATCCCGACTTTTGAATTTAAAAAAATTCTTCAAATGAGCGGTAGTTAGGCCCCTTAGAACTCATATCCGGCGTCAGTATATATATATATATATATATATATATATATATATATATATATATATATATATATATATATATATATATATATATATATATATATATATATATATATATATATATATATATATATATATATATATATATATATATATATATATATATATATATATATATATATATATATATATATATATACTGACGCCGATAACTCAACAAGTAATAGGCTGATTCTGATCAAATTTGGTGAGTACCTTCCTTTTGCAAGTGGCTTGCATAAGTTTGTTATCCAGGAAAATCGGCCTAGGTTTACCCGAAAAATTTTGTATTTTCTTTCAAAAAAAATTTATATCTCCCTTTCTGCGCCAGACTGTCAGCTTCTTCATTGCCTTTGACACCCCGAGTGACCCAGCACCCAGATGAGGGTGACCTCATTCTGCCCAGCGAGGTCGCTCGTCTCGTCTCGGCAATCACTTATCAGCCTGGAGTTTACCCGTGGGCTACTTAGGGCCTTAAGGGCTGCCTGGCTGTCTGTGGCTATGAGGATTCACTTGTTAGTGTAGCCCCTCCTCTTGTTCTCCCGCACACAGTGCAGGATGGCGTACATTTCGGCCTGAAAGACCGTTGCATGGGCTCCGAGGGAAATGCTATGATTTACCCTCGGTCTTTCCGAATAAACACCTGCTCCGGTCCCACGCTCCCCGCCGGATCTCTCCGTGAACCAAACGAGCGCGTCCCGTGGTAAGCCTGGTGTCTCCTCCCGCCATGCCTTGCGGTCGGGGATTTCCACTGTAAAATTGTTTTTCCTGCAGCTTCGCGGGCTCGCGAAGTCAGACCTCATTTCAAGCATGGGCTCCTTCACGATCCTTTGAATTTTGCAGTGGTCGCTAAAGCCTGGGTTAATTTTCAGTCTACCATTGCAGGCTAGTCTGTATAGTCCTAGTCTGGCCTCCACCATGATAACTAAGTGTAGGTGGGGCAGATCCAGCAACACCTCCATGGCGGCTGTTGGCGTTGAAGTCATGGCTCCTGTGATGCCTAGGCAAGCCATCCTTTGGATCTTGCCTAGTTTTGGTTTGGCACTGGATTGTGTCACCTTAGACCACCAGACCAGTGCCGCGTACGTTAACGATGGTCTGACCACCCTTGTGTGCAGCCAATGGGCCATACTAGGTCTTAGTCCCCACGTTTTTCCATATAGCCGCCTAGTGACGGCTAAATACAACAACTTACTTTACATTCCCGTTGTCAGTGAAGGCTTAATTACATAAAATAACAATTTGCCGTGAAAAGATACTCGGTGGTTCAGTGGCAATAACGTGTGCCTCTGAACCGAAGGGTACTGGTTCAATCCCAGGGCGCTCCTTGTATTTTTCAGTACATACTGCACAATTAACATCAACCGAGGTTGTGGCATTGTATTTGAGCAAGTTGAAAGTCTGCACGTTTCGCCGTAAAGCCGTCGGACCCTTGTCCATGCAATGTTGGGCACGTTAAAGATCCCTACCCTCCTTACAGAAAGGCAGGGACTCGGCAAAATTTCTAGGATAGTGAGGTGAAACTGCTCCCTGGCGTCGGTGATTGGCCATAGTAGCGGAAATAAACCGACGTTAAAGAAACAAAACACACACAGGCGTTGAATTTTATTTTCATTCGGACCCTGAAGAATGTAAAGCTGTTTCTAGAAGCCACTATTTTTTTGAAAATTCTGGGCCATTTTAGAATCAGAAAAAAGAGTTGTGGTAAAAAAAGTGGAAGGGGTGGTGCGATTAATCCCCTTAAAGAAAACCATGTTAAATAAAACTGAGACTTTATGTAGCGTTTTAGTCTGTAAATTTATGTTTTAATTTTTAAATGTTTTTGAGAAAAATAATTGCTTACGCCATTGCTACACCTTTTTAGGGAATGGCTTAGATCAAAATTACTAAATTAAAACCACAACGTAATATTTTTCAGGGAATCTTTCCTCAAATGTTCCTGATGTAATCAATGAAACACCCTGTGTAGAAAGTGTATCTTTGAATAAAATTATAAACTGCATTTTCTCCAATAAAATCTGCAGGATATAAAAAATAGGTACCAGGTGGCAATCAGTAACTTTGTGACCAGAAACTATATGAAAATTCTAACAAACCTGCTAACTTTTGTTTAATTAGTTAGGAAAAACTCAAAGACGCAGCAAGTGCGTTATGGTAGTGAATTTTCATAGAAATGATCTGGCACCAAATATTTTATTATAACTTGTTTTTCTTGTAACGTAGAAATCTGAATTTTTGTATATAGTTTACCTTTTATATCGTAAACCCACCCACCAAATTTGGTTATCATATCTTTTTATTTTTTGAGATAAATTTTCTTTTTAATGAAAACTAAAAATTTTCCCGGAAAACCACGTCCGATTGTCTTGACTAACGAACTTATCCAATCCACTTACAAAAGGAAGGTACATGCCAAATTTTATCAAAATCGGCCCATTATTTTTTGAGTTATCGGTGTGATATAAATTGAAACTGACACCGGATATGGGTTCTAGGGGTCCTAGTTCGCGCTCATTTGCAAAATTTTTTTCAAAAGTCGGGATCTCTCCATTAGTGAATTTTTTCTACGAAAAGTCACTAAAAAGTAAGCTAAAAATGTGCCTGTATTTTTAAAACAAAGCAATTTTTTTAATTCTGTGTACGTCATTATAAATAATTTTAAAATCGAGCCCATGTCTGCAACAATAGTTTTTGGGTAAAATCGTCAGTTACGGAAATATCTAAAAAAAAGTATATAATTTGGGGCACCATAGAATTAGACCTGTAGTGGACGTTTTTCTGGGAATTCTGGGAATCGGTATCATTGGTTGCCTAACCAACACAGGCGTTTAATCTATGGGATTCTTATAAGTGAGTCTATGGCCGCACCAATGGCCAGAATGATGTGATAATGGCTGCAC
This sequence comes from Tillus elongatus, assembly GCA_964006375.1. Taxonomy (NCBI): domain Eukaryota; kingdom Metazoa; phylum Arthropoda; class Insecta; order Coleoptera; family Cleridae; genus Tillus; species Tillus elongatus. Next base: position 229,235,709 of record OZ023262.1, on the reverse strand, counting down.
TATGGTTATACTTAAATAGTGAATTGTGGAATATCTTGGAATAATAGAAATAAAACTAGACTGGTATTAAATTGTATAATGCTAGTGGACTGTATCTACATGTTGCCTCCTCTAGTGAAAAGACTCTCGTGAGACAGCGAGATACGTCTACCTACAGATTTTACATTGTTGTCAGTAGTATATATTTATAAGGTTAATTATGTAAATGTATAAACAAACAGTATGTATTTAATTGCAAAAAGTCTTGACGCAGCAAATGCGTTATGGTAGTGAATTTTCATTAAAATGTTTTTATTGCAAATATGTGTTTTTTTTTAAAAGAAATCAGGCATCAAATTTGCTCTCCAATATAACCTTTATAGTAAAAACAATGTACCATATTTCATCAAAATAACTTTATTGTTTGACAATGTACAAAAATTTTCGAAAGTAAACTTAAAATATTCCTGAAAAAACTGGTTTCTTAGCCAACAAACCTTATAGGTTAATATCAAATTAAGGTATTCAATTTCAAGCATTAAAGAAAATTCCCTACCAAAGCGCACTTGCTGCGTCCTGAATTTCTTTTCCTACAAACATGCGTTATATTTCGGTGGAAAATGCAAAAATGCAATGTTCGATTAAAGAAAAAAAGAAAATTTGTATCACCAACGACTTATGGGCCAAGACACTCTATACTTAATGTACACAATTTTTTCGTATCTTGTATATATTGGATAAATTATATACTATAGCTTTGATGATTTTTACGAAAATTCGCCCAAAATTATATACCATTAAACGATAAACTCTATAGCTAAAACTACTTCCAAAGCATCACAGAGAGGGTCTATTTGAAATAAACTTTCTGGAAACATTTTAGTAAAATGAAGGACAATGACGATTGAAGCTAAGACTTCAGGGTTTGTAAAACATTCTCCTTGCGACATTTTCTTCATATAACCCGTATTAGTTTCAGTTTCCGCTACGACTACTCGCTACTAAGTACCAGAAAGGCGGAAAACACCACAATTTCCCCAATAAGCAGCCTAAGCAAAGCTTGAGCATGGAGACATCTCAGATGGGTTCGGATGTTATAGTAACACTCTGAGTTTAATAGAGTCTTAGAGACTTAATTTAATAGGCGCCAGCCACTATTCCGCAACCCGTGGCAAGGTTCAGGATGTTATTAGTACCCAAGAGGGGACTGTGATGGCTCGGTGACTTCACAATATCACAACGCGTAATCTGCCAGATCAATAATCAAACAAGGTACTACATAATCTGAAGGGTTATCAGCACTATAATACTTCTGTAATCAACAAAACGTGAGCTTGAACGACACAAACACAAGCAATGGTATGGTCAGCAAATAATAATGTCAGATATAGTATTGACCCATATATTCAGAAATTCATAGACAGCGACAGCATAGAATTATGCTACGATAAAACAATATGCTGTAAGGTAATAGGGACCGATATAAATACAGTAAGGTCCACCTGCTATATTGGTAACCACTGGTAGTTAATGTCACCAGCTATTAATTAACATCAGCTGTTCAATTACTGGTCCGTTAGCTCACAAACCATTTACATATGGTGTAATAACCTAATCAGGTTCAAATGTTCTGTCCGAGTGGCTGGAACAATGAAATTAACGTTCAAAATTAGTGTTACCTAGCCATCCCTCCAGAATAAAATTGTAAGAAGCGTGAAGCGCCTCTCACAAAGTAAGTAATAAACTTCACTGACTGGGTGAGGTTGACTTAACTAAACACTTGGAAGTGAAGCCTCTTCGTGGAGTTTATGTCCCTATGACCAACAATCACAGTTAGATGACCCTATAGGCCAGTAATCATAAATAATAATAACAAATAATAAGGTTATATTACTGGCCACAAGTGGCACATCGTATATTCACAAAATGATTATGGTATGGTGACGACCACCAAGTCCACCGACTGTATCGATAGCACATGGACGTTCACAGTCGCTAGATGTCACGCAAATTTAACTGAGATTTAAGATATAGCGCACACAAAAAAGGATATCTTATCGTAGGCAATGGCACAATACTTAGTTCACACAACTGTGTGAAACTGAAATGCCTCAATGAGGTGATTGCTGTTAATACTCATCTGTGAGACCGGGGCAGATTCACCAGCGTACACTAGGCCTGCTTACATGACCAGGAGCATCAAGGCATTCTCGTTACCATCCAAGCCGCTGCTGCGCTTACCCACAGTAACGACCATATACGTTACTTTCAATTACACTGGAATGGCAGTTACCCTAAAACATGAAAACTAATATACTGGCTGTAGGTACCAGCCCGCCCTGAAAGACGACTTAATTTTATAGGCTCAACGTGGTGACACCAATTCACAAAATAGCCACGGCTACGATAGCACGGCTTAAACACTCGAACCAGAAGAGAAAGCTCCACGGAACGGACAGCCGTCGTCTCGACGTACACATGCGCTACCAATTCACTCATGGCAACCTATAGGCATTGGATCGTCTTTCCGCTAATAACCATAGAAGGTAACTAGCCGTTCACACAATAAAGAAAGACAGCAGATGACCTTAGCACCGCTGTATGTTTACCATAGACTTCATAAAATTATACGAGCAGGAATACTGAAGGTATCACTTGCTCGAGGATTATGGTCGAACACAGGCACGGTCTGCGTCATCCTAAATAACTCACTCGGGTGAGATCACATTAAATAGAAACAAAACCTTATAAAATGATGACATATTAACAAAAAAATAAGCTACGACATCTTGGTCGTAACAGTTCTTTGCCTAATTGTTACCAATTTTGACGTTTCAAATCGCGACTTTGACGTTTTTGAAGAAAACACCAATTTTTTTTAAATGCCTATAACTTTTGGTCTTTTAATTTGCAGAGCTAAATTTTAGCACGTAATTTACTTTTAAGGATATAAACCAGCGTACTAAATTTGGTTGCTTTGTTATTTCCGGAGATATAAAAATTTTCCGAAAGAAAACACAAAACTTTCTCGGAAAAACTGCGCCGATTTTGCTGGATAACGAACCTATCCAAGCAACTTACAAGAGGAAAGTACTCACCAAATTTGATCAAAATTTGATTATTACTTTTTGAGTTAAGTTTGCGAGAACGTGTAGACCTAGCTGCAATTTCGTTTGATTTTATATATAATTTGGAGTTAGCAGAGGTCCTGACACAAGACAATATATTAGTTGTAGTCATTTCTGAACGTCACACAGTCTGGGATTGACATACTTAAACATTGAATGAAAGGCTTCTCCTCCAGACATCAAAACTTATTTTAGATTTATCTTACACACGACGCGTTTTGACACTCCAAGAGGTCATCTTCAGTGGATAAATTTGAACAATTCTAAAAAATTGAACTCGAAACTATACAGGAAGGTTCAACAGGTCACAACATCATCCATTGTGCTAGAGGCCCTGCAACACTACATCTGCATATTGCCAGAAAATTGTCTTCAAAAACAAAAATCAATGGAAAAGATCGGCGATTTTTAACAACCATGATGAGGGGCGGCCATTATGTGAACTTGAAACGGGCAGGGTGCTGCCCCTGCCCGTTTCAGGTTCACATAATTTATCCCCTGAAGATGACCTCTTGGAGTGTCGAAACGCGTCGGGAGTAAGAGAAATCTAAAATAAGTTTTGGTGTCTGGAGGAGAAGCCTTTCATTCAATGTTTAAATATTAGTTGTATGTATATGTACCTAATGAGCGAAACATTTTATACGATTGGGGAATTATGGACTACTGCCATCCTCCGAAGAAGAAGACTGTAAAAGTTCAGTTTTGCATTTAAAATTTTTGCCACTTAATCTACGACAAAGACAATGTTGCCAAAACTTTCAAATATATTGAGGGCTTTATTTGGAACATTTTTAAGGATTCACGATAAGCTTCAAAATTTTAATCAGTACAGAATATGGCCTGGACCTCTACTTTCGAGATTTCCTATTTTTTATTAATCACCTGCGTATATTGGTGAATACCGTTCAACTTATCTTAATTTTAAGTAGCAGCTCGTGATATAAAAAATTATGGGGCACAACTCTAAAAGGCAAATTGTGGAAAATCCGTACGCAGCCAAGTTCAAGGTCATTTACTTTTCCGGATAAATTTTATTTATTTATCTTAAAACATCTGTTAAATGTCACGCAAACTTACTACATCGAACTGTTGTAGAAGTAGGTACACACTCCAAATGTGCGCCGCGGCCGGATAAAGGTTGTGCGGTATGCATCAACTTACCAGCTCTCACTAGAGTGACGGACTCATTTTACACATGTCTTGGCGGTGGAACTAGCACTGAGGCCAATAAGTCTCATGTCCTTCTTGCTAAAAACCGTGGAAAAACTGCTCGACTGGCACATTAGGGGCGGTGTACTGGAAGCATATCCCCTACACTGCGGACAATATGCATACATAGCAGGATTCTCAACAGAAACAGCACTGCACTAACTGGTGCTGAAACTGGAGAATACGCTGGAGAACAGGGAGGTGGCGCTGTTAGTTGTTATAACTTCGTTATTTTCGGAGACACAAAAATTTTCTGATTCAAAACACAAAATTTTTTCGGAAAAACTAATGCAATTTTCCTGGCTAACGAACTTATCCAAGCCACTTACAAAAGTAAGGTACCTACCAAATTTCAATAAAAATCGGCCCATTATTTTTCCGTTATCGGTATCGGTATATATATATATATATATATATATATATATATATATATATATATATATATATATATATATATATATATATATATATATATATACACACATAAACACATATCTTCTCATTAGTGACTTTTTTGTTTTACGAAACATTCGATAAAAATAGAGCAAAATGAACTTCCAGGTCAATAATGTTACAAAGGCAGCCATACTAAACTATGCTTGCGGTATCTATCTTGATTGTATTGGAAATGTAAAACCACTTTTTTGTTGAATCTAGTGTAAGTAAATTTTAATTGAAAAAAAAAATTGCTTGTATACAATCAGGGTAGGATAGTTTTGTCTTGTTTACATCACCAATCCTCAAAGATAGAATTTCAAGACTCTTTAATAGTTTTCACTTTTAGCTAATTTTACTTTTTACAGAGGCGCTTGAATTATATCAAAATATCACAATCATGTTAACAGAAAAAGTGAGGAAGGGAGTAGCAACCCTCCCGCAGCTGCGTCGAGTGATAGGGAGGACCTGGGGACTTAATCCTCGGATCCTTCATTAGATTTACAATGCGATCATCAGGCAAAGAGTCCTCTATGGAGCGTTGGTCTGGTGGTGTGGTGTGAACCAAACTACCAGCAGGAAGTTGGCCAAACTCCTAAGGCTGGCAATCCTGGGTATCACAGGCGCTATGAGGACGACACCCTCAGCCACGCTAGAGGTTTTGTTGATGCTGCCACCGCTTCCCATGTGTATCAGAAGGGAGGCTATGGCGTCGCATCTTAGAATGTGAGACTCTGGAAGCTGGTGCGGAGAGGGAGCAGTAATGGGGCATGCAAGAGTCGCCAAGGAGGTGGAAAAAGAAAATTCCGATTTCCGCCATCAAGGTGCGGAATGCCGAGGACGATATTAGGTTGACTAGGCCATATACCCTCAGAATCCCCAGGTGCGCGAGAGTTATGCTCTGGGCACATATAACACCGCATTGGAAACAGAGGTGTACGCTATCCTGTCTGTGTCCAATAGACAGGATGTGAGGAGGAGCCCCGAAAAATGTGTATACATATGCTTGGATAGCCAGGCGGTCTTCCGGGCAGTCTGCGCGGCCAGAATCAGATCAACACTGGATCAGGAGTGCGCTGACGCCCTCAATGGACTAGCCAGGACAAAGGAGGTGCAACTGGTGTGGGTTCCGGGACACTGTGGCCTAGCGGGGAATGAGGTAGCGAATAATCTTGCAAGGCTTGATTACCGGTGGCCGTTCTGTGGCCCGGAGCCTGCGATAGGCATAAGTAGAAAGACGGTCTCTGTTGCCTTAGACAGGTGGACTGATGAAGCCATGGAGAGGCACTGGGGGTCGGTTGGTGGCTGTAGGCAGGCGAGGGACTTCGTGGAGGGGCCGGACAGAGATAAAGCTGTCTTGCTACTCGGTAGGAGTCGACCTACGCTTCGCCGCAGCCTTGGGGTGCTGATAGGCCACAGTGCCCTTAGTAGAAACCTCACATTGATAGGCGTAGAGAGGGATACCATTTGCCAGGAATGCGGCGAGGATGAAGAAACGTCTTACCACTACCTGTGTGAATGCGAGGCTTTTGGGAGTCTCCGAGCAGAATTGTTCGGTTCGAGGAATCAGGTAAGTACCGTCCAATCAAAGATCATCACGGCCTTCATTTAGAGGTCGAGGCGGTTTGGCGACGGAACCGAAGATGAGTAGAGCATGGTTTCTGGTTTGCTTGGGTTGGCAAAAAGGGCCCATTGTGGCGTTAGCCTCCCCACCACTGCTACTACTACTACTACTACTAACAGAAAAAACATAACCGCGGTGGTTTTTTGCTTTATACACTGCGAATTGTCTTTTTCGTTGATTCAAATATTTAAAGTATCTTCTTCGTTTATTCAACATGTCATTTTTTAACAAAGATGGACACACCTAGTTGCTAATAACTACTGTTTCTTTATACCTACATAACCACATATCCTACAGAATAATATCATATGCGCAGTTTGTTGTTAAAAACTTCACAGCAGTCGACGCTGGATGTCGGATTCAAGTAAAAAGTTGCACGTATTTACCAATAAATTACGTCCACTGGCTCAAAATTGAATGAAAATTCCTTAACGCCGACATATTATTAGGGCGATTTTACGTCAATTTGACTTTAAATGTTACTTGTGTGCTCTTGTGCCCCCTGGGACCAGGTACCAGTGTAAATATGTATTTAAGAGAACCACTAAAAGATTGTAGTTTGTGCTAGATGTTCTGACCATTTTAGATTTTCTTGCGTCTTTTCCATCTTACAACGAAGAAAGATGATTTAGCAGCCTGCCAACGAAGTTTAAAATAAACTTTATTTAATGTTGATGGTCGCAAAATTGTCGCTAATGACTTGACTAAGTTATGTTGTTTATTTTTATGTAAAATCAAAAAGTATGTAACACAAGAACCTAATGTAAAGCATGACAATGCATACTTACAGTCTTATTCATGCAAGACTTATGTACCAAATACTTACTTTATGCAGCAACTAGAAATAAAAATAAAGGCGGATTAACCTTATCTAAAACCTAATAGTCATAAATACAATACTTCGTGGGTATATTTACGTAAAAACAAAAGAAAATAAATCGTAAGCGCTCCACATTTTATAATGCAAAAGACACAATATTCATGAAGTCACCAAGAGGACCGAAGGTTGGTGGTCAACCGTCAAAATAAAGTCTTCTACGTCAGAAAACTATTGACATGTAGAAAGTCTTAGTATGCAACGTTACCTTTAAATTACCATACAGAGTTTCGATACATAGTCGATATTTAAATTATCCTGTCAATCAGACTATCCTGAATAGAATCAAGAATGATTCCTATTGTTTTCTTAAGGATTTAACAATAATGCAGAGATTAAGAAACACTATTTTCATAATATATAAAGAATTTTTTCCGCAACTTACAACCTTGTTTAAGAGATTACTAACGAAAGGGTGCGTATATTCTATGCAGGTCCAAAATTGTTTTAGAGAGGCCTAACAAAAATATACTTGACCTGATTTTGATACAGATTGCATTTGTGATGACGCAATTTACTTAGAAATATTATCAATAAATCACGTTTACTATTAGGTACTGTTACTACAGAGTCTCCCTAGTAAAGATGAGTACACTTTTGGACAGCCCAAATCTCCACAACACATCTTTCAATGACCTGACGATCGTTTCACTAAGAAAGTTGGCGTCATCAGAGGATGGGAAATTCTAAACCACCAAACATCACATTTATACTACGTCTTACGTAGAGACCGATACATAGAGGGACGGATCCCAGGAACATTTTTTGGTGTATTGTATTTTAATTTCCGGACGTCGTTTTTGAAATCTCGTTGTAATTTTACCTGACGAGTTTCGGTGTCTCTTTTATACCAAAGAGCGTGTGTAAACAACAGGTTATAAATCAATGGTGGAGCTTTGCTTAAGGCGTATTTTTACTTCGACATCGTCACAACATGTCGTCACAAATATCCCATCGGCAACAAAAATTTCCAAGCATTTTTTCCGCTTAAACGCCGTAAAAAGTATCAAAACAATATACCACATGATTTGGGAACGAATTTATTTTTGAACTGTCGGTCTAAAGGCCTGTAGGTCTGTCGGTCTGTATGTCTGTCTGTTTGTAGCCACGATAACTTATGAACGCATCGAGATATCGTCTTCAAATTTGTTATACAGTTAGCACTCGACAAACGAACGGTTCGAATAGTTTTTGGGTAAAATCGCTTGAGGCGGTAGGAGATGGGGGTGATTTGATGAAAATTAATTTTTTTTTCGTTAAAACTTGAGTAATATATCGTCTTGGGGTTTATTTATTAGACAACTTTTAATTTCATCAAACATCTGGTATTCTGTGCAGAAATTAAATTAGGGGTAGAATGTGTGAGAGTGGAATATGGTTCACAAAAATTTCGACATTTTATTTTGCTAAAACGGCGTAAAGGTCTCAACACATATAGAACACTTGATTCTGCAACGAAAACTTTTTGTATGTCGGTCTGTCGGCATGTACGTCTGCCTCTTAATAGGCGATATAACTTTGGTATCCAGTTGGTGTCCAGTTAGCACCCGACAAAGAAATGCTTCGAAATGTTTGTGAATGAGATCATTGCAGGGGAGGAGATAAATAAGGGTTATTTTGTAAAAATTGACATGTTTTCAATGAAACTCAAGTAATATAACGTTTCAAAACTTTATGGGTACGGGAATACAAATACTTTCTTTGTGGTCAAGTCAGAAGCCCTAAATTCATTCCATAAGAAGGTCTTTCTGAAGAGAATAAATTATCACAGCTAGTGGAAGTTATGATTCGATTTGCAGCATTGTTTTTATTGCCTTGGAGATATAGATACTTTCGTACACATCTAACTTCGCTGGTTGTGTAACATTTTGGTAAGTTTCATTTTTCTTTATCTATGTGGTGATTATTATCCCAAGTATATTGTGCCACGCATGACTTATCTGCACTACCCTATCTCAGCTGTGCCAAGTGTTCCTTAAATCTGGTTTCAATGGTTATTTTACTCTGCCCAGCGTATTTAATATGACACTCTTTACAAATTATCTTATAGATACCCGACACTGAAGTGGGTTTATCCTCATCTTTTGTATTACCTAAAAAATTAAGTATTTTTTTGTCGAAAAATCAGCTTTCTTGAAAATGCTCTCGACACCCCTTAAGACACGCGGTTCAAACGGTAGACAGACAAACTTTTTTTCTACTGTATCTTACTTGAACGTCGTGGATTCTGATAGCATTTTCTTTGTTCTGTGTATATTAATAGATTTTTCCACTAAGCAATCCGAATGCCCGTTATATTTAGCTACGTTTTTAATGTGGTAATATTCTACTATATCTACTTATACTTAAGGGTAACTGTATTGATCTATTTACTAAACAATTTAGGCTGGCCGTTTTTTCTGCGAGTCAATTGTAATGTAACTTAGAGTGGTAGTTTTCTTCCTGTTGACATCTAATTCAAGGAAGTCATTTTGTTAATAACTAGTACATCAACAAAAATAAATTGACTGTTAAATTCTAAATCGTAGATGAATTTTATTGAATAAAATTGACAGTTCAGTCTATTAATAAATTATTCTACTTTGAATATATTTTTGTTGAACACTGCAAAAATATCGTCCACATAACGAAATCATACTCTAGGAAAATCCTCACTTTCATTGTCTAAATCCGTTTCAAATTTACTCATGAAAAGGTCTGCCATGAATGGAGAGAGAGAGAGAGAGATAGAGAGAGAGAGAGAGGGGGAGAGGGAGGGGGGGGGGGTACCGTTGCGGTGGCTTGGATTGTTCAAAAAACTGATTGTTAAAGATATTTTGTTTTATACAAAGGTTTGTTAAAGTTAAACAAAAAAGCTTGGCTCTTCATATGTTCTAATATTTACTTAGTAACTCCTTAGTAAAGTTTTAATTAGATTAAATTTGATGGATGTATCTACTTTTTGAATCTTGCAAAACGCATCTTTGGCTTAATTTTTTTGCAACTGTTGCCTATCTGGTTAATAAGTGCATCACAACGGGGGAATTTCTAGAAGAACTAAAACCACATTATTAATTGCATTTCTCCAATCTGCAGACAAAGCTGATCTACGCAATTATAGACCCAGAGCTCTGTTAAGCATATTTTCGAAAAACGTAGAAAAATGGTTAAAATTGCGAATAGAAAAACTACATAACAACAACATAAACTGTTGGTTTTGATCTCGATCACTTTGGATTCCAAAACCATAGCAATACAGAAACAGCAGCATTGGCAGTTTTCTATTTTATTCAAAATATTGATTTGAAAAAAGCTTTTGATATAATCGATCATCAGATACTGCTTCAACAACTAAACGGATTAGGATTAAAAGTGCTAGTGGATAAGTTACTAAAAAGTTTCGTCACAACAGAAAAACCAAAACTAAAATAGGTGACTACAGAAATTAAATAAGCATTGTCAACAAAATAATTCCCCAAGACTCAGTCTTGGGCCCTGTACTATATCTACTTTAGGTAGATTCAATTAAGAGAGTTGAGCTAGAATGTGAATACGCAGACGACACAGTACTACTGTTTCAAGAAAACTTGACCCACAGCTACGCTATAAAACAATATAAATCAAGACTTGAGCAGATATCTAGATTGGTTACTCCAATACACATTAGCATTAAACAAAAATAAGACTGAGTATATAATTTTTAAACAAACAAATAAGCAAAATATCACTCCCCAAATAAAATTTATGATCAATTATTAAAACAAGCTAAAGAATCTAAATATTTAGAAATAAAACGACAAAAAACTGTCATGGGAAACACATATGCAAATAATCAACAACAAAATAATACCCTTGATTTAGCTTTAGCTAGATGCCCCAAGTTTATTGACAAGATGGCAAAAGCAGCTTACAACGCACATATACAAATCAAAATAATATATATGCTAAATATTTCGGGGCAATGTGCAAAAAAACATTTAACAAAGGTAACTACCGCACTAAACAAAACCTTGAAAACCTTATACAGAATACCAAGACTGACTCCGACAACAGAAGTATACGTAAAAACTGACTCTTACACAATTCAACAGCTGTATCAAAAATAAATTCTAAAGTGTATCGTTAACTGGAAATTGAAATCTAATATTATAATGAACAAAAATACACAACTACATAGTTAAAATACAAATCATATTTAAATAGACGCAATATATACAGATCATGAAAAACACAAATCTCATAGAATCCACTCAGGCTGGACAATGTACAAGCTGCCAGAAGAAATCAAGAAAAGCAGGACGGTAAAAATATTGACCAAGAACTTAAAAACCTGTTACAAAGAGAGGGTTATCAGTTAATCAAAAGTCTGGGCGAAGCAAGTGGGTTATGGTAGTGAATTTTTGTAAAAATGTTTTTTAATAGCAAAAATGAGTGTTTTTTTAAGGAAAGCAGGCATCAAATTTGGTTACCAGTATAACCTATATAGTAGAAACGATGTGCCATGTTTTATCAAAATAACTAAACTGTTTGAAAATGTACAAAAATTTCCGAAAGTAAACTTGAAAGTGTTCCCGAAAAAACTGATTTCTTGGTCAACCTTATAGGTTAATAGCAAATTAAACTATCCAAATTTGAAGCATTTCATAAAAATTCGCTACCATAACGCACTCGCTGCGTCCCGCATTTCTTTTCTTACAAACATGCATTATATTTCGATGGAAAATGGAAAAATGCAATAACATAAGGGGTGTTCGATTAAAAAAAAAAGAAAATTTGTATCACCAACGACTTATGGGCCACTCTGTGATTGTAAAAATATTTTTTAAGATGTAACTCAAGACACCCTATAATTAATGTATAACTTTTCTTTTCGTATCTTGTATAATAACGGATATATTGAGGTTTATTGATTTTGTACGAAAATTCGACAAAAATTATGTACCATTAAATAACAAACTCTATAGGTAAGACTACCGACAAATCATCAGAGAAAGGGACTATTTAAAATGAATTTTCTGGAAACATTTTAGTAAAATGAAGGACAATGACGGTTGCAGCTACTACTTCAAGGTTTGTAAAACATTCTTCTTGATACATTTTATTTCCATAACCAGTTTGATGTTTTGAGGAAAACCACAATTTATTTTTCTTTAAATGCCTCTAAGTTTTTTGTCTTTTAACTTACAGAGCTAAATTTTTGTAAGTAGTTTCCTATAATGACGTACCAAATTTGGTTGCCCTTACTTTGTTACTTCCGAAGTTATAAATTTTTTTCGGAAGAAAACACAAAATTTTCCAAGAAAACCTCGATCCATTTTCCTGGCTAACGAACTTATGCAAGCCACTTGCAAAATGAAGGTATTCACCAAATTTAATCAAAATCGGACCATTATTTTTTGAGTCAACGGTGTGATACATACATACAGTAAAAATGAGTGGAAGTAGTAAGTAATATAGTTTTAACGCAACTGATAACAAACTGACTTACCAATTTTGTTTGTAGGAATAAAAAAATTCTGGACACAGCAAGTGCGTTATGGTAGTGAATTTTTATTAAATGCTTCAAATTTGAATAACTCAGTTTTCTATAAACTTAGAAAGTTTAATTTTGGTACGTAATAAGGTATTTCCTAGGGCAAGATATTCAGCAACTTTCATTAAAATAACTTTGTAATTTTTGGAGAAAAAAATTTTTCCAAAAAAAAATTAAATAACTCAATTTTCTATAAACTTAGAAAGTTAAATCTTGGTACTTAGTAAGGCCACTACCAAGGCAACATATATAGTAAAACTCATTAATACAGCTTTGTTTTTTTCCAAAGAAAAAATTTTTTTTGAAAGAAAACTCAAAATTATCCCGGAAAACTTTGTCCGATTTTCCTGGCTAACGAACTAATCCAAGCTATTAATAAAATAAAGGCACTTGCCGAGTTTCATTGAAATCGGTTAATTATTTTTTGAGTTATCAGACGGATACATATACATATATATATATATATATATATATATATATATATATATATATATATATATATATATATATATATATATATATATATAAATTGAAACTGACATCGGATATGGGTTCTAGGGGTCCTGGTGCGCGCTCATTTGAAAAAATATTTGCAAAGTCTTACCATCGATACCTCTCTATTAGTGAATTTTTTTAAATAAAAATTCACTAATAAGTAAGACAAACACACAGATTTAGTACTACGTAAAATAGGCAAAAGTGATACGTACCAGTTTATTATTATGTATCAGAAATAAGCAGCGCAGAACACTATAAATTATTAGATTTTAGCTTATAATTTTTACCTTATATTTCCTACCACTTTTATCACTAGTTTAATATTAAATCATGGGTTTAATGAATTTAATATAAGTCAGTGTATATAGTTATGCATGGGAACCAGTTTATTATTTATTCTTATACGTTATCATATCAATTGTGGCTTTGCTGGAGTGCAGTACTAAACTACCTAGTATTAAACCGATCTATACCTAGTAGTGAAATTGACAAAGTTATAACTCGAAATATAACACCGGCGACGAGGTACGTGAGTAAATAATTTAAAACTAAATTCTAAATCTAAATTTATTGAACCGAGAATAAGTGTAATATTTATACGGTAAGATAAGGTTATCATTTCCGTTAGGAAATGACTACCTCAACTATGTGCCAAATACGTGAGTTTAAATTAAATATTTATGAGTGAAATATTTATAAAGCACGCCTGTTTAATTACTTCAAAGCAAGTGATATAACAAATGACATCAAGGAAAGTACGATTCTCCTGAACGTGTTAGATGAAGAGTCTTACAGATGTACAGCTTGTTTAGTCCAACCAGACCTGAAAACATGACCTTTGAGAAATTGGTAATAAAATTCGACACACATTTTACATCTTCTATACCAGAACGCTACAAATTTTTCGAAGAAAAGAAGTTCGAGACAGAAACCGCCAAGGAATGGTCAGCAAGAATTCGCTCCCTAGCAATGAACCTCGAATTTGGACCCAATTGGACGTTTATCTGCGATATAAATTCATGCATGGATTCGAAAAAGGCTCTGCTAGACAGATTGCTGAAGGAAAAAATATCCATCAAATTTGAAGAAATCATTGTGGTGGCAAAAAATAAGATGGCAGTACAATTCCAGAGACTCAACACCAAAGATTAAATAAGAATCATTGTAGCACATACGTGGAAAAAGAAAAAATTCTATGAAATGGAAGCAGAGAACTGGCAACACCGGCTCCACAAAAAGCAACAGCAGGCCAGTAGATAAATAATTTCAACTATGTATCGTCTATGGAAAGAGCAACCATGATAAAGATAACTGTTTCTGTAATAATTCTGCTTGTCACTTTTGTAAAGTTAAAGGTCAGTTTGCTACTGTGTGTAATAAAAGATTAAATCTATTAAATTGAATAAATCACTTGCAAATAGAAATAATCAATATTTCATGGAAAATACTAACAGAGAACAGCAGGATGATACATCTTTATATGATATTAATTTATTTTATGTCACAGAAACTTCTTATAAAGATTAGCCATTCAAAGTAATATTATCAATAGATAAAATAAATAGAAAATTTCAAATTCACTCTGTAGCTCTAATTTCAGCAAACCCAGAGCATCTATATTAACAAAAATTTGAATATTTGAAATCTTTAAATAATATTAATTTATTTTAGGCCACAGAAACTTCTTATAATGATTAGCCATTCGAAGTAATATTATACAGGTGATTCATAAGTGGTGACCAAAAATGAAACCCCATCTTCTTTGAACAATTTTAGAGAGGGTGTGTCCTATAATTTTTTTTCCTATAATGCTTCATTAAAAAGATACAGGGTGTTGAAGTTGAATGTCAAAAAATAAAATTATCCAATTTTTTTAAAAAGTAGCACATATATTTTTCTGAAACTTCGCATGTGTAGGCTGTTATGGAAGGCGCGTATTCTACCATAACAATTTAATCGGCTAATCCATCAGTGGCGTACCCACATGTCATTGGTTATCCCTCAAGAAAAAAACGGGGACGCCAATGATTTTTTTAATTTTTTTTTTGAATCTTACTTTCATTCGTGAACAAAATGACTCTCTTGATAATTTTCTCTACGACGCTTATTTTACGAGTAAGCAATGAATCAGGTAAGCGTTTTAGAGCACAGTTAATGATTTTTAACCAGTCGTTGTTTAGTAGAAAATCGCGATGATACACTTTTCTCAGGCTTATAGTAATTTATGTATTACAATAAATGTTCAAAAAGGCCTCCATTGGCCTGAATAAACCCACGACATCTTTTTAATATGGAAAATTTAATTTCTTGAGGATTCATTGTTGCTTGAATATGACGAAAAGCATTATTTATCAGTTGTTCTAGCTGCTTTGGTGTATTTATTTGTTCACTGTAGACCAGTCGCTTAAAATCACCCCAAAGATAGAAGTCAAGTGGGTTTAAGTTCAATGATCTTGCAGGCCAATGTATTGGTCCAGTTCTGCCAATACATCTTTCATTATAATGTTCATGTAGCCATGTAACAACGTTTAGACTATGATGCGCTGATGCACCGTCATGCTGGTACCACATTATACCTCTTGTTGCTAGTGGAATGTCATCTAGAATGTTTTCTACACGGTTTTCTAGGAGCGCTAAGTACGAAGATCCATTTAAACGTTGTGGCAGGACTTCCATGAACAGTGAGCCGTTAAAAATACCACACCATAAATTAATGGAAAATCTATGTTGAAATATGCGAGTCCTTGTTGCATGTGGATTTTCCAATGACCAGGCATGCTCATTATGATAATTATAAATACCATTTCTTCTAAATGTTGATTCGTCAGACCAGAAGATTAGTTAAGGGAATAAGATATTTTGATTGTTCATTTCCAACATCCATTCACAAAAGACTCGTCGATGCACATTATCTCCAGATAGAAGACAATGAACATTCTGTCGATGATATGGAGGTAAGGCTTCTCGATGTAAAGTTTTCCAAACAAAGCTTTGAGAATATTGTAACTGCGTGGCAATCCTCCGAGTACTTGTAGCAGGTTAATCCATCACTGCATCCACCACTCTTTCTTCGTCTTCAAGTTGATGTTTTCTTCTACCATTAGCTCTAGCGTCAGCACGTTGTCCAATACCGCACTGCCGAAGTCTTGAAAACGATCGAGAAAAAACCCTTGGTGTAGGTTGACGGCGAGTGGGAAACCTACGTTGATATTCCCGACAAGTAACTAGAGCATTTCCATCAGCATATCCGTAGATAAAAATTATATCTACATACTCTTCTGAGGTGTACTCCAGTACAAGAAGTAAAAGAGTAGAAAATTTTGCAATTTTATAAAGTTTACCACTTACACCTATTCAAAATAATAACTTGTTAACCTAAACGTCAAGTGACACATAATGACAACTTTGTCAAACCAGACTACTACTTACTAAAATACAACAAAAATAATCGTCGCACAAAAAATTATCAAGACATTAAATTTTCCATATCAAAAAGATGTCGTGCGTGTATTCTGGCCAATGGAGGCATAACAGTGTATCATTGCGATTTTCTACCAAACAACGACTGGTTAAAAATCATGAACTGTGCTCTAAAACACTTAACTGATTCATTGCTTACTCGACAAATAAGCGTCGTACAGAAAATTATCAGGAGAGTCATTTTATTCACAAATGAAAGTAAGATTCAAAAAACAAAAAATAAAAAAAATTCATTGGCGTACCCGTTTTTTTCTAGAGGGATAACCAATGACATGTGGGTACGCGCGACACTGCTGGATTAGCCGATTCAATTGTTATGGAGAATACGCGCCTTCCATAACAGCCTAAACATGCGAAGTTTCAGCAAAATATATGTACTACTTTTTTAAAAATTGGAAAATTTTATTTTTTGAAATTCAACTTCAACACCCTTTATCTTTTTAATGAAGCATTATAGGAAAAATTTTTATAGGACATACCCTCTCTAAAATTGTTCAGAGAACATGTGGTTTCATTTTTGGTCACCACTTATAAATCACCCTGTATATAAAATAAATAAAAATTTTCTGATTTACTCTGGAGCTGCAATTTCAGCAAACCCAGAGCATCTATATAAACAAAATTTTTAATATGTGAAATTACTTCCTACAAATAAAATGTATTTTTATAACAGTTCAAAAGTACAGCCTATAGGTATAATGGGATGTTCATGTTGAATATAAAAATTTGAAAAGTAAATAGGTTTATTTGTTATAGAAAACGGAGGACCTCCCAGAGCGGGGAGAGATTTTCTGAATATTTTTAATATTCGGTTTTCCGAACTGAACTATGCTAAGTATAACATTGCATTAAATAATTTAATTTGTAAATATGAATCAGTTTTCACATGGTGTAGGTAAATTCACAAACGGTGTTGTAGATATTAAATTCAAAGATCATCAGGCTACCCCAAGATTTTTAAAACCCAGGCCAGTCCCATACGCTACTTCAGATAAAATTGAAAAAGAAATTAATAGACTATTATCTCTGGGTGTCATTGAACGCGTTGACTACAGTCGTTGGGCAACTCCGGTGATACCAGACCTGAAGAAAGGAGGGGATGGAGTTCGTCTTTGCGGAGATTTCAAGATTACAGTAAATTCTGTAATATAAATTGATCAACATCCTGTTACAAAGATAGAGGATTTATTCTGTAGTGTGCAAGTACCTTATCAAAATTAGATTTGTCAGATGCTTATCAGCAGTTGTTTGTAGATGAACCTTCCAAAGAATTACTAACAATTGCAACTCATAAGGGACTACTTAGATATAACAGATTAACGTACGGCGTCGCGTCAGCGCCGTCAAAATATCAGAAATGTTAGAAATTTATGTTTTGTTTACTGGATAGAGGGAAGAGTTATGTTTTTAGACGATATATTCATTATAGGAACTACAGCTTAAGTACATTTAGAAAGGTTAGAAACTGTTTTTATAGTACTGGCCAATGCAGGTCTGAAATTAAAAATAAATAAATGCAAGTTTTTTTAATATACTTTAGAATTTTTTATTTATTTTTATTTCAACAACACATCACGTGGGCTTACAGCCTAAATACTATCGTACCGTGGGTGTCGACAAGGAGGGAAGAGGCAACTTGTTAATTCTGGACTTGAAGGTTTGGAGGTTCGGGGGAAAAGGAAAAACATGTGTCGGCAAGGAATTCCACAACTTGGAAGTCCTCGGGATAAAAAAGCGGGCATAACAAGATGTTCTATGTCTGGTGACCTCGACAGTAACAGGGTGCATTCGCTCTGTTCCCCTGGTACATCTGTTGGGGGCAGCAGGTGGCGGAACTATGGAAGAAAGCGCATCTGAGCAGTGCCCGTGCAGATATATATATATATATATATATATATATATATATATATATATATATATATATATATATATATATATATATAATATATATATATATATATATATATATATATATATGAGAGAGAGGGAGGTCACCAACGGCACGTCGGTGGGCAAGGGACGACAGCCTTTGGGTGAGGGTAGGGTCACGTATAGCTCTCTTCTGAATAAAGTCCAGGATAGCGAGTGTAGAAGCGGCAGCAGCACCCGAGATGTGGGAGCAGTATTCGAGGTTTGGTCTTATTTGTGAAGTATATAAGGTATAGAGATTAGCTGGTAAAAGTATTTGCGAGCCCGGAAGAGGAAACCTTATCTCTTAGCAGCCGCTTCTGCAATTGATGTGACATATTGGTTCCAATTGAGATTTCGATCCACATAAGTGAAAAGGACTCATTACTTTGAATAACTTGGTTGTTCATTGTGATGGGTCTAGGGCTGGTGTATCTCTTATGAGAAAGAAAGCAATACTGTGATTTGGTGGGGTTTAATTGTACAAAATTTCTACTTCCCCTGTCTTTTTTTTTGGAGATCAGAACCCTCCATGAGTCTGCGATCCTCATCTAATTGGGCTAAAGAGACAGGCTTAGAATATTGTATATTTGAGTGGAGGGTGCTGTCGTCCGCGTAACTGTGAACTAGGTTGGTTGTGCTAGAGAGGAGGTCATTGATGTGGAGAAGAAACAAAGCAGGGGCTAAAGCTGAACCTTGAGGGACTCCTGCATAAATTGGATACAGTTTAGAGGAATGACCATCCACGACAACAGAAATGCTCCGGTTGGAGAGGAAATTTGCTGTCCAGGTACAGAGTTGTGGTGGTAGGCCATAGTCCGGGAGTTTATTAAGCAGCGCTGCGTGCCAGACCTGGTAGAATGCTTTGGATATGTCTAGAGCGACAATCTGGCATTCACCGTGTAGTTACATAGGCTTGTTCCAAGAATGGGTGACAAAGGAAAGGAGGTCGGCAGTTGATATGAATATCTAGGATATATAATTGACAGCGAAGGCTTACACACCAGCAAAAGTAAAACTGGGGCTATTCAGAATATACCAAGACCACTAAATGTATCGCAACTTAAATCATTACTAGGTACAATTACCTATTATGGCAGATTTATAAATAATTTACCTTCAAAACTCTATCCATTGTATAGTTTGCTAAAAAAAGACACTATTTGGAATTGGAATGATTCATGTGAAGCAGCATTTAACGACATAAAGTTGGATTTATAGTCAACAGATGTACTCGTACATTTCAATCCAAAAATTAACTGTTGATGCTTCTTCTGTAGGAACTGGCGCGGGTTGAGCCATATATTTCCATCAAGTGTTGAAAAACCTATTGCATACAAGTCTAGAGTTCTGAGCAAAACTGAGCAAGCCTACTCTCAAATAGAGGAGGAAGGTTTGAGTATAATTTATGGAGTTGTAAAATTCCACCAATATTTATTCTTTAAAAAATTCACGTTGGTAACTGATCATAACCCACTTTTGGCTATATTTGGTGAAAATAAAACTATCCCGCCATTTGCAGCAAACAAATTGCGGCGATGGGCAGTTATTCTGTCAAATTATATGTATGAAATACAATACGTTCAATCAGGTAAATATTATGCTGATTGTTTTTGACGATTGCCATGTGATACTCGTAATTTAGATTCATTCGCTGAAGATACAGATATTGATTATTGTTATTTTTTTAAATCATGGTGGTTTAAATATCAATTCTCAAAATCTTAAAATCGAGTCGACGAAAGATAAAATAATTTCAAAAGTTAAAAAATTCACTTCTAACGTTTGGCCGGTCAAACAATATATTGACAATGACTTCAAATATTTTTATCAAAAGACATGAATTCAATAATCAACTACAGTTGTCTTTTTTGGAATCACAGGATTATAATTCTTTCAACTACGAGAAATTCAATGTTAAATGAAGTTCATTTTACAGACTTAGGTATAGTCAAAATGCAAAGTTTAGAAGACGATATTTTTGGGGCCCTAATCTGGATCGGGATATAGAAAAATATATCAAAGGGTGTAGCAGTTGCACATCATACATTTCGAATCCGCCAAAAAGTAAGTTATATAATTGGACTATCCCAAAGAACCTTACGTTGCGTCGGATGCCTTTTGAAATTTCATCCGACGCGACGTAAGAGCTTTTAGACACAACCAAATCAAAGATACCATAGAGAACAACAAGGGTATGAAAGTTCTACGTAGAAAGCTTGACATTGGAAAGAGACAAATAATAAAACTTAAAAATGCACAAGGGCACACATCAACGAACAGGAAAGATATTCTAAATATAGTGGAAGAGTTTTATGGAATGCTATATAAAAGCCAAAGTGATATAAGTCTACATCCAGAATCTGACATACTAACACGTAAAAAGATGTGGTTAACCAATGCTCGGAAATACTGATGGAAATATCACTAGATGAGATTAAACTAGCCCTGAAAAAGATGAAAAATCAAAAATCGCGCGGAGAAGACTGCGTGGTTTCCAATGCGATAAAGATTGGTGGTCCTTGCTTGCTCCAAAAAATCAAATCTCTTTTCAACCTTTGTCTCTTCAATAGTACGATATCAGAAACGTGGCACAACACCATCCTAATACTGGTCCACAAGAAATGAGACATCTCGAACCTAGAAAATTACAGGCCGATAAGTCTAAATTATTTACTAGAATAATTACTAGAATAATTACCACACGACTTGAAAAGAAGTTGGTCCTCGTCCAGCCAGTGGAACAAGCCGGTTTTCGAAGTGGGTTTGGAACCAATGATCATCTCCAGAGCGTCAAAACAATGATTGAAAAGACCATCGAATATGACAGACCTCTTGTCCTTGCTTTTGTGGATTTCCATAAGGCTTTCCGCACTATGGAGCTGGACGCAGTGTTGCAGTCCCTAGAAGCATGCCGTATTGACTATCGCTATTGATGATGATGATGATGATGATGATGATGATGATGATGATGATGATGAAAGAGCCTTGGGAGCGAATCCATATAGATTTTCTGGGCCCTGTTGAAAATTCTTACTAGTTAATAATACATTATGCATATAGTAAATGGCTTGAAGTATTCAACACAAAATCTATTGATTCAGCCAGTACCATCTCAATATTGAGAAATTTGTTGGCTCGTTTTGGGTTACCAAATGCGATTGTTTCAGATACTGCTCGATGTTTTACTTCTTGAGAGTTCCAGAACTTTCTAAAGTTAAATAACATTATGCATATAACTAGTTTTCTTTCCATCCGTTATCGAATGGAGTGGCGGAAAATTTCGTAAAAACGGTGAAACTGGCGCTGAAAAAGGCTCTGCGGTCCTGTACGGCACACAATAAAAACCTGATACCTGCCTGATAGATTTATATTTGACTACCGAAATAGTCCCCACTGTACCACTGGAGTGAGTCCATCGATGTTAATGTTAGGTGGAAACTTACTAACTGGATTTGATATATTAATTCCAAATAATAGAGAAAATAAAACACATGTTGGTCATGAAAATTCTCATCGGATTAGTGACAAGGTTAATAGGGAACACCAAAGGCAAAGGAAAATCATAAGGGTAATAGGCAGGTTAATTTGCTAGCAGATGAGATAGTATTAGTAAAAGATTATCGTTATTTACCAAAGACAAATTGCATCAAAGCTAACGTATTAGTAAATGTACATTTGTTGCTGAAGTATGTAAACTGAATTTAGTGTGGAAATGACATACTAATCAGATACGAAAATTACTATCATTGACACTCAATGTAAATAATTATGAAAATTTAGAAGCTTCTATTAGCACTAGTGGCGCGCGGTCCATGGAAGCAAGGGAAGCATTGCTTCCCTTAAAATAACAACTACATACCTAAACCGCATTATTTAAAACCCTTTTGTATTTAAAATATTTAATTTCAAATTCTGAAACTAATTTAATTATAAAAATTTTTATTTCGCAAGCTCACACACATAATTATTTATTATGCAGCATACTGTATTTGTATATACGCTCCTAGCAAGGTGAATGCGACCGATTGCGGACAGCATGAACCTGATCTTATACTACGAGTGGATGCATGCAATTACTTCAGTTAAATACACGTAGTCAGCAGGCAACTTTATGAAAGAAACCTCGACTCGGCGCGATGTACGCATGTTCTTAGAACGTGTTGTACTACGAAGACCGGGTGCGCGTTCAAAGCGAATGTGCCCGATTATTTCGTATATATAAGGAGTCCAGTAAGTTAAATACATTGGCATTTTATGATTATTAATATAGCTGCAAGTAGATCAGCTTTTAACAGCGGTGACGGTGGGGGTGGGGATTTACAAACTTTACAAACAAGTGGTAATAATAACTGTGATTGTATTGTATGTTTTTGATAACTAAAGGATTTTCAACTTCACTATTTGCTGAAAAACTTGCTATTATTAATATAGGTAGGCCGAAACCTACTATAAAAAACTTAAATACAAGAATTAAAACATGTACCTATTCGACATTTCAACGCGGAAAAAACTCATAAACAATATGAATGGTTAACGGGTTGTGAAAACAGGAATAAACTGTTTTGTTGGTCTTGTAGTCTATTTGTGACTGAAAATGGGTTGTGGAATAAAAGTGGGTTTTCCGACTTGAATAATCTACATAAACTAGTACAAAGACATGTTATGTCTAAAGCGCATTTACAGACCATTTTAAAATTAAGTGTCTTTGGAAAAACGCGAATTGAATACGCCGTTGACAAGCAGATTGAAATTCATCGCCAACACAATGAACTGGTTGATAAAAACAGAAACATATTAAAAAGACTTATTGATGCTATGCGTTTTCTTGGTCGCAGCATGGATTGGGCTTCAGGGGTCATGAGGAAACAACTACATCTGCAAATAGAGGAAACTTTCAAGACCTAGTTTCTTTAATAGCCAAATACGACATTTGTTTAAAAAATCATTTGGAACAGTTTAACGTTTTTCGCGGGACATAAAATCGCATTCAGAATGATTTAATTTCGGCTGCTGCCACTATTATTTTGAACAGAATTAAATCTAAAATTAAACAGACTCGTTTCATTGCTATTGTTCTAGATGAAACAATCGATGTAACTAATTTAAGTCAACTATCTGTAGTAATACACTACGTAAAAATGAATGGGAGTGTACAAGAAAGATTTTAGGCTTTAAAAATGTGACAGAAGATCGTACCGCAAACGCTCTAAATAAAATTGTGCTTAATATTATGAAAGATATTGAGGAGGCCGATAATAAATTAATTGCCCAAATCTATGATGGGGCTGCTGTTATGGCCGGACGTTTAGGAGGTCTTCAAGCTAAAGTGCGGGAAACGTTCTCCATTGCTCTATTTGTACACTGTTGTGTTCATAAATTAAATTTAATTTTATCCCAATCTATAAATCATATTAAAGAATGTAAAGTGTTAAATGGCTGCTTTTTTTCCAAATGTACGAAGCGCACACAAGCCTTAGACCCAATAGTTAAAAAACGTTTACCCAAAGTAGCTGCAACCCGATGGAACTACAACGGCAGGGTTGTGTTAACTGTATTTGAACACCGTGAATCGTTGATTGAACTTTTTGAAAACATCATGGAAAATAGCAAAAATTGGGGCACAGAAACAATAAATAGTTCTAGAGAATTTTTGGATGGTTTGAAAGGAGACTTTAATTTTAGTTTTTTACTTAATATATTTTCGGAAATATTTCAGTTTTCAGATAATGTATTTAACATATTGCAATGTAAAATAAATGACATTGGTTTTTGCCTGAAAAAAATTAGTGAATTTAAATCCATTATAATTCAAAAAAGGAATGAATTTGATAAGTTCTGGGAAAAAAACAATTGAATTAGGAGAAGTGGAGCCACGAAGAAAGCGTCTGCGCAATGATAATGTGGCAGACCTTCAAACTTCTTACCGCCGCCTTTTCTACGAAATTATAGATCAAATTCAGCAGCAAATTAACTGCAGATTTGATCATCTCAGTGACCTGAAATTTCTTGAGTTGTGTAGGTTTGGAGGATTTAATGGGATACCTTTCCCAAAAGATTCATTCAAATCATTATTTAACCACTATGGACATTATTTTGACAAAGCCTTATTACGATCAGAACTTGCAGTCATTTATAAACCCGATGTTATTGACACAAAAACTTACACTAGTTAACTTTTAACTTTCTTAAAACAATCAAAATTGGAAAATGCATATTCTGAAGTGTTCAAATTATGTGAATTAGTATTAACAATTCCTGCTACTAGTGCATATTTAGAACGAAATTTTTCTACATTGAAACGTATCAAGAGTTTTGTTCGGAATTCAACAGAACAGGAAAGACTTTCCCAAATTTCAATTTTGTCAGTTGAAAATAAACTCGTCCAGTAAATGTCTCAGAATCCACAGTTTTATGACGACATTATTAACGAATTTGCCAAAAACGACAGAAGAATTGAAATAGGTAGATTCTGAGATTTGCTTCCCTTATTTGAAATGTCACCACACGCCCCTGTGACATACTAATCAGCTACGAAAATTACTATCATTGACACTCAATGTAAATAATTATGAAAATTTAGAAGCTTCCACTGGCACAGAAAATGTAATTCAGAGTCCAGTAAATGAAACAATACTGAAAATCTAAATGTAGACACTAACAGTGCATACAGCCCAACAGCACTAAGCCCTACACAAAATATAAAACGTCGTGAGACATTACCTACATTATTAGAAATTATAATTGTTAATATTTATCCACTTTAATAATTGTATATATGTATTTTCAATTATGTATATGTAAATTTAAGTTTGTAAAAAATAAATATTGTATACATAGTAATAATTTGAGCAGGGGTATATGGAATGTATTTAATTTTATGTCAACGTATATAGTTATGCATGGGAACCAGTTTATTTATTCTTATACGTTATCATATCTATGTAGATAGGCATTGGAAATATATTTCTGAACATATCAATTGTGGCTTTACTGGAGTGCATTACTAAACTACTTAGTCTTAAATCGACCTATATATAGGTAGAGGTCGTAGGTACCTAGTGGTGAAATTGTCAAAGTTATAACTCAAAAGATAACAATAGATTAACAATGAGTAGCAGCTATTTTATACCAGCAATGTCGCTAACTGAGTTCTGATAAATTACAGTACCTAGCAAATATTCATTATACATTTACTTAAATCTTATATGCTATTATACTATCTGTGTTAAACCCTAAAAAATGTTTCACAGTATAATTACAAGCAAAAAAGATTATATTTATAAATTTGCGCCATCTATACCTACCAGTCTGAAAGTATAATGGTAATATAGACACCTATAATACCTAATACCGTGGTCAATAACCGCTCCCACACAGTGAGGTTTAAGTTTGTCGACTTACAGGTGTTTATGTATGAAACTTGCTTAGTCAATGATCTGGTTCATGACTAACTACCAGTCAATGATCTATTGCAGAAGAAACTGTTTGGTGAGCAACAGACAGAAATCTACCCTCAGAAGTCTATAGATATTCTTCCCTTTTAGTAATGATTGTGGTAATTTGTAAATGGAAAGCTATATTATTAAAATATTTGCAATATGAAATTACAAACAAAACCGGGAAAAACATTGTTAAATGATTTGTATAAAGGTAATAAGCAAGTCCATATTTTTATTCGTGTCATAGGGTAGTTTTCAGTTTGGGATCTATGTTCTTTCCTGCGTATGTTTCCTGTTACTTTTAGTCGAGTAGTCGATAGGTGGTTATATTTTGAGTTTTAGAGAATTTTTATTATATAATAAAATTCACTACTGGTGCGACTTTCAGAAAAAAATGAAAACAAACGGGAATTGGAGCCCCTAAAACCAATATTTAGGGTCCGTTAAAATGTTTATATTTATATATTCCTACATTATATATATATATATATATATATATATATATATATATATATATATATATATATATATATATATATATATATATATATATATATATATATATATATAATAGGATTTATAACACGGCATTTCTGTACTATACAAGGAGAAGGGTTAAGGGCAAAGCAGCAAGGAGACAACCGCATACACGTGTTTCAAGCTTATTAGCCATCATCAGTACGGTATAGCCAGATGAAGATGGGAACATTCTGAATGAAGATGCAAAAATACACGGAGTCACAACAGGCAACCAGTGCACAATTGCAGCAATTGCTGGCTATACCGTACTGATGATGGCTAATAAGCTTGAAACACGTGTATGCGTTGTCTCCTTACGGCTTTGCCCTTAACCCTTCTCATTGTATATATAATGTAGGAATATGTAAATATAAACATTTTAACGGACCCTATATATATATATATATATATATATATATATATATATATATATATATATATATATATATATATATTCCATGATTGTTGTTGCCCTTACTTGGTGAAACTGGTCCATACTACATACAGACTTGGAGACTACTTCTCTGGCTTCACTGTTGGTTTTCGTTTTTGTAGGTGAAGGACGTAGCCAGCGCGTAAGCTAACTGGAGCAAGTGGCCCTTATGAAATCTGGAAGTTCTAGGATGTTCTTCAACGCTTCCCTGAGAATGCTGTCAACCAGTGAAACTAGTCACAGAAACACTGGGTTTAGATTCGTGGAAACTTCTTCACTAACGACGTTTCGCTGCTTCATGCGCGACTTCCTCAGTTTTTAAAATTTATTTTATATTAATTTATTAACCACAAAGTGTAAGAATTAGTGCGTTCTACATTTACCATTGAGGGCTGTAAAAATTGAAAAAGCCATTTTGGAATATGTTTTTCCTTTAAATTGTTGGAAGGTATGTTTTGACAAATTATTAAGATTTACATCCCACCTGTATGTTACAAATAAATAATTTGTCAAAACATACGATTCAATCATTTAAATTTTCCTTTAAATCATTGGAACCTATATGTTTTGACAAATTCAAAAAATGGCTTTTTCAATTTTTACAGCCCTCAATCGTAAACGTAGAGTGCACCAATTTTTACAGCTTGTTGTTAATAGGTTAATATAAAATAAATAAAAAACCTGAAGCCGCCCATGGAAGGGTGAAACGTCGTTGACTCAAACACACAAATTTTGTTTTAATTAATGTTTATTAATGAAGAAGTATCCACGAAACTAAACCCAGTAAAATATAGCACAACTCTTCACGAAAACAAGAGACCATGAGCATATTTATGGTGTGCTTATTAAAACCTGCCACCTTATAAATATCGGAATCAACAAAAAAGCCGAGACGCGTCGACCGCATTTTCAAGCGGGATACATTAGTGTCTTTGAACCTATCCCTTAGGCAGTGATGTAGAGTATCCTCAAAAAATTTTAACCGCACCTTATTTTGAGTGACACCCCATTTTTAACCTCAATTCTGCTCACTCCAACATACGACTTTTACAGTTTTCGTTTGGATATGGAAATACAATCATCAATTAGAGAATAAGACAGAATATTAATGAATTAAAAAATGTTTGGGACGCAGAAGTGCATTATAGTAGTGAATTTTCATAAGAATTGTACACTAATAGTAAGGTATATTATTTGAACTAATTCTTTAGATTTAAGTGGACCTGAGAGACCGGTTTTAGAGGTCCCAGTTAGTGATTATTTGAAGAAGTTTCTATTTTCTATGGAAATTAAAAAATTATAATTTGGTAGAGATTTATGTAAGTACTGCACGTCTCTTTAAAAAGTTGTGTTACAAATTTCATTAAAGTCACAAAAGTTTTCCAGAAACAAATTAATCATTTACAAAAGGAGAATGTACTTGCCAAACCATAAGTATGGCAGCTATTTTCCTTTTAATTGCTTGGATGGTTTTGTTTTAGTCAACCAAATCAAAGTAGGTTTTGCAAACCAAACAACAAAAAAGGTCTTTTTCTAAAAAGCGCCGTGTGCTAACCTGCAAATTAACCAAAAATTACATTTCTATTTACAAAACGAATGTACCTGCCAAATTATAAACGTGGCAGGTATTTTTTACTTATTAGTCGCTGGGATGATCTGTTTTATCCAACTCAATCGAACCAATTTCTGCAAACAAAATAACAAACCTGGTTTTCTAAAGCAAATTTCTCGTTGCCTGTGAAACTCATTATGTTATTCTTTAAAGTTAGTACCCACACTGCTTTTATATAGGTTTTAGTATGTATCAAAACTGAAGATTCTAGTTTAATGGGAAACTGAATTATCACCACTTTTAATTTTTTTTTAGTGAAAATTCACTACCATAACGCACTTGCTGCACCTAAACTCTTTTAAACACTTCATGTTTTTCCTTCTCCTCCGAACCTCCAAACCTTCAAGTCCAGTATTAACATGTTGCCTCTTTCCTCCTTGTCAACACCCACAGTACGATAGTATTTAGGCTGTAAGCCCTCGTGGTGTGTTGTTGAAATTAAAAAAAATATTTGCTATTCCTGTATACCTGTATTCCTGTCTACTTTTTGAAAATGAAATAAATAAATATCAACAATAAAAAATTTTGAAATTAAAATTTAATAATTTACGCTAAACATCTGTTTATAGGTACACTTTAAACTACTGCATATTAGGTAGTTTCATTTACCTCAAATTTTCCATATACGAGATGAACAGTAAATAAAAACTAAAAGTAAACAATAAGTACCTTATTCTAATATTCTAGGGTGTTAGCGGCAGCTGAGTCGATTTAGAGGTTATCTTCTTTTTATTGTTTGTTTATGGCGTCTGTAAATAAAGAAGAAGAAGGGGATAACCTCGAATTCAACTCCCCCCTGCTGACAGTTGTCAAAATAAAAAATGACAAATAGGTAATTGGTATTGTCAGATTTAATTAGAAGAGCGAGATGGCTTTTAAATACCCTTAAGAATGGGAAGCTTAATATTTATATATAATAAAGCGTAGTTTTAGATTCCTTATAAACAAATTGAATCACTTTCATTAAAATTTTTATTTATTACTATATATTTTTCTGATATCATGCGAGTTTTGGCAAATGGCAACCCCGCTGATTGTTTATTGTGACATATTTTTGTAGCTTGTTCGTTTGAAGTTTCATTTGGAGCATTTTTTTCAATAGCAGCGTAACCCTGATATATCTGTCTGACCTTGTCTAACATTATAGGTACCCATTCAGAGGTAATTTCAGGTAATATCGTAAATTATTTATTTTTATTTGGTTATAACTCAAAATGTGCCAGCCAATTAAGTTAATTTTTGGTAGAGAGGACCAGTTATACGTTATCTATATGAGTGTAAAGTTTTAGTTTCATACTTCTAGTAATTTAAAAGATATTGCATTTCAAACAGTTTTTTGCATTTTTGCTAAAAGTATTTTCGTGTCCAAACTGTCTAACGAACTCATCTAAGTCATTAAGAAAATGAAGGGAATTTCAGAATTTGGTTTTGATTGGTGAAGTATTCTTTGAGTTATCGGTTGGCTACGCACACACACACACACACAAATATATATATATATATATATATATATATATATATATATATATATATATATATATATATATATATATATATATATATATATATATATATATATATATATATATATATATATATATATATATATATATATATATATATATATATATATATATATATATATAAACTTTTCAACTGACATTGGATTTGGGTTCTAGGTGCCCTAATTCGCGCTCATTTGAAGAAATTTTCCAAAAATCTTACCATGCGTACCTCTCTATTAGTTAATTTTCCTAATGAAAATTCACTATAATGTTAATTAATTAAATGTTCAAATTGTTCCCCCCTTCCCCTACTTACATACAATAATGACATCTTTGTTCCAATTCCGAACGAACATTTTGAGGCACCTCGAGCATTTTCTGACGACATTCTTCAACAATTCGCCGACCAAGCTCCTCAGGTGAGTTTGGTCGTGTTGCATGAATTTTCGGACTTCAATGTCCCCATAAAAACAAAATCTATGGGTGACAAATCTGGGAGGCCACTTAATTGAACCCTTCCGCCCATTTCAGTGATTAGGTAAGTTCTGATTAAGGAAATCACGCACAGCTGTAGCTACAATGTGGTGGAGCACTATTCTGCTGAAACCACACATCTTCTTCTGCCGCAGCGTTGTTATTTTCCAGTACTTCCACAATCGTCGAATAGATATTCGTTTCCTGTAGATCCAGATACAGGTTTCCATCCAGATTTCCCGGTAGGAAGAAAGGCCCAATATACGCGCACAATTGTTCAATTTCGCGGGATGCTCCGTATGACTTTCACGAAAAATTCTCGGATTTTCATCACTCTGCTAGCTGCAATTATGGAGGTTAACTTAGGCGTCCAGTTGGAAAATACATTAATAAAAAAAAACAGATTAAGTAGAAAAAGGTTGGATTCCTTCTGACATGACCACTCATTTCTTCACAGAATTACATCAGGATCGTCTTCGTTAAGTCCCTAGACCCAATTAATTTTGGATAGGTGGTACTTATTACTTTTTAAGATTCAGCAGCAACTAGCTACAAAAATTCCTAAAGTACTGGCAAGTTTTCTGACACTCAAATTTGGTTTCAATGCGTGATCTGATTACCCTCATTACGTACGACCTGCTTACGTTGATGCCTTCTGTTTGCAAGTTATCAACATTCTTCATAGTTGGCAATAGTTTTCTTCCGCCAAACATATTTCGTTTGGCGGAAATATCTTAATTATTTTATTATCTATCGGACGTGCTTCTGCCGATGTCGGTATTTTTTGTAAAGTAATCTATCAAGAGACTACCCATAGGCTGAGGAGCGAGGTTCATACACTTTTTATTGTTACTATATTTAGAAATTATATATATATATATATATATATATATATATATATATATATATATATATATATATATATATATATATATATATATATATATATACTTTCGAGGCGTTTAGCTGTCCTGGTTGCGTAACTATTTTTATTAATTTTAGACTATCCTCATTACTCATTAACGTGGTAATTATTATTCCAAATATGTCGGGCGACGGCATATCTATCTATAGTATCGTAACTTAATTGTGCTAAATCTTCTTTGAATCTAATTCCAATAGATCCTTTTGTTTGCTCGACGTATTTAAAATCACAATCTTTAAAACTTATTTTATACACTTCCTACATTTTGGACGTACTATCCTTGTCTTTTGGGTTACCTAGCAAGGCAGGTAGGTTACCTAAAAGACAGGGTAGATCTTCAGTCGCCCTACATATTTGAGATCATAAAGACCACGTTAATTAGGAGAATCTAAAATTATAAAAAATTGTTAGACAACCAGGAAAGCTTAACGCCTTCGAAAGTATATATATATATATATATATATATATATATATATATATATATATATATATATATATATATATATATATATATATATATATATATATATATATATATATAGCTAAATATAGTTATAATAAAAAGTGTATGAACCTCTCTCCGCCGCCTAGGGGTAGTCTCTTGAGATTACTTTACAAAAATACCGGCAACGGCACGCCTCCTATTTCGTAGACGACTTGTTTCAAGTGCCCCCATAAAAAGGTGTCCGGTGGGTTGAGATCCGGACTGCTAGCAGGCCAAGGTATCGGACCGCTCCTCCCAATCCATGTCGTATACTTGGCATTCAAATACTGGGTGACTGCTCTTATATTATGAACTATAGCACCGTCCTGTTGCCAAACAAATGAGTCATTTAGTCCAGCCTTACTGTCTGTTATCTCTGTTTGCAGCAATTCTAAGTACCGTGCCATCAATAAACACTGGCCCTAGAATTTTATTTCAAACCATGCCACACCAAACAGTCTGGTACCCATGATTTTCTATTGTGGCAACGGTGTGTGGGCTGGTGGTAGCCCAGTGGTAGATGGTTGTTGCGTGGGTTGTGTTGATCGGATGCTGCGAAAGACGATTCATCGTTAAATGTTATTGTTGCGTTTTCGTCGGGTTCTGGATAAGTGAGACTTTAAATTTTAACAAAACAACTTTATTTACACTCTAAATATGGATACAATAAAATTTCTAGAATGTCTCTCCCACAAAAACACTTAATTTACTGCCCTTACAATTACTAATCTCCACACAAGTCTACACTGGTACTACAGTAGCTACTCTCTTGACACTTTATACTGCTTCTTCAAGTCACTTGTAACGGTATAAATTGGATAGCTAAACATCTAAGCTAATTTGGACGTATTTGTGGTTCCTCCCCTGCTTTGTAAAAAGAATTATTGGCGACAACTGTGGTTAATTCTTCTGGATATCCCTCGTATAATGAATCGAATTTAGATCTTTCGTAAATTATTTATATTTGTATTACCCCTGGTATATCGGGCCGGCTTACACGCTTGCGTTGCCGTGGCCGTAGTTCGGAAAGGGTCCGCATGTTGAAGAGGATAGATGGCTGGAGACGTATGTGATGCGAGAGAGAGCGAAGGGTGTGGCAGCACCTGTGTTTTCAAGTCGGAGATATGAATGCGCCGAAAGTTTCGAGGGAGAGATTTCGTTGGTAACTTGTGGAGTTAACACGTGGTTCCTTCTGAGGAGCAAGTTTTGGATATTAAGTATCCTCCCTTGTGGATTTTGTTGCTCTCAGAATTTAATCTGCAGTCTTTCTGGTGATGTCGTAATGTACGGATTTAGTGCCGAAGGCTGTGGAGAAACCCGTTTAGGGGATTTAAGGACCACATTTATCGTATCCCGTTGTGGAATTTCGTTTCCCTCTCTGGAGGTAAGAAATCATCCTCTCTCTTAACTGTAACACCTTTAGCATTCCGTTACTTGTTGTTTTTAGGGTCCAAGTACCGGCTGAATTTCTCGTGCCGACTGGAAGAGTTACAAGTACCGGCTGAATTTATCGTACCGACGAAGTCTTTGTGTAGGGCGATTTTTGTGCCGAATAGCCTTGTGGTAGGCAGACATTATTGTATTGGGCGATATCTTTGGTAAATTCACGTACCGTAAATTTGGAGTGGAAAAGTCTCACATGGATGAGCGAATTTTTTATGTACCGAACAAAGTATATGGATATTGAATTAAATGGAGAATTGAATTAGGATCTCAGTAAGAAGGTCTCCCCTTTCGTTGTCGCATTGCCGTACCGTTATTGCATTATTCCCGTGGTTGCAGTCCCGTATTCCTAGAGGCCTTGGTTGGTTTGGAATTTGATGGTAATTAGACGGCCTAGAAGTCCAGGAATTTAAGTAAGAATTTTCCGTTTTGTGATAACGTATAAAGTGATAAGAGACAATCTTGATAAGGTACATTTTTAAATATTCATCTGTGTTAAATTTACTAAAATCAAATCGAATTTATTTTATTTTAACTTCACTAAATATGGTACAGATTTTTATAAGACCACTATTAATATAATTGCTTCACTTTTGAGAGTACCATTAGTTATCATTTACTGTTAGCATTAGACCAGCTTATTGATTATTCTCTGGGACTTGATCTTTAATCAAGCCACTTACCGTACTTATCACGTAATTAAGTAATATTTGGGGAAAATAATTTGTGAGCTTTGCGTGCACGAAAAGTGGAATTTTCCGTAGAACAACTATATTTGTAGTACCTTCATAAATATTCAGTAAAGATCTTGAGTATTTGATAGTAAGCCATTTTTGTGATATTATAGAGACTTAGTTATTTATATTTATTAATTTAGATCAGAATTTTAAAACAACTTTTAATAAATTCTTGTATGCCAAAGAAGCTTAATAAAAGCCCGTATTTTATCATATTTTAGGTGTTTTGGTTTTGTGTGGTTGTGTTTTCTTTTCAGGACTGTTGATAGATTAGATCATTACCGTTATCTTTATTTGCGGGTCTATGAGACCATACCGTTCCGAAATTTAATTTGTGTTATCGTAATTACATCTCCCTGGTAGCTTCCTGTGCTCGATTGTGGTTGGCTATAGTTGCCAGTGTGATCCAAGAATTCTTGGTTGTGTTGGATCTGGGCAAGGAAGCATATTTGTGAACATCTTGTTAGAATATCCGGGAGTGGAGGTTAAACAATCAAGTGGCGCCCCTAATTAAGATCTTATTTTAACCCACGCCCATCTCCACTGTATAAAAGCTGGCGGCCCTCTAACTTCCCGGTAACTTAGCTTATGCCAATGACAAATTAGATTTGTGGATAGGTTAGGAATTATTTGAGCATTTGTCATCTGGTATAAAAGGAAGCGCGGCGGCGTCATACACTCCAACATTCTCTTACTGAACTGCCTGTGCTGGCTTACTTCCATCTTTATATAGCCGTCGCACCTTCCAGTTCGTTCTCGAGCGTTCTATTCCAGAATGTTCCAGGACCTTCTTTTACTAGAAGGTTCTGTGAATACAGATCGGTCCCGTATGTATACAGGGGGATGTATATACAGGATGATCCAAATGTGGTCATCACTACTATGTTACACAAGAGGTGTTTCTCGAACTATAACATCTCTCTGCGTATACAGGGTGTAAGGGTTCTCTGCGTATACAGGGTATATACAGGGTGTTCGGAATGCGCAGACCTCAGTTATCCGTTCCGACGGGGTACAAATTGGTAACTTCGTTATTTTTAGTCCTAGAGGGTTGAGACTTCGCCTGTGGGGGGTCACCCCAGGCACCCCCAGGGGGTGGGGAGGCGGTGTTGCCAGATTGTGCAAGAATTCCCATATGTTGGGGAAATTTTGGAGATGTGGCAACACCGCACCTGCATCTATTGAAGTGCTTTGTAACATTATTTTAATGAGGAAAAGATGATCTTCCTCTTGCCGTGATAGCATAATGTGACAAAATTGTATTCTTCGAGTGAGATCTTGTTCGCGTAATCTTTGCACTATCATGACTTTGTATGTAGCCGTTTTTCCTCAGTGTGTTTTGTATACTCGTATACGAAAATTCAAGATCCGCGACTGCATCAAGAATCGATTTCGAAGAGTACGCTTTAAAATAGCCTAAAATCGTCACCACATTCTCATTTGTCAAGACCGTTCTGATCAGCTGATGGTTACCAACGAGGGAAAGATTTTCCTTAAGTCTCTTGACACCTCTACCAAACATTGTTCTGTGAGGAGCTCGCCTATCTGGATATTCTCCTGCATATCTATAACAAATTTATCACATTTTAGCATTAATGCTGGTTCATAGTGGGTACTTCAAATACACCTTCGTCATAATTATTATGTATTATAATATGTTCATAAATGTTTGTAATGAGTAACCCAATATAAAATGTATATAAAACAAGATACCCCTTTAAAATACTTCGGGAACTCATTCGTGTTACAAGAAATGTGCAAGTCGTTCCGGCAAAGACAAGGCCCTTTTGACCAATGTGCTGAGTATGCTCCTGACCTCCTAAACAGTTTCAGCTGCTCATTTGGTGCTCAAAATGAGCATTCTGGCTAGCATGATTATCAGCCAAAAACTGAAATCTATAGTTCAAACGAAACACCTGAGTTCTAATTAAGTTAATGGTGTATAAATTACAACAGATTATTAAATATGATGTCACTACTCGAATAGTTCAAGTTTTTCGATAATGTTAAAGTGTTACCAAAAACATCAAAATCCATGGTGCAAGATATTACCGAAAAAAATAAAATTTATTTGACTTTAACGCCATCTAGAGGCTACGCGAAGCACTTTTGCATATAGATAAATTCAATCAATATTTCTACAGAGTCCGGCAATAACGGCGCCTTCTTCTAAATATCACATTTGGTTTGAAAAAAAATAATGGAATTTGGAGAGTGGGTAGTACTCAGTGGCGTGCATATTTTAAAAATAATAATACATATACAGAGTGCTTATTGAAAGCATGGTAAAATTAAGTTTGGTTTATTTAAATAGGACAGCCTGTATATTATGACATGTTTTAATTCATCCGATCGCATATAGTCTAACTGTATTAGGTTTCCTTATATATAAAATGAACTGTTTCGCAATGCACATATAACTAAATGATACTATTCTGTTCTAACCAACAAGCATACTATTTCTCCGTTCCGTTATGAGTAAGAAGCAATAAAAATCATATAGAGAATAAAAAATATGAAATTGCTAAAAAATTATGATAGATAGAGAAATGTGATACAGATCGATGTAGAATTTATTCCTGCATTCACTGGTGTAATAATATACACGTTGTCCTATTTAAAAGAAATGACTTTTGATAGTTTGAATAATGTCTTATTGACATTGCAATTTTGAGCACCCTGTATTAAGTCGATCTGACGTTTTCAAAGTAAAAGGGACACACGTGTGTCTCCTCCTTTTGGTGTAAAACTGAAGTTTCTAGCTTTACAATTTTTGAAGAAATTAAATTCTAAAGCTACCATTGCCAAATATTAATATTTTTAAAAAAGCCTTTAAATCTCGAAAACAGTTGATTTTAGGTATAGAGAAAGCTAATACAGTTAGAGTATAAATGATCTGAGGAATTAAAAAATATAATAATCTACAGGTGTTCCATTTATATATACCAAACTCAATTCGACTATGCTTTCAATAAACACCCTGCATGTGTGTGGTTATTTTAAAAATATGCGTGCTACTGAGTACTACGCACACTCAAAATTTCATTTAATTATCGTGAACCAAATTCGAGATATAGAAGAAAGCGCCGTTATTGCCGGATCCTGTATACTCATTAGCTTAAAAATACCATTTCACTGCGAAAATTTTACTTATACAAAAAACTTACCTCCTCACAGCCTTCGACGCGTTCCTATCACTCAAAAAAATAACGGACATTTAAAACTGAAATATTTAAACACGAATGAAAAATAAAAACTAACTAAACTAATCTAGAACTATCCGAACTACTAAACGAAAATCTAACGCTAAACTAATTGAATGTATGAAAAACGATAACTTCTGATAAGGGAAAAACAAACGAAAAAATACTAAGATTACACAGAAAAATGAGCTGATAACTTTTTGATCGACGAAAACGATCGAACGATACTCAGAAACGAAATCATAAAATGGTATCAATGTCATTCAAAACAAGTGTCAGGTTATATTGACGTATGCAGCACTGAATAGATATAACTTATCATCCCGTCTCAAATGAAATACGTTTAATATTTTCACTGCCAAGTGTAGTACCAATATGGTGCGGAGGTGTAACTTTTATGATATTTTGAAAATACAAAAAAAATATGGCAAATTCGCTTTTCTCGCGTTTTATACAACTAAAATATAACCAGAATATACAGGTCCGGCAGAGCTCTGTAACGGAAGATACCACCGTTGATGTGGCAGATAGAGCAAAATTCGTCAGAGGTAATTTATTCACTGCGAACTGCTTTATAACGTAAAAATATTTTTTTGTCAGATGGCGTTGGAAATCTTTTGATATCTCTGATAATAAAGAAATTACAGGGGTGAGACACTTAAAAAAATTACAAAGATTTTGAAATTTTGTGACGTCATGTCTCCGAAACGGCTCGACTCAGAAATGCTAGAGTGGCCTACGACTCGGCATCGACTGTATGTGTCTGCGGCCTATCGTTCCATCAACGTTGGCCATGGATTTCTATGAAGGCGATGTGCAATTGTTTTTCTGTCGCAATGTTTGAACTCATCGCATGGTAGTTTGTCAGATGGCGTTGGAATTTTTATGATATCTCTGATAATAAAGAAATTAAAGGTGTGAGATTCTTAAAAATCGGCCTGTACATAATTATATATTTTTTTGTAGTTACTTCTGGGTTCTGATATAACGAGATCCGGTTTTTACGAGACATTATTGCTGCTCCCTTGTCTCCTCTTTAAATCCGGATTCTGCTATATATGCCTAATTTGTAATTACAATTGAAAAAAAAAAGAAAAAAAAATTGCTTTTTAACTGTTCACGGAAATTTGAACCAGAGGAATTAAAGAGGAAGTAAATAAAAAGCCAAAAAATAGTAATATTTTCATGGCACAAGCTGTCAAAAATAAAAAAGGTTTTTTTTCACTGAGATATCATTTGCTAAAGATGCCGTATCACAATTTTTGGTTTGTGCCAAAAACGTAAAAAGTTGCAAAACAATTGAAGTAACTCAAAAATGATGAACGATATCAAATTTTTTCCCTAAAAAGATGTATTATAATTCGATGGAAAATGCAAAAATGTAATAGTATATGGGTTGCTGTATTAAAAAAGAAACTTCGTATTACCAACTAACCATAATTTAGTAACTAAGTGAAGATTGGAACCTGCGATGAGCACTAATAAGTACACTTGGAGGACCCAAATCACCACAACACATTTTAAAAGACCTGACGATCGTTTCACTAAAGTTAGCGTCATCAGAGGATGAAAGATTCTACAAATGAAGAAGAATGTTTCATCCTCTGATGACGCTAACTTGGTTAGTGCAACGATCGTCAGGTCTTTTAAAATATGTTGTGGTGATTTGGGTTCTTCAAGTGTACTTATAATTTAATAAGATGAAGCTTAATATACGCTATAAATAACGTACATAATTTCTTCTTGTATATTGTATAATAACTTGATTTATATTCATATTCTACTATTGTTTAATAGCTTTATGAAAATGCGCCACCCTGTATATATGTAAACACATAAAAACTAAAACTGACCCCAGATATGGGTTTTAAGGGGCCTAGCTGGCGCTCATGTGAAAAAATCTTTTCAAAATTCAATAGCCGTGGTCTCAATAACGAATTTTTTCGACGAATATTCGCTTAAAATTATAGACTATTAGTCCGTAAACTCTATAACTAAAACTACTGCCACAGCGTCAGAAATCTGGGCCACTGAAATCCGAAAAACCGTTTCTTTTGTTTGTCGACAATTACCACGTTAAAATGACAGATAACATGAAATTAAAAATTTGTGAAGTGATTGTTTTTTAAGTGCATTCAATAAGAAAAATAGAACCTCGGTGGTTCAGGGGTAAGAACGTGTGCCTCTGAACCGAAGGGTACTGGGTTCGATCCCAGGGTACTCCTTTCACTTTTTCAGTAAAAACTGTAAATTAACATCAACCGAGGTTCTGGCATTGTATTTGAGCAAGTTGAATGTCTGCACGTTCCGCCCTTCGGAGGAGGCGTAAAGCCGTCGGTCCCGTGTCCATGCGATGTTGGGCACGTTAAAGATCCCTACCCTCCTTACAGAAAGGCAGGGGTTCGGCAAAATTTCCAGGATAGTAAGGTGAAACTGCTCCCTGGCGTCGGTGATTGGCCATAGTCGCGGAAATAGGCCGACGTTAAAGAAACAAAAACACACACACACACACACAATAAGAAAAATTTAAGACACTATATTTGTACTAAGTGCAGACTGGAACCTGTGATGGGCACTGATAAGTACTCTTGGAGAACCCAAATCATCACAACACATCTTTTAAAGACCGGACGATCGTTTCACTAACAAGGTTAGCGTCATCAGAGGATGAAAAATTCTAAACTGCTTACTACTAAACATCACCTTATATACTGAGTTTAAGGTAGAGATCGATATACCGAGAGGGAGACTAAATCGCAGGCAGATTTTCTGTGTATTATATTTTTATTGCCGGACGAGGTTTTTGAACTTTCTTTATAACTTTAGCTGGC
Source organism: Tillus elongatus (assembly GCA_964006375.1). Taxonomy (NCBI): domain Eukaryota; kingdom Metazoa; phylum Arthropoda; class Insecta; order Coleoptera; family Cleridae; genus Tillus; species Tillus elongatus. The sequence goes on along the minus strand of OZ023262.1, from coordinate 229,195,451 downwards.
AAGTTTCGGAACATTCATCTGTATCAGAGACAGAGGGCAAAAAAATGACTATAAATCAGTGGCGCCGGTCGGGTTAAGGAACGTTTTTTTTATTGCCTTAGAAATATAAATACCTTCGTACGCATCTAGCTTCGCAGGCTGTCTAAAATTTTTAATAAGTCTCAGATTTTCTTTACCAATGTGGTGGTTATTATCCCAAATATGTTGTGTCACGCATGACTTGTCTGCACTACTGTATCACAGCTGTGCCAGCTGTTCATGAAATCTAGTCTCAATGGTTCTCTTAGACTGCACAATGTATTTAGATAACAATCATTACAACCTATCTCTTAGATACCTGACATTTCATTTGCTTTATCTTTATCTTCCGTATTACCTAACAAATTTCTGAAATCATTTTTTGTAAAAATACTCTCGAGACCCCTTGAGATACGCGGTTTAAAAAAAGCATTTTTTATATATTTTATCTTTCCTGAATAGCCGCAGCCAAGCAGTTTCTACTATACATACGCAAATGTTTCCTGAATGTCGTGCATTCCACTAACATTGTCTTACCCGCTGGAACTTGGCCTTCCTGTGCCAAGACACACACCTCTATGTCAATGCACCAGATGTCCCTAGCGTTCTCATAATTTCAGCTTTCTCCGTTTTTTGTTACATGTTGGCATGGTGACTCGTCCTTAGGCCCGTCTGGCTGGCCCCTTTCTCTCAACATGAAATAGTGCTTTTCTCACACTGTCCTAAATACATCGGTCTACTGTCAGGTAGTCCGATATAGCGGTTAATATGCCCCACTTCAGTCGTTTTTCGCGTTCCGTCGAGATTTCGTTCCACTCATTGCTGGGCCTACTCCTCTCAGTTTAAGGTTACATACCTTGATCAGAAGACACCTTAGGGTAGCCCGGCTGTTCTGAGGTTTTGGGTTTTTCTCTCTTCTCTTCACTCTGGCAGGATGTTACCGCCCCTAGCCCTTCAGGCTCTTTAGCTGTTCCCTTGGGTCCAGCATAAAATAGTGCTTTCACACTATTTTAAATGCATCTATATACTGGAAGGTATTAAGATATAACAATAAAGCGGCCAAAATATATTTTCCATAAGTAAGACTTTATTCGCAGCAGTTGGTCTGGTTCATATAGTTTCATAAAACCATTTACCTTCTGTGGTTTCCCTTTATGCCCATCTGACAGAAGTTCTCAGTCTGTTATCTCTCAGTTGGCACTCCTGTCTCATATGTCATAACAGAAAAGTAAGCTGTCAATGAATCACATTTGTGCATGAAATATTTTCTGAAAGTTTTTATTTAAAAAAATGTTAAACCATGTTTTAACGACGTAACCATGTAAATAAGGTTATATACTGTGTCCTGTTGTATTCTGTGTGTTTGTTGTTTGTGAAGTATTATAATCCAGCAAGATGCCTCACTCCCATGTTCTGTTCCCATCCTGGCTGATTCGCATACTTTGTGCAGCTTTCACTCTGTAGTTCTGAGTTATTTTTGAATTATATATCATAGCTGGAACTATCTCTAGGCTCCTGGGAAAGCACAAAAGAGCGTGCGAATTATAGAGCATGCTTTAGCAAATATCCTGCGTTTTAGTGCCCATGTAGAATTTTAGGTCGATAGTCCTTATTCAGACTTTATATTATATATATATATATATATATATATATATATATATATATATATATATATATATATATATATATATATATATATATATATATCTGTGTGTGTGTGCGTGCGTGGTGTCTGTGTGTCACACCGATAACTCAAAAGATAATGGGCCGATTGTGATTAATTTGCACAGGAGCCTTCTTTTTGTGAGCCATGAAAATTGGACTAGGTTTTTCGGGGAAATTTGGAGTTTTCTTTCAGAATTTTTTTTCTCAAAAAATAACAATGCTATGGCACCCATATTTTGTTTGTAGGTTTATGCTATTAAAAGTAAACTGCCAAAGTTCAGATCTGGACGTTGCACGAAAAAAGAGCTATTAGCATTCAATAAAAACAAACTGTTTGGTGTCAGATTATTTCCATGAAAATTCACTACCGCAACGCACTTGCTGCGTCCAGACTTTTCTAAATATGGGTACAGTTTTCTCCTAGAAAGCTTTGTAACTCAAATTAAATCTGTAATTTTTAAAAAGACTTATAGTACCTAGATATACCAAACTCTAATTTTCTAGCTTCATAGGAAATTAAGTTTTTAAGTTTAATTCTTAAACTGAGCTAGAACACAAGATTCAGATATTTTTCATGATAATAGAGTGATATCGATGGTAACACTTTCGAAAAAATTCTTCAAATGAGCGCGTTTTGGGACCTCTAAAAGCGATGTTCAAGGGCTATTTACATTTAAAGTATTAATTTTAGTAATATTCTCTGGTAATAGAGTACAATTCTTATAAAACTTCACTAACATAGCACACTTGCTGCGTCCCAAATATTTGACTTTTGGGGTTAGTTTGATTAAATCGTAATATTTTGATCCGAACAAGCTGCTCCCTGTACTTTTGGACCACGCTGTATAAACACAAAAAAACGAATCGTTGTTGAATGGTTACTATGTGTTCTAGGGACCTAATTGGACGAATATATAAATATTTTTTTCTATTAGTACCGTTCTTACGTTAGATCGAAAAATTAATATTTGTTTGGGATTTAACTTTTAATCAAGTGAAGGCAGAGCAACCTCTACTTTATATTAAACCTGTATAATTCTTTTGCGTAAGGTTACCTACCTGGGTTCAGGTTCTTTATTGAACGCGTTCAAATATGGCTCATAATCTGTTCACCGTTTAAAATCTGAGGTCAGGACATAATTCTGTAATACAGCTGTCGGCGCACAGTGATCTCGGTCCAGAAGCTGTCAAGACCTGGAAATTATTACCGCCTTTTTTGTAATGGCCGTCTATGCACCCTTTTCCTTTCTTTCCCCCTAAAATCACTACATACAGTTACCTAACGGTAGATTAAAGAACATGCTGGTTAGATTAAAAATTAATTCAATATGTTATTATGTTACAAGACCATAAACGGAAAATTAAAAATAATATGTACCTTACACATTTATTTTAAGTAAAATGTTTATTAGTAAATATTCGTAGAAAAATTATAGAGAGTGTCCCAAAAGTCGTAAATCAAACGCCACATGAAGAAAGGCTAGCTCAAGCCCTTTTATAATAACCCTATATGATCTTATCAAAAAGTTTACGGTGTTCAAGTTATTGACAATTTTATGAAAAAAATTAAAATTTTCAAATTTTAACGTATTTTGCCCCCACACATGCAGAAAAAAACATTTTCGGAATGTGATTTTTGTGCCTGTTAATCCTCGATAATAGCGTTATTGAACCAATTTGAAATATTTTGTATTGTTATTCAGAAAATCTGAAGTAGAAAAAAAAATTAAAAATCGGACATTTTTCCCCAATTTCTTTTATCTTGGAATAAACCTCCGTACTAAAAAAATGTTAGTAAAATTTACTGGCTCATTATTTTAAAAACTTCCCTGTTTTATCGGGATTATAAAATGGTATAAAACATTATCAATATCTCCTAAAACTAATTCATTGTCGACGATTAAAAGTAAATTTGGAAGTGAAATCAGGTAGCTAATTAATAAAAATAAGCAGGTTGTGACATTTACAAGAATTATTCTATTTATAACAGATGCTCTATTTGACGGCCATTATGTCTTATACATAAACGATCTCGTCTTAGGATCGATTCTCTTAGTCTTCTTAGACTGCTTCGTGAAATTTCTTGAGCTGCTGTTCTAATTCTTTGACGTCCACCTGCCCCGGGTACCTATGTCTGATTCAAGTATTGCCTTACTGCTGAGGCAGAGTGGGCTGGGCATCCATCATTTTGAAGCCACATTGTTCTCCGAAGTTCTATTGGAGTGTATTCCAGCAGTTCTGCCAAATTCTTTTGTAAAAAACGCCAAATATCTTTGGCCATTTAACGTAGGGCGCAGTTCTAGTGGCCCCAAAAGTGTTCCGTTAAAAATATCGGCGCAGAGATTCATCTTCAGTTGATGCTGGTACCGATCGTATCTGAACTCATTTGGGTCTTCAATTTTCCAACTATGAAAGTTATGGAGGTTCGTGTAACAAAACATTTGTACATGCTGACTTGCCACTCCATAAAACTTTATCGAAGAAATTGGGATCTTGTATATTTTTTCTTAACATAATTTCGCAAAATCGCTTGCGCCTTGCGTATTCACGCAGTTCTAAAATTTTGACCGTCTGAATCTGGTACCCATACCTTTTTAAAATTCCATGAGTAGTAGACGCTGAGACGCAAGTTCGTCTCTGTACTTTTCCTCGTCGAGGTACCAGGTTCTTCGATAACAGCGCTGCTGAAATGCCTGGCATCGATCGTGTTGATTAAACTGGACGACCGGGAACTTCACACGATGATGCTGTTCTGAATGCTGTTATCGAAGAACCTGGTACCTCGACGCGAAAAGTACAGAGACGAACTGGCGTTTTTTCACTTCCAAATTGACGTTCTATCGTCGACATTGAATTACTTTTAAGAGATATTGATAATGTTTTATACCATTTTAAAATCTCCATAAAACAGGGAAGTTTTTGAAATTATGAGCTAGTAAATATTACAAATTTTTTTTTCAGTACGAAGCTTTATTCCAAATTAAATAAAATTAAGGAAGAAAAGTTCGATTTTTTTTTCTTCAGATTTTCTGAATAATAATAAAAAATATTTCAGATTGGTTCTATAATGCTATTAGCGAGGACTAACAGGCACAAAAATCACATTACGAAAATGTTTTTTCTGCATGGGGGGGGGGGGGGATACCTTAAAATTTGACAATTTTCTTTTTTTTTTCATAAAATTGTTTCTTCGGGGTTGTTTGCACTAAATTTGCCTTATGGATTGTGCATCCAAGGGGGGTTCTCAGCATGCTTCTGAAAAAATCTAAACTGTAAATTTATCGAAATTACATATATATATATATATATATATATATATATATATATATATATATATATATATATATATATATATATATATATATATGTATATATATATATATATATATATATATATATATATATATATATATATATATATATATATATATATATATATATATATACCTTATTAATTCTTGGTCCCTTAAGTTTCTTCGGGGTTGTTTGCACTAAATTTGCCTTATGGATTTTGTGCATCCAAGGGGGGTTCTCAGCATGCTTCTGAAAAAATCTAAACTGTAAATTTATCGAAATTACATTCCACATTGTTGCCTATAATGTCTTTTTCACATAATATCGAATATACCACTAAAGTAAATAAATTCACTTGCTGTTTTACTCCTTTTTTATTTTTATATTACACATATAAGCACAAGATAAGTAAGTATAATAAAGGAGTGCCTTTAAGTAACATTGGGGCTACCTAAACTTAAAAGTAGAAAATACATTTAGATCGTGTCTGTATACACACAAAAATTAGAAAAACAAATTAGCAAATCTCATAAAAAACAACAGTTTTACAATATTATTTTATATAAACCAATAGGCATCCGTTTCGCGGCTATTTTGCAATTTGCGAGTGTATGACTCTAGGTTTTGTCCAAGACTACACTGAAATCCGGTCGACGGCCAAAGCAAACACCTTTTAAATTAAGCTCGATATGGTTGGACTCTAAGCAAACGTAGGTATGTCTAATTTCAAGCGGGACTGTACCTGTTTAAAACATACAATATGAGAAATACAGAAAGTGCTATTTACTAAACTCACTAAAAAAACTAACGTGCGAAATCATCGATAATAAAAATGATGGATCTAATAACTTATCTATCAGTATCGTTCTCATTTTTTGAGCAGGTTTTGATACTTGCAGAGAACATTGTCGCATGCTAAAATTTAGCGCTTTTTAAAGCAAATATTTTCCCGGTATTATAAAAGAAATGGGCCAGGTCTGACATCTACAAAATTGTTAGTTTATTGTACAAATGTCTCCATCTATAACAATTTGTGCTAACCTAGAGCTGTTGTGACAACATACTACCTGGTTCCGCACCGAGATGGCGTCCCTGTCTACGTTATGACATGTTGCAATAATACTTGTAACTTTCATTGTTTAGATTTTTATCGACCATTTATTTAAATAGCATAGCAGTACAGGTAACATCATCTGTCTTTGTCCAACACTGTAGATATTGCATTACAGGATTTGAAGTGATGTTGACGATTATTTTAATTTTAATTTCGAATAACATAATTTTTCTTTGATCAAAAGACTTGAAAATTGATAGAGAACCATGCCTGTCTATGTTCTTTTAAGCTGTAAATTTTCGTTTCAACCACTTAAAGAATTTGAGAGATATTGCGTTTTAAAAAATATTTTTAATTTTTTGTTACGAACAATTGGGCCTTAAGATCTTTTGAACGAACTCATCCAAGCCATTAACAAAATAAGGGCAATTCCCAAATATGGTCCAAATCAGTGGAGAATTTTTTGAGTTATCGGTTGGATACACACACACACAATATATATATATATATATATATATATATATATATATATATATATATATATATATATATATATATATATATATATATATATATATATATATATATATATATATAAACACTTTAACTGACCATGGAAATGGGTTCCAGGGGCCCTAATTCTCGCTCATTTGAAGAAATTTTCCGAAAGTCTTACAATCGATACATCTCTATTAGTGAATTTTCTTAATGAAAATTCACTAAAAAAGCTATACAGACTGTTAAAAATGTTCTCTTGCTAAGATGCAGGATTTCACTCTTTGCTTCATAGACAGAGAACCTCTCTCCAAAATGCAGAAATATTGCGAATGATGTCGCATGAAGCCACTGTGCCATTTCGCAATTCCCCTTCTGTTTAAATTAAGGTCCGATACACGAATCCTTTCATGTGTTTCCACAAAAAAGTCCAATGGGTGAGGTCTCCCTCGACCTATCCAACGGTTATTAAAATGTTGTTTCAGGAAGCTTTGTACTGAAATGGGCTGGCGCACCATCCTGCATTAACTACATTTGGTTTCTGCAGAGAATTGGCAACTCTTGGAAAAGCACTGGAAGTTCCTTTTCGAGAAATTGATTGACGTCCATTCAGCCTTGGCGGCAGAAAAAATAAAAAATTGTTGTGCCAAATAAGTCCAATAATGCCGGCTCACACATATACAGAAAGCTGCTGTTGGAAATTATTTGCGCGTGATACATACGGACTTTCTTCTGCCCAAAAATGTTAGTTATGAAAATTCCAGATGGTAGGCTTCTAAAAGTTTGCTTCATCACTAAATAAAATTGTGTTTGAAAACAACGTAGAGGAAAGTCACGTTAAAGAAGAGCTTGGACCCTTGCGATGAAGTAAGGGTGCATTTGGTTATTTATCAAATTCTACATGCAACCACAAATTAAATATTCAATGTTGATTAAACCTTGTACACTCGTAGAAGAGTCATTTTTCTACTTCGTCAGGACGGTTGCTTTGACTTCTAGGGCTCTCGTCGTTTGATTTGCTCCTCCAAAGTAGTGGATTTCTTTAAAGTTCCAGTTTCACATAGCCCTTATGTGCATTTAACAGCGTCCTTGGGTTAGATAGTAGTCGATTAGGATATATATATGTGCATAGAGTCTTCAGGCTTCATAAGAATTGCCATTGGCTTTTGCGTAGCTTAAATGGATTTCTGCATATTTTCCATTTGTAAACTCAACCAAAATCAAACAGCTCAAAAAACAATAGGAAACATCAAACGAAACTAACTACTTCACAACAAAATGTCAAAAAGTCAACAAGCAACATCGACATTGACGCAGCCTACTAATTTATTTTTCATTAATATTGGATATGCTTCGATAGTCGTTTTTGCAGAAGATCTGCAGAAAAGGGTGAAAGATACGAGAATAATGAAAAACACCAAAAAGGGTAAAGAAGTAAAGAGGAAATTCAAATTTGATATCAGTATTCATACAGGCTGCTCTAAAAAAGTTACGAAGCATAAAATAGTACATGACCCAAGAAAATATAAAACCCTCGATATGACGACCGATGATTTTGCCATTTTATTGTAAAGGTTCTTAACGAAAATAAATGCACAGAATTTCTAAAATGTCTCTAAAAGCATACGAGAGAACGAAAGAAATACTAGTGCGGTTTTGACCATGGCTCTATTAGCATTTTTTTCTTATTTTGCAGCGTATTATCGCCCCCTGAAATATGTGCATGACGTTTTATTACACCCTGTATACCTACATATACGGGGTGTTTTAATAATGATGGTATATGTTACAAGTGCACAGTCAACACAAAAAATAAGACTATTTTTTCATATAAACATGGGTCCACAAATGCTTAGTTTTTTAAATACAGCGTGTTAAAGTTATTTGTTTTTGTCAGTTTTTCACGAATAAGTCTGAGTCAAATTAAAATTTTGGCGTGAAGGTTGGCATGTGGGGGTTTTCGATGGCAATAAATTTAAATATATTATTGTTAATAACACTGCTGGTAGAGGGCGCCACCTGTAAGACTATGCTTGCATTCAACTGGCTATAAAATTTTTTATACCCAGTAATATCGACCTACCGTATAGCTACATTGTAGCCCTTGTCAATTGTAGGCAAAAAATGTATAATTAAAATATCTCAGACACACCATTTTGTTGTTTAAAATGTCCACCCTCCACTTCAATACACTTTCGTATTCTGCGGAGCATACAACGTCGTACTCTGTGAAATATTTCTGGTGTATTTCTAATTTGTTCGCATCCAAGCACAATCATCAACATTTTCAACATTTGCTTCATAAACAATACTTTTGAGATTCCCCATAAATAAAAGTCCATAGGATTTAAATCAGGGGATCGAGCCGGCCATGGCTGAGGTCCACCGCGTCTTATCCATCTGCGTTCAAAAGTATTGCTTAGGTAATTTCTGACATTTAGGGCGAAATGTGGGGAGGCGGGTCCGTCATGCATAAACCACAGGTTATGTCTTATGTCAAGAGGTATATTTTCTAACAACCCATTCAGTTGGTTTGGAGGAATTCAAGATAAGTTGTAACATTAAGTCTGTAAGATAAAAAAAATTGGTCCTATAAAATTACACCCTACAATTCCAGCCCATTTAAGGAAAATTGCTGTTGCTGATGCCTTTCAAAAACTGCGTGGGGATTTTCGTCAGCCCAAATATGGCTGTTACGAAAATTGAGGATCCAGACTCGTCAGTGAATAATACACAATTCAACAAGTTCTCTACATTATTATGTTGAAGAAACCATTGGCAAAATTGTAGACGAGGTATAAAATATCTTTCAGGCAATAGTGCCTGCACACGTTGGATGTGATATGGACGTAATTGTTGCTCGTGAATAACTCGCCATATCGTTGCATTGGATGCTCCTAGGTGATTGTTCAATTTCATCCACAACAGCCTCTTCAAAATCAGGATTTCGTGCACTTCGTGGTCTGCCTCGATCAGCAGTAACTTTATTAAGAGTACCTGGTTATATATATATATATATATATATATATATATATATATATATATATATATATATATATATATATATATATATATATATATATGTATTCTAAAGAGACAAATCGATGTATTAGATAATGTAAGTATGTACCGGTTTCTCACAGATGGATGTCAATCCGTTGAAACATCCCTCTATATGGAATTCTCCGATTTGAGAAGGCTTCTTCATACAGTCGTTTCGCCTCATAACAGTTACCAAAAGCCCGTGAATACATAACATGCATGTCTGTTAGTTCATTGTTTGTATTTAATTAGAAAAATTACGGACAATACAATTAATTACTTAAAAATAGTGAGTAGTCTCAAACGTAAAAGTCAAATGAAGTATATGTCACGACGAAATCGCAAAAGTCAAGTCCCGTAACGATGGAAACCACTTTGTTAAATGGTTTGTTCAGAGTTTGTTATCATGGCTTTTTATTTTATTTTCATGATTGTGTCTTGTCGGTTATTTTTTCAGGTAAGATTTTAATTTTTAACTGGAGAATATGAAAATTAAGTTTATACATACTGATAGCAATTAAAAGGTGAAAAATGTATTCCTATGATTTCTCGCAGAATTAATTTTTGAGCGACATCGACATACAAAAATTGAAATATCTCGAAAATGGTGTGTCAGAGATTTAAATCAAGTATACATTTCTTGCTTACAATTGATAAGGGCTGCAATGTAGCTATACGGTAGGTGGATATTACTGGGTGTCAAAAAATTAAAGCCAATTGAATGCAAGCCATGTCTTACAGGTGACGCCCTCTGTCAGCAGTGTTATTAACAGTAACATATTTAATTTTTTTGCCCTCGAAAACCCCCACATGCAAATTTTCACGCCAAAATTTTATTTTGACTCGGACTTATTCGTGAAAAACTGCCAAAAACAAATAATTTTAACACGCTGTATTTAAAAAACTAAGCATTTGAGGACCCATGTTTATGTTAAAAAATAGTATTATTTTTTATGCTGAATGTGCACCTGTAACATAGACCATCATTTTTGAAACACCCTGTATATATAGATAGGTATGGATGTGTATATAAATATGAAAATTGAGACCGATCCGGATATGGGTTCTAGGGGACCTAGTTCGCGCTCATGTGAAGAAATTTTAAAAAATCAAAATTAGAGATCTCCTCCAAGGGGAATTTTTTCTACTAAATTTCACTAATACATAACAAATAACTATATAAACCGCATCTGTTTTCTATTTTTAACTGCAATATTCAAAACCACCCAGTATTTCATCCACATTTCCGTAAATATAAGCCATTTACGTTAAAATTAAATAATTTTCGGTAATTTAAAATACAATCCTAATAAAGTGAATTTATTTCGGTGTAAACGCAATCACATTTTCCCTACAAATAATTGAAAAAGGTAGCAACTCAAAGCAGTCCTTCAATATAAGGTAGCATTCCATATCAACGGGCAACATTAAAGATCATTCAGAAGGGTCCCAATAAGATCCCTTAGGGCTTTAAAACCCGGTAAGGTTTATGACCCAATATTAACTGTCTCCTACAATAATTTATGTTAATGGTTTTCGGTCCGAGTGCTCGCTCGCTACTCGCTAGTAGGGACCTGGTATCGCGACAGTTGGTACTGAAACGTTGCGAGCAGTGGTAGTGCGGTGCTGCTTTCCTCCGAACAACACAAAATCTCAAAAATCAAGTTTTTTATACACAACGCCTACTCAGATGTTTGACCAGACTAACAGGTAAGACGCCTAAGATTCGTTTATAATTAAGTTAAACAGTTTCAAGGCGATGTTCAGCCATGAACCTGATTCTTGAATTTAGTCTGTGTGTATCAGCACAGCAAACTTTATTCTTCGAGCTATATTCAGAATATAAACCGACACAGAGTGCAATAAAACCATATGCTGTCGGTAGCGGTACATAACACATGTTAATTTAAAATTTTAATGAGAATTTCGGCTGTTTAATTATTAAAATTTATACGGAGACTTATAAAACGGAACATATTTTAATAAAATCGTTCGAATTTCCGTTGCTCTTTTCGCAATTAATACACAAAAATCGATTGGCGCCATTTGGTGAATGTTTATGCCCGTTAGAATATGCGCAAAATTCTGAAAACGCATGCGTATCCCCCGATTTAAATCAATAGCCACTGGAAATTTAGAAATTTACATTTCAGAGCCCTTTCACACAACTTAGGGTAGAGAATTTTGGACGCTTGAGAATTTCCGCTGCTGAGTTTTGATCGTTTCTGTAAATAATTATATGTGCTTAATTGTTTTTTACATCAATTTTGTTTAATTTAACAATTAGATTCATAACAAGTGACGCAGATCCTGTTTTTTAACCTTGAATTGTATCTTTTTGCAACACAACTCTTCTTGTAATTTAATCAAAATTTTTATTGTTTTTAGAATGTTGTTGTACTGCAAAATGGTAGAATTAGGTCGATATTTAAGAGACGCTGGCGATGAATTGATATAAATACGGGGACAGAAATATAAAGACATTATGTTGTTTATTTTATTGCCAAATACCGAGACTGTGGAGTCAGCTTTATTTTAGTGTTGTGGGAGGAAGACTGCCTTGTTTATTTCTGTCCCATTAATATATGCACTACTTGCCTCATAGTCTGATACATGATATGAACTGTAAGACATAATTTATAGGACTACACCGACGACTAACACAATATGTTACATATTTTAAAGCGTACATGTACAACATGGCTATATCGTTACGACACTAATAATTGAGAATTGGGTTAAAAAGCTTTTGTTTTTAATTTTGCTCGTAATCTGTGTTTAGCCAAGTTCAATGACACGCCGCGCACACCAGAGAGAAAATATCTGAGAATTACTATTGTTAATATATTTTTTAATTATCTCGCAATCTTTACAATCCGTTTATATTTAATATTTACAAAGTTAGAGTTAGCAAATATTTACGAATTTAAAATAGTTTATATTACAAACACGAGATAGTCACAGTTTTTAGAAATAAAAACCACAAGTTCTTGGTTTTATTCTGGTTGTACTGTGATTTTTTGTTTGCTAATAGTAAAATTTATTAGTGAAATTTCGTATAACAAAAAACAGAGATCGCGACATTTGAGTTTTGGAAAAATGTCTTCAAATGAGCGCTAATTAAGCCCCCTAGAACACATATCCGGAGTCAGTTTGAATTTATATATATATATATATATATATATATATATATATATATATATATATATATATATATATATATATATATATATATATATATATAACCGATAACTCAAAAAATAATAGGCCGATCTTGATCAAATTTGGTGAGTACCTTCCTTTTGCCAGTGGCTTGGACAAGTTCGTTAGCCAGGAAAATCGGCCTAGGTTTTCCCGGAAAATTTTGTGTTGTCTTTCTAAAAAAAATTTATATCTCCGGAAATAACAAAGTAAGGGCAATCAAATTTGGTACGCATGTTTATGTTATAAAGAATAAGACATGTACCAAAATTTAGGTCTCTAAAGACAAAAAAGTTATGGGCAGTTAAAGAAAATAATTTTGGAGTTTTCCTCAAAACGTCAAAGTCGCAATTTGAAACGTCAAAATTGGCAATGTTTAGGCAAAGAACGTGAAACAAATACGGATTGTGAAAAGAAAATGTTGCAAGAAGAGTGTTCTGCGAACCCTTGAGTTTCAGCTTCAACTGTCATTGCCCATCATTTTACTAAAATATTTACAGAAAATTCATTTCAAATAGTCCCTTTCTCTGATGCTTTGCCTGTCGGTTTAGTTAAGTTGATGCTTTCGCTGTAGGTTTAGTGAAGTGTATGATTTAGTGGTCTATAATGTTTAGCTAATTTTCGTAGAAGACATTCGTTAATGCATTTTTGCATTTTTTATTGAAACATGATGCATGTTTGTAACAAAAATCAGGACGCAGTAAGTGCGTTTTGGTAGCGAATTTTCATTAGGTCCTTCAAATTTTAATAACTCAATTTGCTATTAACGTAAGGGTTGTTGCTAGCCCACGGGTAAATTCCTGGCTGGTGAGTGAGTGCCGAGACGAGACGAGCGACCTGGCTGGGCAGAATGAGGTGACCCTCATCTGGGTGCCGGGTCACTCGGGGGTCAAAGGCAATGAAGAAGCTGACAGTCTCGCGAAGAGAGGGTCAGCAGAACCACTTATGGGACCAGAACCGGCTCTGGGCGTGTCAAAGAGCACTGCCAGGGGAGCCATTAAGTCCTAGATCAGAAACCAACACAAGGTGTACTGGGCGGACTGTCCAGGGCTCAGACATGGGAAGTCAATAATTGACGGACCCAGTTCAAAGAGAGCTGTGGAGCTGCTAAACCTTAGCAGAGGACAGCTCAGAAACACAACAGGTCTCTTGACGGGACACATGGCCGTCAAGAAACACCTACATAAAATGGGGCGGTTTGAAGGGGACCTCGCATGCAGACTCTGCGGCGAGGGGGAGGAATCAGCCCAGCACATCTTGTGCGAGTGTATAGCTCTGGACCGGAAAAGACAACTGATCTACGGTCACTCTAGACCGGAGACAGAGCAATATAAAACTTCACCCTACCAATCGCTGTGCAGACTAGTTCAAGGCACAGTGATTTTGGAATGGGTGGAGTAAGACTAGGGGTATGCACAATCAACCAAGGGTTGCGGTGCTATCGGGGCGGCAGGGCCGCGGACGAGCCCTGAGGGAACAAAAAAAAAAGGGTTGTTGCCTAGGAAACCAACATTTAAGTTTATTTTCGCAAAATTTTTGTACATTTTCAAACAATAAGTAATTTTGATAAAATACAGTACATTGTTTCTACTATATAGGCTACACCAGTAATTAGATTGGATGCCTGCTCGCATTTGATATTAAAACATTTAAATGAAAATTCACTTCCATAACGCACTTGCTGCGTCCAGGCTTTTTTATATGTTTATCTCTCTCTCTCTCTCTCTCTCTATATATATATATATATATATATATATATATATATATATATATATATATATATATATATATATATATATATATATATATTGAAACTGACCCCGGATATAGGTTCTAGGAGTCCTAGTTCGAGCTCATTTGAAATTTTTTTTTCAAAATTCAAAAGTCGGGATCTTCCCATTAGTGAATTTTTTTCTACGAAAATTCATGAAAAAAAAAGAGCCGATGTTGATGAAGTTAGGGAGGTACCTTCCCTTTATAAGTGGCTTGGATAAGTTTATTAGTCAGGCATATCTGAACATTTTTTCTGAAACAATTTTGGAATTCATTTTGGCAAATTTTTGTATATCGAAAAATAACAAAGATATGACAACCAAATTTTCTGGACGGTTTACATTGTAAAAAGTAACCCAGATATGTACCAAAATATAGAAGTTTTTGTTAAAAGAAAAAGGTTATAACCATTAAAAAAAAAATTGGCTCCGCTGGTGATCAAATAATGACACAAAATCAAAATATTTTGTGTTGTTAACAAAATTTATTAAACATTACAGAAAATAATAAGTTTTCTTGGCGCAAAAATCATGACATACCATCAAAATTTCCTTGAACATTTTATAGTTTTTCTTCTTAAAACGTCAAAGTCGCGATTTGAAACGTCATAATTGACAATAATTTGTAGTCAGAAATGCTTAAACAAATGAGCGTTATGTAGAATAAATATAAGAAGAAATGTGTTTTGCAACGCCTCCTTCAACTTTCATTGTCCCTCATTTTACTATAAAAAATTTTGCAAAAAAATAATTTCAAATAGACCTATTATCTGATGATGAGTTTGTGGTTTAATAGCCTATAATTTGCAGCGAATTTTTGTAGCAAAAATTTCGGTCAGTTTCAGTTATTATACATTTATATATATATATATATATATATATATATATATATATATATATATATATATATATATATATATATAGGGTGGCGCATTTCTAGGTTAAAGCTCAATATATCCGTTATTATGCAAGATGCGAGAAAAAATTATATATGTTAATTGTAGGGATCTTGAATTACATTTTATAAAGTTATTTTGAGAATCAAAGGCGGGCCCATAAGTAGTTGGTAATCAGACTTTTCTTTTTTTAAAGGAAAACTCGGCATGTTATTATATTTTTGCATTTGCCACCGAATTATGGTACAGGATTGTAGAAAAATAATTATTCTCATTCACCGTTTTCAAGTTATTTCAATTGTTTCGCCACTTTTCGTGTTTTTGGCACGCATAAAAAATTGTGGTACGTCGTTTTTACTAATAGATAGCAGACATGACGCATTCAATGAGGTTTTTGTTCATACTATTCGTCGAAAAAATCCAAACGTCATATATCCAGATGCGCTCTCAAATAGTGGCTGAATTTAAAAATTCAAAATACTGCGACTTTTCATAAACTATCGTAAAAGAGATGCTTGCGAATTCACATAAAAAATTTGTATTAGAATTTTCGTGAAAATACATTTGTTTAGCAAATTGTTGTGTACAAAACTTTTTAGCCAATTGTCGTACTTTATATAAATTTCTTGTAACATTTAACAGCCAATTTTAGTATAATGTGTTTGATGTATGATGTCCTATACCTATTTTTAAGTATTTATCAATTATTGACAATTAAAAATTAGGGATATTTAATGAAACTAAAAATAAACATCGAATTTTCGGTGCCTTTTATTGAAAAGTTAACCTGTTCACAGCTTCACAATGACTGCTCTTTTGAGACATCATGTACAGTCTGGAATCATAGGAATATCTGTGAGTGGATTAAGTTAAAAAAAAAACGCTAGGACAATTCGGTTTTTACTTTTATTTTCGTTGAAACTGTCTAATATTCAATTGTCAATAATTCGTTACCAGTTAAAGATAAGTAAAGAACATCATACGTGAGACATATCTAGAATTTTCCAATGGATCCAAAAACGCTATAAAGTACAGGATGGTCCATTTAAAAAAGGTGACCTTGACATGGTATTTCATTTACGCAATATCCTGTATAATATACTAGTATTAGCTAAAAAAAGCGCAATTAAAAGTAAAAGTTGATGTGTGCGGGCGTGTTTCTTATAAGTCCACCTGTATATTATCTGGGCCGATTTTAATCGAATTTGGTAACACGTTCCTTTAGCATGTGGTTTGGATAAGTTCGTTAGGCAAGAAAATCGGACCAGGCATTCTGGGAAAATTTTGGGTTTTCTTTCGGAAAATTTTTATACCTTTGAAAATAAGAAAACTATTGGTACCAAATTTATTATAAAAAGTAAACGATATACCAAGACTAAAATAAGAGAAAGGTATAGACATTTAAAGAAAAGAAAATGGGTGTCACTGGTGATCAGAAAAACGCACAACACAAAAACATTTTTTGTGGATAACAAATCTTATGTATATTAAAAATGATCAAGAAATGTCAGAAAAATGACTTCGAATTTTTTATATTTTTTTCTTCACAAAATGTCAAAGTCGCTATTTGAAAAGTCAAAAGTTTTAATACAAAGAACCTGAAACGAATACAGGTTATGTACAAGAAATGTCGTAAGAAGTGTGTTTTACAAACCCTTAAGTGTCAGGTTCAACCTTCAATGTTCTTTTTTTTTACTAAACTATTTGCACAAAATTCATTTCAAATAGACCTTTCCTCACAGACTCTGGCAGTAGTTTTAGTTATAAACTTTGAGGCATAATAGTCTATAATATTTAGCGAATTTTCGTAGAAAAGATTCGTTATAGAGGGGAACGCAACTTTTTAGTTTTGAAAATATTTGTTCAAAGGATATATATATATATATATATATATATATATATATATATATATATATATATATATATATATATATATATATATACTGGCGTATTTCTACAACAAAGCTCAATAGATCCGTTATTATACAACATGAGAAACAATTGTATGCGTTAAGTATAGGCTGTTTGAGCTGCATCTTATAAAATTATTTTGACAATGACAAAGTGATCTGTAAGTCATTGGTGATATATTTTTTTTAATAAAACACCATGATGTATGTTTGGAAGAAAAAAATTGATATCTTTCATCGTTTTAGAGTTATTTCAACTGTTTTCTAACTTTTACGTTTCCAGCACATACAGAAAATTGTGGTACGGCGTTTTTGCAAATACATATCGGAGTCCCATAAACATGGCACGTTCAGAGCGGGCTTTGTTTATATTATTCATCAAAAAATTGGCCAGCCATATGGTTGAAAAAATTGAAACTGGCGTAACATAATTTTTTCAAATAGAACAGTCTCTATTATCTGTTTCAGAAGGGAAGGGCATGCCCTTTGTTTCTACTTTTGTATAAAACTCCCTATACCCAAAGGCTCTAGTTTTGAAAATGTTTAAATTTGTAATCGCATATTCACATGATTCATGTAGGGATCAGTTTTAAAATGTTTTCAGTTGTTTTTTCTGTCTGATTGTGTGATTATTTAACGAATTGGAGAAAAAAGAAATCTAAATATTTAAATTAACTTTGATACTTATGCTTACATTTTTATAATATATAACTAATTAAACTAATTGACGTTTTCCACAAATGTGAAATGAAACTTCAAAGTAAGAGCCTCGGTGGTTCAGGGGTAAAAACGTGTGCCTCTGAACTGAAGGGTACTGGGTTCGATCCCAGGTTTATCCTTTCACTTTTTCATTACAAACTGTAACATTAACGTCAACAGAGGTTCTGGCATTGTATTTGAGCAAGTTGAATGTCTGCACGTTCAGCCCTTCAGAGGGGGCGTAAATCCGGCGGTCCCGTGTCCATGCGATGTTGGGCACGCTAAATATCCCTACCCTCCGTACAGAAAAGCAGGGGTCGGCAAAATTTTCCGGATAGTGAGGTGAAACTGCTCCCTGGCGTCGGTGATTGGCCAGAGTCGCGGAAATAGGCCGACGTTAAAGAAACAAACAAAAAACGTCAAAGCGACAGACTTGAATAACGTTCTTATTTATAACAGCTTGCGACATAAAAATATAAGTATTTTTCTGCTTATATTTTGCTGTAGGTATTTCCACTGGTTTAAGCTTAGACTTGCGACTTTGTTTTTATGCCATGCCTAAAAAAAATATTATAATTATTATATATTTTTTAAAGTAAAGCTGCTAACCTACAAACAAGAAAGCATAAGCTTACATAATGCCCTTAGTGCAGTTTGGAAATCATTTAAACCTAATCATTAAAATATACGAACATCCTAAGATTGACCAATTTTGACTTTTCACTTTTAGTGAATTTTCTTTAAAAAATTCACTAATGAGGAGATCCCGACTTTTGAATTTTGAAAAAAAAAAATTCAAATGAGCGCTAATTTGGCCCTCCAAACTACATATCCGGGGTTAGTTTCATTTATATATATATATATATATATATATATATATATATATATATATATATATATATATATATATATATATATATATATATATATATATATATGTATATGTATGTATATATATATATATATATATATATATATATATATATATATATATATATATATATATATATATATATATATATGTATATGTATCACACCGATAAATCAAAAAATGATGTGCCGATTTTGATTAAAATTGGGGAATACTTTCCCTTTACAAGTGGCTTGGACAAGTTTGTTAGCCAGGAAAATCCGCCAAGGTTTTCCCGGAAAATTTTGTGTTTTCTTTCGAAAAATTTTATATCCGGAACTAACAAAGTAAGAGCAACCAACTTTGGTACACGAGTTTATACCGTTATAGGTAAGTCACATACCAAAACTTAGCTCTGTCGGTCAAAAGACAAAAAGTTATAGGCATTTAAAGAAAAATGAATTTGGGTTTTCCACAAAACGTCAAAGTCGCGATTTAAAACGTCAAAATTGGTAATATTTAGGCAAAGAACCTGAAACTAATATGAGCTATGGAAAGAAAATGTCTCAAGAAAAATGTTTTACAAAGCCTGAAGTCTTAGTTTCAATCGTCATTGTCCTTCATTTTACTAAAAGATTTCCAGAAATTTAATTTCGAATAGACCCTTTCTCTGATGCTTTGGCAGTAGCTTGGCTATAGAGTTTATCGTTTAATGGTATATAATTTTTGTCGAATTTTCGTAAAAAATCAATAAAGCTCAATATACCCGTTATTATACAAGATAGGAAAAAAATTATATATATATATATATATATATATATATATATATATATATATATATATATATATATATATATATATATATATATATATCCGTTATTATACAAGATACGAAAAAAAAATTGTATATATTAATTATATGTTGTCTTGAGCTACATCTTAAAAAATATTTCTGCAATTACAGGCTGGCCGATAAGTCGTTGGTGATTCAAATTTTCTTTTCTTTTAATCGAACACGCCTTACGTTATTGAATTTTTCCATTTCCCATCGAAATATAATACATGTTTGTAAGAAAAGAAATTCGGGACGCAGCAAATGCGTTATGGTAGCAAATTTTCATTAAATGCTTCAAATTTGAATAGCTCAATTTGCTATTAACCCATAAAGTTGACCAAGAAACCAGTTTTTTCGGGAACATTTTAAGAGTTTCGGAAATGTTTGTACATTTTCAAACAATAAAGTTATTTTGATGAAACATGACACATTGTTTTTACTATATAGGTTATACTGGTAACCAAATTTGATGCCTGCTTTCTTAAAAAAAAAACATATTTGCTATTAAAAACATTTTTATGAAAATTCACTACCATAACGCACTTGGTGCGTCTAGACTTTTTTTTAATTTCATGTAGTTGGTTTTTTCACAAAACTCCTTTGCAGGTAGCGCCGCATAAATAGTTTTACCACCTCCCCGGTAAATACTGTTCATACCCCAGGATAGAAAAATTATAATAGTTGTGTGCTTATCTTATATATATATATATATATATATATATATATATATATATATATATATATATATATATATATATATATATATATATATATATTTAAGAACTGTAAGTAACTCGGGTGTTTGTCCTTAACATGGATTATGCAACGCTTTCACAATAGGCTAAAATTTTGCGAAATATGATTTGATTGCTTTAAATAGAATTTTCAAAGAGAAAGTAGGATATTATGTACCTAAGTGCTCTTGTCGGTAAGAGGAATCAAATAAATTTTCTCCACTGAGATAAATGGTAATAAATACAGTATTGTAGCTGCTATATACACTCTTTATATCAGGTGTTAAATTCTTGCATGAAACTTTTGTTATTACATTGCATTTGCCTGTTGAAACAATGTGTAACGAATTTGACCTTACCAATTTATAAAAATTTCTGGCACTAAATGAAATCTCCCAACATTATATGTAAATTTAAACTAAGCAACCTTGGGAACAGGGTTATAAATTAAACGTTCGCGAAAACAAACTCGTTATATATAGTTACCTGCTTTGTTTAATACTTGCAAAAAAATAATTACAAGATGTTCTCCACGGCAAATTAGATTATTTTATGCTTGCAGAGTTTAATCCTTATATAATCCGTCTATTAGAAGAATGAATGACAATTGCATTGAAATAAAATAGAGTGATTATTAAAACGTTTGTATATAAAAAATGCCAGGGACAGACAGGCTATAAAATTAAGATAATCAAATAAAAAATTTTCGCACACATGTACACACATAGCACGTTAATGTTATTAAATGGATTTAAATTTCTGTCTCTGTCCTAGTTTTGAAACTTAATATCAGTTAATCGGTAACTATAATGGCAACTAAATGTATCTCCATAACAAATAAATAAATAAAAAAACATATGTTCCTTGTTTGTTAAAAATTATCATCAGTCATTTTTTTCCACTTATAATGTAACGTTCAGTAATGAAACTAGTAGTAAATTTTATTAGCCAATCGGAATCTCGTGGGTACTCTTGTAAAAAAGCCTGGACGCAGCAAGTGCGTTATGGTAGTGAATTTTCATTAAAATGTTTTTAATAAATGGAAAATTGATTATTTTTTTTAAAATGAAAACAGGTATCAAATTTGGGTACCAGTATAACCTATATAGTAGAAACAATTTACCACCTTTCATCAAAATAACTTTACTGTTTGAAAAGGTACAAGAATTAAGAAACAGTATAAGTGAAACCATCTCTGAAGGCGACATTTTCATGTCACCCGCTACCTATTGGTAAAAAACGCTGTATCATAATTTTTGATATGCGCCAAAAATGTAAATAATTGCGAAACAATTGAAATCACTTGAGAACAAGAACATTATCTTTTTTTCCTTACAAACGTGCATTATAATTTGATGAAAAATGCAAAAATGGAATAAAGTAAGGGGTGTTCGATTAAAAAAAAAGAAATTTCTATCATCAACGACTTATGGGCCATTCTGTGGTTATTAAAATAATTCTGTAAGATGCGGCTCAAGACACCCTGTAATTAACGAATATAATTTTTTCTCGTATGTTGTATAATAACGGATACTAGTGGACCTGTGCATTGGTCAAAATTCGACCGTAATTCATTTAATTGTTAAGTTTGAACGTTACTGACGGTTTTTTTTGTCATAGAGTATACCTCTTTTAATGCGTCTGTTTGACCACAGACTTTGACATTCGGTATGAACGCATCTCTATACATCTGCTTGACCATAGATAAATATGTGTTTGACACAGACAGCTTAGATATTAACAGTCATCTCAAAACTGGCACGGATTATCTAATTAAAAGAAAGCCTTGTTTAATCTATTTGTACATAAATGTTATATTTCTGTACTCCTTCTCCGTATGAACAAAAACTAAGCCAAATAGCACACTCCTACGCTTGTGCAATGTGCTTAAAAATGTTAAAAATGGGTACAATTTTTTTTCTTTAGTTCTTAATAGATATTGAGCTTTACCGTAGTAATGCTGCACCCTGCATATGTGGGTAATGGGGAGGGGGGGTATATTGTCAGTTCGGGCGCATTTAATAATTTTTTTCACATTTCCAAAGTCGCAGTTTCCTCAAAGCGAATTTTTTTAAATGAAAATTCGCACAAAATTACAAACTATTGTACCATACACTCTTTAACCAAAAATACTGCCAAAGTATCAAAAAAGAGTCTGGACGCAAGCAAGTCCGTTATGGAAGTGAATTTTGATAAAATTGTTTTTAATAGCAAATATGTCTCTTTAATGCAAGCAGGCATCAATTTGATTGTCAGTATAACATATATAGTATAGAAAGAAAGTACAATATCTTATCAAAATACCTCATTGTTTGAAAATGTGCAACAATTTTCCGAACATAAACTTAAAATGTTACCGAGAAAACTGGTTTCCTCGCTAACAAACCTTAGGTTAACAGCAAATTGAGTGATTGAAATTTAAAGCATTTAAGGAAAATTCGCTACCAAAACGCACTTACTGCGTCTTGATTTTTTTTTCTCACAAACATGCATCATATTTCGATAAAAGATGCAAAAATGCAATAATATGAGGGTGTTCGAAAACAAAATTGAAGTATCACCAACGACTTATGGGCCATGCTGTGATTGTCAAAGTAATTTTATAAGATGCTGTTCAAGACACCCTATAATAACGTATACATTTGTCGTATCTTGTATAACAACAATTATATTTAGCTTTACCGTAGAAATGCGTGACCATATATGTATATATATATATATATATATATATATATATATATATATATATATATATATATATATATATATATATATATATATATTACTTATGTACGTGCACACCGAAGAAACATATAGGAATGATTATATAGGGTTTTTGATCTTTGATTCCATAATATATTATAGACCTTAATGGAGAGAAAATAAATAAATAAATATAAACATATGACAGCTGACCGTGTCGCCAATGCTTCGTTCTATTGGCATGAAAAGGAATGTAGTATATTCAAAAGGGCAACGTGTTGATTTTAAATTATCATGGAATGGAAATTCAGCTTTACTTCCATATACTAGTGGCCGATAAAGTTGTCACATGTTTTAAGGATGTACACAGAAAATATTATTAAAGAATAAAATTTTTCTAAATTAAGTTTATCAACTGAAACACCTTCAGCATTCACAAATTTATTCCACTGCTGCACACTTTGAACTTTAAGGACCATTTTTATTTCAAGCCAGATTTTATGAGTATTTTGAAATTTGATGTAGGCAATTTGACTTGGAAGACCATTTTAGCAGTAAGTATGACTTTGTGGCCAATCACAAAACCATTTTAGGGTATCCCAGTGCCCAAATACTTCCTGTGCTGTATTGCAGTTAAATTGGTAATATATGTGTTATACGGACTTTACAAAAAGACCTACAATTTACTGTACCACACAGACGTTTTGCAGGCTAATATTAGGTAATAAATTACCTTGAAATAGGTATTTCAGGTATCTGGACTTGGTAGTCAGTTTCCAGTCCAATTTTGGGCACACTTACCAGGTGCGGAATTGAAATTCAAAAGTGTATTAATTTAAATTTCATATATAAGACTAAACAAACTTTTTCCAAATTTAGTTACTTGTAAGTTACTGGCTTTGGAGTAATTTTAATAGTCAAAAATAGCATAATTGGGAGCTGCATTCTCAAATTTGAAGTAATTATGACAGTCAGGCCAACATTTTGGTTAGCTTGGTTAGGTTATTTGGAGTCGAGTGTTGGTTAACATGCCTCAATTTGTTGCTTGGGAATATATTATGGAATAAATGATCGAAAATGGTAAATAATCATTCCTATATGTCTCTCCGGTGTACACGTACATAATTAATTTATATATATATATATATATATATATATATATATATATATATATATATATATATATATATATATATATATATATATATATATATATTTAGACACACGGAAATGTATGACTGGTAATAAATTCATACAACATTCGTTTACCATATAGTTGAAATACCCATACAGTAGGACAAACTGTCTTCAAAGTTTGGTTACTTTGCCTTGTCATTGGGAATTGTGACTTATAGGTAAAAAATAGAGCAAAAGTAACTTTCAGGTCAATAATTTTACAAAGGTGGCCATATTAAACTATGCATGCGGTATCCATCTTGATTATATTGTAAAAGTAAAAACTATTTTCTGTTGAATCTAGTGTAATGAAATTTTAATTCGAAAAAACATAAAATAATGCTTGTATACAATGAGGGTAGGATAGTTTTGTGTTGTTTACATCACCAATCCTCAAAATCGTAATTTCAAGAATTTTGAATAATTTTTAATTTTAAGTAATTTTACTTTTTAGAGACTGAACCTCGGTGGTTCAGGGGTAAGAACGTGTGCCTCTGAACCGAAGGGTACTGGGTTCGATCCCAGGGTACTCCTTTCACTTTTTCAGTACAAACTGTAAAATTAACATCAATCGAGGTTCTGGCATTGTATTTGAGCAAGTTGAATGTCTGCACGTTCCGCCCTTCGGAGGGGGCGTAAAGCCGTCGGTCCCGTGTCCATGCGATGTTGGGCACGTTAAAGATCCGTACCCTCCTTACAGAAAGGCAGGGGTTCGGCAAAATTTCCAGGATAGTGAGGTGAAACTGCTCCCTGGCGTCGGTGATTGGCCATAGTCGTGAAAATAGGCCGACGTTAAAGAAAAAAAGCACACACACACTTTTTAGAGAGGCGCCTGAATTACATCGAAGTATCATAATCAAGTTAACAGAAAAAAAACATACTCGCAGTGGTTTCTTTCTTTATACAGTGCGAGTTACCTTTATCATTGATCCAAATATTTAATGTACCTTCTTTGGTCATTCAACATGTCATTTTTTAACAAAGCTGGACATATCTAGTTGCTAATATCTACTGTTTGTTTATACATACATAACCACAGATTCCACAGAATAACGTCTCATGCGCGTTCTTTGTTCAGATCGTCATGGCACTCCGCGCCTAGATGTCGGATTCAAGTAAAGCATTCCAGGTATTTATCAATAAATGAGGCCCATTGGCCCAGTGCTGAATCAAAATGCCCTAAATATAACTAAAACGCGTTGGTCAAAATGCCTTCCCTTTGACTTTTAGACAATTCCCCACATTGGTAAACTACACTTAAGTTTTACTTGAAAATGACCTGTGATGATTTGGACGCCGACCTATTGTTAGGGAGATTTTACGTCAATTTGACTTTAAATGTTGCTTGGGATATATATATATATATATATATATATATATATATATATATATATATAAGGGCGTAGATAAGGGAGGGGTAATTGGGGTAATTACCCCCCCTAAGACCGAGGAAAAAAAATAACTAGGTCGGAAATGTTTGTTAAAAAAATGTAAAAATCTTGTTTTAAGTAAAACTCTTGAATTTTTTTTTGTGAATATGCTTCTTGGACCTGCATTTTAGCAAATGTTTTAAACTTTTAAAAGGAAATATGCTGATAAATCAGTTTGTTGTCTTTTAGATCTGCTAGAAGAAAGAAATATGAGCGGAGATAGATACTTCACGAAATTGTATGAAGAAATTGACAAACTGCGCAATGACTTAAATATTTCCATTCCTCTTATAAACACTGTAGACAGAGACGTCTTACTGATGTTTCAACCATACTAACGTTCAAAGGGAAACCCCACCAAGAGATATGGCACTGGCATTTTCGTTTCTCTATTAAAGAACATCATGGAAGAACTTAAGTTTCACTTTAATTCTAAAACATTTTTTGCCTAAAAATGAAAATATCATTCCTGCAGCTATAATACAAAAAATGACGACAACATTTCATCATCAGAAGAAAATGGATCAAAATATTTGCTGGAATAGGAAAATAATAAGAATCCAGATGTTTTACGAGTAGCGTTGGATTCGGATTTAGGTACAGCTGAATTTTTGTGTTAGAAAACAGTTCTCCAGGTGCTTGTTGCAGTTGTTGAAACTCTCAAATTATCTTATGTAGAAGTATTTCGTGATATAGGTATATATCGCACTGAGATTTTTTGCCATTTTGCCTGCCAGTGTGGAATCTGCAGAAAAGTGTTCTTCCACGTTAAGAACGTTTAAAATTTGATTCAGCCTAGCAATAGGACAATATAGGTTAGATGGACTAGCCTTCATGCATGATGATCAGATCATTCCTACAAATGACGAAAAGGTTTTGGAGCGATTTGCGAAACAAACAAAAAACAGAACCTTGATATTAATCTGATTTCGAGTTTCATTTTTTAATTGTTTTTAGTGAATTTTCATACGAAAAATTCACACGATGGCTAAAAAAAACGAAGGTCCGATTTTGATGAAATTTGGCAGGTACCTTCTTTTTGTAAGTTGGTTGGATAAGTTCGTTATCCAGAAACATTGGATCAGGTTTTCCGAGAAAATTTTGGGTTTTCTTTCGAACATTTGTATTTATTTCCGAAAATAACAGACCTATGCGAACCAAATTTGTAATGTAGGTTTATGTTATAAAAATTAGATTATATACAAAATAGATCTATATGTTACAAGAAAAAACAGTTATAAGCATTTAATAACATAGTTTGGTGCAGATAATTTTCATGAAAATTCACTACCATAACACACTTGCTGCGTCCAGACTTTTGTTTTCTAATGTGGGAACTATATTTTTTTTAATGTTTTCGCAATTTTTTTCAATTATTTTAATTCAATACATTTTTTAGCCTTTGTATTTGTAATTTTGTTTACCTTTGTATTTTTGGAATACCCTCCCCAAGAAAAAATCTATCTACGCCCTTGTATATATATATATATATATATATATATATATATATATATATATATATATATATATATATATATATATATAAATTGAAACTTATCCCGAATATGAGTTCTAGGGGTTCGCGGCCAGTTGAAAAATTTTTTTTAAAGTCAAAAGTCGGGATCTTCCCAATAGCGTATTTTTCCTACGAAAATTCACTAAAAAGTTTTTTGAAAACATGTATCTCTGAAAATAAGAAAGTCAGTTCCACAAAATTTAGAGCTTGTGCTGTCCCTATATACACTTTATCTTGTGTTAAAACTAAGGCTTTTAGGTTAGTGCGAAATTGTGTCATTCAAATGTTAAAGTCTTTCATGAAAATTCGCTACTATAACGCACTTACCGCGTCCGTACTTTTCTATAGTTTTCTAAAAGTTATATTGAAAGCCAGCAATTGCTGTTGACAGTAGGTGTGTGAATAATAATCAGTTACACTTAGTTATACAGGAATACATAATTCAAAATAAATATTTACACATTGATGGTTTGAAGGTTCATTGTGCGAACCGCAATCTACACTTATCAGTGCTTAGTATTTTTAGAACAAACACGCAAGTATTTTCTAGAATAATCATTTTGTTACATAGTTAATTAATAAATGAGATAAGGACTTAAAAATGGGATATTATTTCACTTTCAAAACATCCAAGCAAGTCGATTTAGTCTCTAAGGCTTTTTCATGGCTCTCATACCAAATGAGCATTATCCTCATTTTTGCAAAATACAACATTGCACACGGTATTCACAATATCGACTAGAACTTGCGTTTTGCGCTAATACAGGGTTCTCAAATATTAATTATGTCCATAAATTTGCACACCATCATATGTAATAAAATAATTGTATTGTGTTCAGGGCTCGGATTTATATGCAAACTTTTTAGGTGAAATATGCGCATATATATGCAGGAAATTTGAAAAAAATATGCACCAACTTGAACAAAATATGCACAAAAGTATCGATATATTCAATGCATAAATAATAATAGTATACCAATAAAACTAGTTTTTAATGGTCTAAGCTATTAACTTTATTCACAATCAATACCACATAGGATCCTAATTATATTATTAATTAATTATCCATTAATATTATTATTGCAATTATTACTATTAACATATATTATTAAGTGGCGCTCTAAAATATCTGTTTTGAAAGATTGCCTTCTCTCAGTTAGTAAGTTTTTATACGAAGAAAAACTCCATTCTACGTCGACTGAGGTAATTAGAGCATATTTTAAGCTTGACAATATGGTAGGGTCTACATTGTTTAAATCGTCTGAAAAATAATATCCATCCAGAGCTTTTGAAATCTGCGTTAACTTGGTAAACCCCTAATTTTTTATGAGTGTTTCTGATAATTTTTTTGTAATTTGTTTTGCAACATGTCGATTTGCTTTACCAATAGTTTATTTGAAATGTTCTATTAGTGAATTTTCTTAAAAAAAATTCACTAATGAGGAGATCCCGACTTTTGAATTTTGAAAAAATTTCTTCAAATGAGCGCTAATTAGGCCCCCCAGAACACATATCCGGGGTCGGTTTAAATTTTTATATGTTTATATATATATATATATATATATATATATATATATATATATATATATATATATATATATATATATATATATATATATATATATATATATATGTATCACACCGATAACTCAAAAAATAATGGGCCGATTTTGATTAAATTTGGTGAATAAATTCCTTTTGAAAATGGCTTGGATAAGTTCGTTAGCCAGGAAAATCGGTCTAGGTTTTCTCGGAAAATTTTGTGTTTTCTTTCGAAAAAAAATTATATCTCCGGAATTAACAAAGTAAGGGCAACCAAATTTCATATACGGATTTATATCATTATAGGCAAGTTACCTACCAAAATTTAGCTCCGCAGGTTAAAGGATAAAAAAGTTACAGTCATTCAAAAAAAAAAAATTGGATTTTCCTCAAAGCGTCAAAATTGCGATTTTAAACGTCAAAATTGGTGAGTACATTCCTTTCGCAAGTCGCTTGGATAATTTTGTTAGCCAGGAAAATCCGCCGAGGTTTTCCCGGAAAAATTTGTGTTTTCTTTCGCAAAATATTTATATCTCCAAAATTAACAAAGTAAGGGCAACCAAATTTGGTAAGCTGGTTTATATCGTTATAGGTGTGCCACCTACCAAAATTTAGCTCTGTAGGTCAAAAGACAAAAAAGTTATGGGCATTTAAAGAAAAATAAATTGGGGGTTTCCTCAAAACGTCAAAGTGACAATTGAAAACGTCAAAATTCGCAACATTTAGGCAAATAACTTGAATCTAATACGGGCTATGGAAAGAAAATGTCTCAAGAAGAATGTTTAACATACACCGAACTCTTAGTTTCAACCGTCATTGTCCTTCATTTTACTAAAATATATATTGATGCTTGGGATGTATTATTTGAATTTCGTTTTTCACAATTTCTTTGATGCAGAGATGTCTTACAGTGTTGATCTATGAGATATGTCCTTGCGCTTAAAATCTGTTCGAAAATAAATCAATATTACTACAGACATCTACATTTTTTTTTTGAATAAATAGAAATTTAGTATTGTTTTTATAGATTATCCGTGAATTAAGTAACACAAATAAAAAGTATATTTTTAATTTGTATTTTAGTGTTTTTTAAGAACTGCAAGCTATTTTTTAATACTTTATTTAATTTTTTACTTCGATTGAATTTTATAATTTTCGATTATAAAAATCATTTGTCGGAAAATTTAGCAAATAGATACTGGGCTGATTAATGATGAAATATGCTACATTGTTCCTACTACATATATGAGTGATACTGGTAACGAAAATTTATGACTTTTCTTTACAAAAAGACATATCTGCTATTAAAAACCTGTTTATGTAAATTTACTACCATAACGCACTTGCTGCGTCCAGAATTTTTTTGGGATTTACAGAGACAATATTATTGAAGAATAAAACTTTTATTAATTAAGTCTATCAATTGAAACACTCTCAACATTCACAAATTTATTTTACTGCTGTACACCTTGAAGTTTGAGAACAAATTTTATTTCAAGTCAGATTTTCTGGGTATTTTCAACTTTGAGGCAATTTGACGTGGAAGACCATTTCTGCAGTAATTATGACTGTATGGACAATCAGAAAGACATTTTAGGTTAACTTAGCGCCCAAAATATGTCCTGTGCTATATAGTGAGTCCTATGCTGTGATAATAAAGGATTTTTTCACGCCCGAGGAGGTACCACCCACTACATCAAGCGGCCGGCTAAGTCTCAACGGACGTTTCCTGTTCTGATATATGAGTCGGTTTCCCTTATAAACAAAAATGATGATGGCTTCTCCTTGTACAAAAGATTCCGGAGATAAAATACAAATACAACTAAATTCATCTGTTGCATTTACCGGTCACCTTCTGACAACAACTTTGTCCAACTCTTCGACTACCTTTCTGAAAAAAACGACCATCTGATTTCTGAATATCCTTCCTCCGAGGTCACTAGTCTTGGTGACTTCAATATCCATAATAAGTAACGGCTAGGATCTTTAAAAACCGATCCACAAGAGAGAGCAGCCTTTGCAGTCAGCAGTTCTTTATCCAATATGGTTCAGCAAACTACTTACTTTCTTCGCATCACAACACACAGCTTAAATCCCTTGGATCTCCTTCTTACTACAAAACCTGAATGCTACAAGACATCAGTCACCGCCCCTCTTGGTCGCTCAGACCACGGCATGGTCACTGCTTCCTGCGCAATGCAACCCGAGGTCACACAGTCATCACACCCACGCATCGTTTGGCACTACAACTCTGCGAACTGGGACGAAATGCGGGATTACTTTTCCTCATTTCCATGGGCAGACGCCTGCTTTTCTCATCCTGACTCCTCTGATATCTCACAAAACATCACTTAAATTATCCAAGCTGGCATGGAATTATTTATTCCACGTACACAGAAAACCTCTTCAGCCACTCAAAATCCCTGGTTCTCTAAATTACGTAACAATGCCAAACTTGAAAATGTGAAAGCTCACAAAATGATTCTACACAATCCCAGTCAAGAAAACCGTCAAGTATTTAACGACGCAAGAAACCACTATATCTGCATTCTTTTTGAGGCAACAAACTCGTTTATTAACCACATCAAAAACAAAGTCCCCTCAAGCTCCAACGACAGCAAACCCTTCTGGACTCTTGCTAAATCTAATGGGAATAATTTCTGCAAGATCACGTTCCCACCTCTTATTTCAGGGGATGAAATTGCTTCTACCACCCTGTGCAAGGCTGAACTTTTTCCTCGTTGTTCGCCGACAACTCTACTCTCAACCCATCTCCAAATGTTCAATCACCAACAGTCCCCAGTGTCGCGCATAAGATGACGGATATCATTTTCAAAACTAAAAAGGTTCGAAAAATGCTATCTTCTCTTAATACCAGG
Organism: Tillus elongatus; assembly: GCA_964006375.1. Classification (NCBI taxonomy): domain Eukaryota; kingdom Metazoa; phylum Arthropoda; class Insecta; order Coleoptera; family Cleridae; genus Tillus; species Tillus elongatus. Next base: position 229,163,739 of record OZ023262.1, on the reverse strand, counting down.
AAAGCCTCTCGCCTTGACGCGATCCCAGCAATTGTTCTCAAAAAATTCGCACCAGAACTTGCTCCTGTCCTGACTCGTTTGTTTCAGACATCTTACAATAGAGGCATATTCCCTAGTAAACGGAAAACTGCTCAAGTACAACCCGTCCCCAAGAAAGGATCCAAGGCCCTTCCTAGCAACTAAAGGCCTATTTCTCTCCTTTCAGTTGTCTCTAAAGTGATGGAAAAGTATATAAATACCGAATTACTAAAATTTCTTCAAAAACACAGTCTAATCCACGACAGGCAGTATGGATTCCGTCAACGCAGATCAACTGCCGACCTCCTTACCTTTGTCACCCATTCTTGGAACAAGTCTATGGAACTACGCGGTACACCAAAACTCTGTACCTGGACAGCAAATTTCCTCTCCAACCAGAGCATTTCTGTTGTCGTCGATGGCCATTCCTCTAAACTGTATCCAATTAATAGAGTCCCTCAAGGTTCAGCTTAGCTCCTACTTTGTTTCTTCCCCACATGAATGACCTCCTCTTTAGCACATCCAACCCAGTCCACAATTACGCGGACGACAGCACCCTCCACTCAAATATACAATATTCTAAGACTCTATCTTTAGTCCAATTAGATGGGGATCGCAGACTCATGGAGTGTTCTGTTTCTGTGGATCTACAAACAATATTAGACTAGGAAAGTAAAAATCTTGTACAATTCAACTCCACCAAATCTCAGTCTTCCTTTCTATCTCATAAGATATACACCAGCCCTAGATTCATCACAAGGAACAAAAAAGTTATACAAAGTAATGAGTCAGTTTCATTTGTTGGCATTTCTGTGGATCTAAACCTTAATTGTCACCAACATGTCACATCAGTTGCAGAAGCGGCTGCTAAGAAATTACGTTTCCTCTTCCGGGCTCGCAAATACTTTTCATCAGCTTATCTCTATCCCTTATATACTTCACAAATAAGGCCAAACCTCGAATACTACTCCAACACCTGGGTCGCACCTGCTGCTTCTAAACCCGCTATCCTGGAATCCATTCAGAAGAAAGCTATACATCTCATCGGTGACCCTACCCTCACCTAAAGGCTGCCATCCCTTGCCCACCGACGTGCCGTTGGTGACCTCTTTCTCTTTTATAGATATCTGCACGGGCACTGCGCAGAGGAGCTTTCTTTCATAGTTCCTCCACCTGCTGCCCCCAAACAGATCTACCAGGGGAACAGAGCGAATGCTTCCTTTTACTGTCCAGGTCACCAGACATAGAACATCTTGTTATGCCCGCTCTTTTGTCCCGCGGACTTCCAAGTTGTGGAATTCCTTGCCGGCACATGTTTTTCTTTTTCTTCCGAACCTTCAAACCTTCAAGTCCAGAATTAACAAGATGCCTCTTACCTCATTGTCGACACCCACGGTACGATAGTATTTAGGCTGTAAGCCCTCGTGAAGTGTTGTTGAAATATTGAAAATAATTAAAATTGAACCAAATTCTCCCCAAATTAGTTACTTGTAAGTTACTGACTTTGAAGTAATTTTAGTAGTCAAAAATAAGCTAATTGGGAGCTTTAATCTCAAATTTGTTGCTATTATGACAATCAAATTAACATTTTAGTTAGTTATGACTAAATTACAACTTGGTTAGGTTATTTATACGCGAGTGCTGATTAACATGCTTTAATTTGTTGCTTGGGACCTGGAAGTCATCGTAGCGATGACAAGGTGCATTTGGACTATGATGCTGTGTGCTGGTCAATTTTGCGATTAAATATGAATTTTGCTGATGAAAACCATATGTAACGAATTTCAAATATAAATATAAACTTTAAATATCCATTACAAAGTTAAACTAATGATCAAATTGCATTAATCCAAAGGATAATCAGCTCTTGCATGTCACACGGAACATGTCATTAATTACATCCTAGGCTACTGTACAACATAATACCTAATCATATTTTTACATCGCCCATAATTAACCACAGCACGTTAGAAATTACCAATACGTACCAGCGGAATATACAAAATGACTTTCATTACTTTCTTGACCTAGTGAATTGGTACTAAAGCTTGTCATACGTTTAATGGGATTCAGATATAGACCATGGCATGACACAGCGCACTGGCGACCGCGACCTACCTCACAGACATAAAGATTAATGGTTACGTTCCACCGCTGCACAACAACTGTCTCTTCAGTAACAATAGTAAACACCCAAGAAATCGATCAGATTCAGAGATTGCAAAGTCACTGTCCTGCTGAGAAATTGCCTAAAGTGCAAGTAACAAGGTTGTATAATTGGCTTGTTCATGGTCATTGTCAAGGGTTTCGTTCTGTAAATTATATTTCATATCCGTGCAGCTTATTTTTCGTAAGATTGTAAAGCCGGTTCTTTTTTTAAGTAAATATTGGGACTTGTGATGAGCACCGGTAAAAACACTTAGTTAGTGAAACAATCGTCAGGTCAGGTAGGTGTCATCAGAGACTGAATAATATATTATTATTATATATTATTCATCCTGATACTGATGACGCTCACTTGGTTAGTAAAACGGTCGGCAGGTTTTTTAAAGTGTGTTGTGGTGATTGAGGTTCTCCAAATGTACTTATCGGTTATTTTATGTTGAAACTTCTGTGATTACAGGTACACACCGGCGTTACGTACCTTTGGTACTTCTAAGAAAGGTCAGTTCGGCTGGAAAATAAGACACGTTTCTCAAGGTTTCGTCGCAGAATGCTGTGGTTTCGTATTGCAAATATAAATAACGCGCTTTTGGATATTTTTAAAATCTACACTAAAATTATCTTTGCTGATTTCTAATCACATCTATTGTGCCGTGAGTTGATTGTTCACACGATCTGGTTTCCGTAATTCCGCAATTTATAGGTTGCAGCTAAAGAACCCTTTAATTGACGTATACAATCTTTTCGCATCTTGCATAATAACGGAGATATTGAGCTTTACCGCAGGAATATGCCACGCTGTATATATGTATGTAAAAACCGAAGTTGATAAAACTGAAACCAACCCCGGATATGTGTTCTAGGGGGCCTAGTTCGCGCTCATTTGAAGAAATCATTTCAAAATTAAATGTCGCTGTCTCCTCATTATCGAATTTTGTCTAGAGACATTCGATAAAAAGTATAGACTATTAAACCATAGACACTATGACTAAGACTACTGCCATCACCAGAAATAGGGTCTATTGGAAATTAATTTTCTGGAAATATTTTACTGAAATGAATCACAATGGCGGTTGAAGCTAAAACCTAAGGGTTTGTAAAACAGTCTTCTTGCGACATTTTTTATACGTAACCCAAAACTCAATTTTTTTAAATTACCCATTCTTACATATTTTTATATACAGATTAAAATTTCAGTACACATAAGCATACTTGGAGAATCTACAATACATTAAAAAAAAACCTGTCGATCGTTTCACTAAACAAGTTTTACTAACTTTAGAGTCTCCTCATTACCGTGGTGATTATTATCCCAAATATGTCGGGAGATGGAAGATCTATCTATAGTACCGGATCTTAATTGTGCCAAATGTTCTTTGAATCTAATTTCAATAGATCTTTTTGTTTGTTCGACGTGTTTAGGATCACAACATTTACAACTTATTTCATAAATTCCCGACATTTTGGCAGTACTCTCTTTGTCTTGTGGGTTACCTAGCAAGTTTTTAAAAGTATTACTTCTACATCGTCACAACGTGTGGGAGTATCGCATCGGCGACAAAAATTTCAAAATTTTTTTCACTTCAACGTCGCAAAAACGTTCAAAACATATAGAAAACATCATTTGGGAGCGAATTTTTTTTTCTGTCGGTCTGTGTCTGTCTGTTTGTAGCCACCATAACTTTAGAACGAAATTGGATATCGTCTTCAAATTTGGTATACAGTTAGCACCCGACAAACTTACGGTTCGGATTGTTTTAGGGTAAAAGCGCTCCAGACGGTACGGGATGAATGGGGGGTGATTTGGTGAAAATTAACATTTTTTCGTTAAAACTTGAGTAATACAACCATTTTAGGGTTTATTTATTAGAAAACTTTTTTATTTTATCAAACATCTGGAATTCTGTGCTGAAATTAAATTAGGGGTTCAATTTGTGGGTGTGGAATCTGGGTGATTTTTTTGTTGCTAAAACGGCGTAGAAAGTTCAAACATATAGGCAACTGATCTGGTTTTTTTTCTCCCTCAGGGCTCATCCGCGTCTTTGCTGCCAGATAGCACTGCAGCCTTTGGTTTATTGTGCATGCCTTTAGTCTTTTCTACTCCATTCACTCCAAGATCACCGTGCATTGAACTAGTCTGCACAGCGATTGGTAGGGTGAGGTTTTATATTGCACTGTCTCCGATCTAGACTGACCGTAGATTAGTTGTTTTTTGCGATCCAGAGCTTTACACTCGCACAAGATGTGCAATGTCCCCCTCGAACCCCCCCATTTTATGCAGGTGTTTCTTGATGGCCATGTGTCCCGTCAAGATACCTGTTATGTTTCTGAGCTGTCCTCTGCTAAAATTTAGCAGCTCCACAGCTCTCTTTGAACCGGGTTCGTCAATTACTGACTTCCATTGTCTAAGCCCTGGACAGTCCGCCCAGCAACACCTCCATGGTGGCTGTTGGGGTTAAAGTCATGGCCTCTGTGATGCCCAGGCAAGCCATCCTTTGGATATTGCCTGGTTTTTGTTTGGCACTGGATTGTGTCACCGTAGGCCACCAGAACAGTGCCGTGTATGTTAACGATGTTTTGACCACCCTTGTGTACAGCCAGCGGCACATACTAGGTCTTAGTCCCCACGTTTTCCCATATAGTCGCCAAGTGACGGCTAGGGTCATAACTGCCTTACGCAGTATTTTTCAACATGACCATTCCAGGTTAGTTTAGAGTCCAATACGACCCCAACAACCAAGGGTTGCGGTGCTATCGGGGCGGCAAGGCCGCGGACGAGCCCTGAGGGAACAAAAAAAATACGACCCCAAGATATTTTACTTCCCTGGCCATTTGGATGTTTTTGCTAAAACACCGTAGAAAGTCTTAAACCATATAGGAAACTGATCTGATACTCTGTACTGAAATTAAATTAGGGGTTGAATGTGTGGGGGTGGAATATCGGACAAAAATTTCGAATTTTTTTGTTGTTGCCAAAACACCGTAGTATGTCGCAAAACATATAGAAAACTTGATTCTGTAAAATTTTGTCTGTCGTTCTATCGGTAGATCGGGCTGTGCGTTTGTCTGTTAGTAGGCGCAATAACATTCGAATGAATTCAGATATCATCTTCAAATTTGGTATCCAGTTAGCAACCGACAAAGGAATGCTTCGAATTGTTTTTTGGGTAAGATCGCTTAAGGGGGTAGGGAATAATTGAGGGGTGATTTGGTGAAAATTGGCATTTTTTTGTTGAAACTCGAGTAATATACCGTTTCAGAAGTATATGGGTACAGAAATACGAATCTTTTTCTTTGTGGTCAAGTCATGGACCCTAAATTAATTTCATGGGAATGTCTTTCTGAGAGAGTAGGTTATCACAGTTATGTGGAAGTTATGATTTAATTTGCAGCACTATTTTTTATCGAAAATTTTAGTTACAAATTGGCTTTTTTGAAAATGTTATCTAGGCCATTCGTGATTTGAGGTTCCAATGGTAAGAGGAATTCTTTCTGCTTTCTCTCTTCTTAAAGTCGTTGATTCCGCAACCATTTTCTTTGTTTCCTCTTTGTTAATTAATTTCTCCACTAGAAAAGCAGTGTATCCTTTATATTCTTTCATTCTTTAGTATATCTACTTTTACTTAAAGTGAAATTACTTAACCTGTTTACTAAAAAAATCAGAATGGCCATTTTTTGTGCGTACGTATGATGAGAGTCATTCGGAATGTGGTTTAGCGTGGTGGTTTCCTTTCTATGGATATCTAACTCTAAAGTGTCTTTATTATTGATAACTAGTACATCTAGAAAGGGTCATTTATTATCAATTTCTAATTCGTGGGTAAATTTTATAGAATCAAATTTATTGTTTAATTTGACAATAAAATCGTCTATTCTGCGAATGTTTGTGTTAAACACTGCGAAAATATCATCCATATAACGAAACCACACTCTAGGAAAATACCGACTTTTACTTTCAAGATCTGTTTCAAATCTAGTCATAAAAAGGTCTGTACTAAAAGGCGATAGCAGGTTTCCTATTGCCGTGCCCTGGGTTTGTTCAAAAAACGCATTGTTGAATTGGAATATATTTTCAAACAGGATAAAATTTACAGGTTAATATTTAAAGCGATCCAATATTTCTTCTAGTCACATGTCATAAAAAAAATTCAGAAAAAACAAGATTTTTTTCTTAACAACGACTTTCTGATTTTATTCCTTGTTATTGTAAATACTACTAGAAAATTTTCTTGCATGCAAAATTTATTTCGACTTTAACTAATAATCCATACTATTTTATTACAAATTTTATAAGCTGGGTACTGAATTTTCAATTTGTAAAGGAAGCATCACAAACACGCATGTTTTCATGAACATCACTTCTTAACCAGAATTACTCCAGTCCTACCGCAATTTGTGGTGTCCTAGTAAAAAACGAAACAGGTTTATGTTTCCTCTTTTTACTATCATACCGTAAGTTCCGGTAGGACCGGAGTGGTGGTGTAGTTCTTTTTGCTTGCTGGCTTTTCTCTACAGCTGGTTTCCTGTTGCACTATGTGTACGTGGAAGGCCAGAACCGTCACAAACCCAGAGATGACACTTCACGTTATTTTCCACTACATATTAATGTTAAAACAAGAAGCAGAACACCCCAAAAACCACAAAAATAATAACAGAAATTTATGCGCTAGATACGTATTTCGACAACCAAGTCGTCTTCATCAGTAGTTGACGCTAAATTAAGTATAGCTAGCTAAACAGTTTAGCCACAGCTACTGATGAAGACAACTTCATTGTTGAAATCCATATCTAGCGCCTAACTCTCTGATATTATTTGTATGCTTTTTGGGGTGATTCTGCTTTTGTTTCAGTTTCCATCCACGGTGTCCAACCTCAGTCTTTTATATTAATGCTATATGATGTAATATACTATATTAGAAAGTACTATATTCATTTATTTATTTTGACAGATGCAGACCATTCAGAAACGCCGAATACATACTAGACAGAGATGTTGGTTGAAGTAAATTGGAAAAAACAAATATTCAGTAGGATGACAGGGATTAAATATAATCGTAAGTAAAAATAAGTTATCATTGCCCGTCGTGATATTAGTCAGGGGAGTCGTTGCATTTGCTCGCTAGTTTTCTTCCCACAGCTTGCTTTTTGCCATGTGATTTTTTTTGCCAGAGATTTGTGCTGTTCTCCATTCCATATATATATATATATATATATATATATATATATATATATATATATATATATATATATATATATATATATATATATATATCCAAAACTGTAGGTAGCAGTTGTTTAAATGATGGGAGAAAAGTTGCGCACTCAAATGCTCAACAAATTGGCGGTTGGACATCTCCGAACATTTTTATGGTTTTTGAGATATTTTGAAAAATGTGGATTTTTCGATTTTTAGTTTTTCTCACCTTAATGGTGGACCTACACCAATACCGATGACACTTCTCCACCGCAACTTTTTATTTTCTTTAGTGTAGCATTGATAATCTTTGAATCAGACATTTTGTCTTTGCGGGACCATCATCAACTTTTCTTTTACATACGATCCTCATTTTTTGATATCATATTCTGGAAGCCTTTTTTCATTTCAAATTCAGCGATGTGCTACACTTTGTGGTTTAGTACCATTTTAGTCCTTTTCTTCCCTTAATCAAGAAGATTCCCATTACAGGCCTTTCAAACTTAACACTTTATGTCTTTTTGGCGTTTAATAATAATCCAATGGATGATTTGAGGCAATAATTTAATGGAAGACAGAACAAATGAACTTAAATTAAAAAGACAAAGGTATGCCTTGAAAAATAAATGGATGTTGCAATAGCCGTATTTAGATTGACCATAACATCATTAACTTTCGCCAGATTAGTTTGTTGTTTACTTTATTGTGTAATAATTTGTGCTTGTGTGTGTTTGTGTGTTTTTATGTCTTTAACGTTGACCTATTTTCGCGACTATGGCCAACCACCGACGTCAGGGAGCACTTTCACCTTACTCTCCCGGAAAAATTTGCCGAACCCCCGCCTTTCTGTACGGAGGGTAGGGATCTTTCACGTGCCCAACATCGCATGGACACGGAACCGACGGCTTTACGCCCCGTCCGAAGGTCGGAACGTGCTAAAATACAATGCCAGAACCTCGGTTGATGTTAATGTTACAGTTTGTACTGAAAAGTGAAAGGAGAACTCCGGGATCGAACCCAGTACCCTTCGGTTCAGAGGCACACGTTCTTATCGCTGAACCACCGAGGCTCTTAATCAACGATACCATATTTCCCACATATTCACGATGTGGAAGCAATATTGTAAGTTAGAACGAAACCGTTACACATCAGATTGCCACATTATTTTGACACCAAATTATGAAAACAATGTTATTGCAATCGTTAGTATAATTACCCTAATTAAGTTCGCTTTCGACTACAAAAATATTTCTAGCTGACATCGTCTGGAGCGTTAAATTGAGAATAAATCGATTTTGGTTCGTTGCCAAAAGCACTGACCTATATAATAACTGCAATCCCGTCGTGCGGTGTTGTGTTTTTTGTGATAATAATTTTGTTAGGTATATAGAACATTTCTGCGACTATCTGTATAGCATTTGGGTACTTTGTGAGTGCTTTTTGCTTCTGAGAACTAGCTGAAACGTAGCATCCAGTGGACAAATAAAGCAGATGTAGTTTGATTTATATCACGTTAGTGCGGAATACAGCGTTGCATTCAGAGGTGACCTACAACTGATTTTTGGAGCCATAAATCTTGAAAAGGCAACAGTTTTCGAACAATGGACTTCCGAAACCGTGTGTCTGGCGTCATTTCTGGTCTTCAGGGGCATTCACGGTTTGATCTCACTGAAGCTAAAATTCATTGTATTCTCTGCTATTGTCTAAACGTTAAAATTTGCAATAGACTTCGCTGTTGCCCTTAATCTGGACTAGCAGTTTTATTCAAAGAATCACCATTCAGAAATGTTTTTTAGTGAATTTTTATTAAAAAAATTCACTAATAGAGAGGTGACGATGGTGAGACTTTGCAAAAATTCTTTCAAATGAGCGCGAATTAGGACCCCTAGAACCCATATCCGGGGTCAGTTTGAATTTTTATATGTTTATATATATATATTTATATATATATATATATATATATATATATATATATATATATATATATATATATATATATATATATATATATATATATATATATATATGTATCCGTCTGATAACTCAAAAAATAATTAACCGATTTAGATGAAACTCGGCAAGTGCCTTTCTTTTATTAATGGCTTGGATGAGTTCGTTGGCCAGGAAAATCGGACGGGGTTTTCCGGGAAAATTTTGAGTTTTCTTTCAAAAAAAATTTTTTTCCCGAAAATTTCGATAAAATTTGGTCTACATATTGCTTTGGGAAATACCTAACTATGTGCCAAAATTCAGCTTTCTAGGGTTACAGAAAATTGAGCTATCCAAATTTGAAACATTTATGTTTAAATCATAAGTATGTGGTTGCTGTTGGTTAGTCAATGCTTTTCTTATTGACTCATGAAATTCGTTTGTAAGTTTCCGAGAAATGTCAATAATACTGAATTCACTGATTGTTAATCATTGGAAGCATTTACGATTATATATAACCCTATTGTAATGTATTATCATTTATCACCTCTGTAGTATAATTATTTTTGCCTTACAACTCGCAGCGTTTTTAGTCAATTGTTGTTATTAATAGTCAATAGTTTCTTTCCGAATACACACACCTTCCATTGACTTCTGCTTCTGCCGCTGTTACAGTCCTTTTATTTAGAGCTAGAGTTGTAACCACTCATACAAACAGTGTTTTTTAACCACGTGGCTGGTCGACTGACCGAATTCATTCCCAGTTGCTGTTGATTTACTCATATTCTCTTAATATGTTTGAAGATGTGGTGTCTACTTCATTCCAAGTCACTATCAACCGACTATTTAAGAAATTAAATAAGTAAATTAAATCGATTGTCATAAAATATGTAGTGTATTAAGACAAGGGAAAAAGAAATAAAACATACATAACTGTGCACATTTTGATTATATTTTAGGGTGCTTGAGAGAGGTATTGTCACAGCATAATATCTTATTAAAGTTAATTTGTAAATAGGTTTAATTTTCATATGTTTATATATATATATATATATATATATATATATATATATATATATATATATATATATATATATATATATATATATATATATATATATATATATATATATATATATATATATATATATATATATATATATATATATATATATATATATATATATATATATATATATATATATATATATATATATATATGATAACTCAAAAAATAATTAACCGATTTCGATGAAACTTGGCAAGTGCCTGTCTTTTATTAATGGCTTGGATGAGTTCGTTATCCAGTAAAATCAGACGGGGTTTTCCGGAAAAATTTTGAGTTTTCTTTCGAAAAAATTTTTTTTCTCCGAAAGTAACAAAGCTGTTTCAATGAAATTTACTATATATGTTGCCTCAACCTTACTACGTACCAAAATTCAACTTTCTAAGTTTAGAGAAAATTGAGTTATTTAAATTTTAAATTTTCTTTCGAAAAAATTTTTTTCTCCGAAAATTACAAAGTTATTTTAATAAAATTTTGTGGATATCTTGCCTTAGGAAAAACCTTACTACGTATTGAAATTAAACTCTCTAAGTTTATAGAAAATTGAGTTATTTAAATTTGAAGCATTTAATAAAAATTCACTACCATAACGCACTTGCTGCGTCCCGAGTTTTTAACATCACGTAGTATCAATTATATAATTATATAATAATGAATTAGTATCATTTGATTTATATTTTCGATGAGACTACAACAATTTTAATATCTGAAAATGCTCAACAGTATGGCAGAAACAAGGTCTCCAAGGACACGTTGGCTATGATAGATATGTTTGTTATTTGAGTAAATTTTCGTAGAAGAAATTCACTAACGGAGAGATCCCGTCTTTTGAATTTTGAAAAACTCTTTTAAAATGAGCGCAAGGCTCTTAGAATCCACATCCGGAGCCAGTTTCGATTTTTGTATTATATATATATATATATATATATATATATATATATATATATATATATATATATATATATATATATATATATATATATATATATATATATATATATATATATGAATCACATTGCTAGCTCCAAAAATAATAGGCCGATTTTGATAAAATTCTTGCTTTTGTAAGTAGCTTGAACAAGTTTGTTGGCCAGTAAAATTGGACCAGGTTTTCCGAGAAAATTTTGATTTTACTCTCTAAAAAAATGCTTATCTCAAAAAATAAAAAAAGCTATGGTAACCAAATTGAGTAGGTGAGTAGGTAGGTTATATTAAACGTAAACTATGCACCCAAATCTATATCTAATTTGAAAAATCTTTACAATATGTGTTTTAAAAAACATTTGTAATAAATTTATTGTCTGCACTATGTGAAAACTGGAACCTGTGATGAGCACTAATAAGTACACTTGGAGAACACCCAAATCACCACAACACATATTTCAGAGACATTACGATCGTTTAGTTGACAATGTCAACATCTTCAGAGGAAGAAAATTCTAACATAAAAAACTAGATCCCGTGTATTTATATCGCGTCAAGGTAAACGAACTACTCCGAAGTAAAGTTGTCGTCCAAGAACGATTGTTTGTTTATTGCGCAGCGAAACTACGGGGTCGGAGACCTGCTTTAATCTTCTGGTCGACAAATTTATGACCCTTATCTAATACAGGTTTAAAAGGACCCGAGTTATTTAAATAATCAGCACGTTTCCTTTCGATCTAGAAATTTACTATGTGGATATTGGATAATGCCGACAAAGACATCTGGTGAGATAAACAACATCAACTTAACACATCTTTTTTAAATAGCAAACTAAAAACCCAAGTGTCTGTCTCACCATTAACTTCAACAAAGGATAAATAATTCAACTAAAATACTACATAAAAACTATATTTATATTGATTTATATTGCTCACGGTATTATCACTGCGATACGTCCAACCTCTTTTATATCAGCAATAATGAACAGTGTTGCTTTGTTGGTATACAGAAGTTTTGCAAGCAAAAAGTTGGTAAACCTTTTATCAAGTTTCTGGTTCAGTACTTCATATCATAGCGCACATCAGCTAGAAATGTCAGCAATTCATCACATTCAACCTGATAATGATACTCCTTTTTAACAATTTGTGTTTGACAACGCGGACTTTAATGTTAGAACACTGGACGGTCTCAGTACATTCCATTCTATGGGTGGCATCAAATGTGTGCCTTCTGGAAGCACAACTGGAAACGAACATGAAAAACCAATACCGAGGCTCACCAAGGTACCACCTGCAATGACAGTAGGGGAACTTGGAGTGATTCCCTTAAAAACTTACCAAAAATCACAAGGTGTATTTAGTAATGTGGTTGTGGAGGATCTGAAAGATATAGTCAAGAAAAATGATCTGCTAACTCCATACGATACTCTTTGGTTGGCAGCAAAATGGCTCAATATTAACCTTCATCTCATGCATACTTACCTATTGTTTCAGGCAGCAAGTGTAGAAGCTGGCAAAGATAATCAAATTGCAGGGCCTTCTACCAAGAAGCGATTCAGAGCTGATTGATTTTTCTGTAGAAAATTTTCCTTTGAATAACCTCGGCATTTTTTTGTTCATATGTTTCATTGTTTAATATACCTACATCATGTGCCTCATCCATATACATCATAACTAACATACATCATGTGCTTTTTATAGAAAGTTGTGAAGTTTATCTCCTCAATTTTCCTTGGTATAAAAAATGTTGGTAAACCATTATCTAATATTATTAGAAATGCCATATTGTACCGCCCTACCGTGTTTTTTTCACAAAGTGCTCTATTTTAGCGCCTATAATTCGGGAATCATTGGGAATACGAGAAAAATGTATATAATCATTTTTGTAGAAAATTTGATAGTCCTTAATTATGTATATAATAAACTTTTGCCTTCGGCCAACGGTTTTCGAGATACTAACGAAAAACCAAAGAAAGTGCCCTATTTTCGCTAATTGCCACTAGAGCTCGCTTCATATTCATGAGGACTTTCGGTATATTCATTATTAGGTACCTCTAAATAAGTATCCGAAGTTTCAAAACTTTCGGATTTTTCAGGAGGTTGGGTAATTTTTTGAGGTTTTTTGACTGGAGCATACAGAGCGCTTTTATGAGAAAATGCTGGGTTAAAAAATACATTACTCACCTACAAAAATAAATTAACAAAAAATTTACTGTAGCATGCACACAATAAGTAATCGAAACAGTTTCTGAGCAACGAAAGATTAATTCATTTAGTAAAATCATAAAATATTGGCATCGTCGCTCATGTTTCGTAAGACAGACATGCCAAAATATAGTTTTTGTGCCGTTTTAGTTAAGAATGCATAGACTATACCGGTCGTTGTTATGTTAATAATTATGTTTCCTTGAATTTGTAGGCATAAAACCCCCACAAGTTCTTATGTCGCTATATCAAACGCAGCGATAAGAAATAAAATGTTAAAACGACTTTCTTTTTTTCTCCTAGCAACCAGATCTGCACATTCAATTTCCAATACGACGTATCGAATAGCCGTAAAGCTCCAAGGAATCATCTTGTTGATCAGAAAACGACAGGAAGCGAGAGTTTATCCAGCAGGGGTGGTGTGGTAGTCGTGGAGACCGAAGACCGAGGCCTGATTCAGATTTTGGGCTGCAAATTGCGGGACGAGCGGCGTTGAGGTGTGGCTCATGAGATGGAATCAAACGACGTGTTTGCCATAACCCAGAGAACGGGAAGTTCCGCAGACAAAGCAAACTGGTTTTGGAATATATATTCGTTGCCGCACAAGGAATTTTAGATATCTCACCCATCTCAGGCAGACATCGGAAACACCGTCGCCACATAATGGAAGAAACATGTGTAGGATTTTACATGCTTGTAAATTTGAATCGGTGAGAAGCTATATCTATGTATTCTTTATAACTAACACAATAGTATTTCGTTAATTACATAGATATTGTAATTATATTGTTATTAGTGAATTTTTATTTAAAAAAATTCACTAATAGAGAGGTATCGATGGTGAGACTTTGCAAAAATTTTTGCAAATGAGCGCGAATTTGGGCCCCTAGAACCCATATCCGGGGTCAGTTTCGATTATTATATATATATATATATATATATATATATATATATATATATATATATATATATATATATATATATATATATATATATATATATATATATATATATATATATATATATATATATATATATGTATGTATGTATCCAACCGATAACTCAAAAAATAATTAACGGATTTTGATAAAACTCGGCAAGTGCTTTTCTTTCATTAATAGCTTGGATGAGTTCGTTAGCCAGAAAAATCGGACACGGTTTTCCGGGAAAATTTTGAGTTTTCTTTAAAAAAAAATTCAAAAAAAATAATTACAAAGATATTTCAATAAAATTTGATGTACATATTGCTTTGGAAAAGACTATGTGCCAAAATTCAGCTTTCTAGGGTTACAGAAAATTGAGCTATACAAATTTGAAACATTTATGTTTAATATCACCGCCTTTCATTGTCAATAGCTTATATGAGATCTAGTATGTGGTTGCCGTGGTAACGGAACATTATATATTATTGCGCAGGTCTGTTAAACGCTGTAACTGATGTCGTATGATATTGGTATGAGATTATTTACATGTTTATTTATTTGTTTGAGTCGACGAATTATTTGTGTCATTTGGGAAATTTTTATATACAAGTGTAAATTATTCCTTGATTAATGTTAGTGGGTGGATTAAACAGTGTTTGTTATGTTTTATCGACACGTATAAAGGATCGAAGTTTTACAAAAGGGCTGATATGCAACAGGTTAGTTCTTACTCTCTACTGCTTTGGCGGTAGTTTTAGTTAAGTTTATGGTTTAACGGTCCATAATTTTTAGCTAATTTTTGTACAAAAAATTCGTCAATGAGGAGACCGCGACATTAGAATTTTAAAAATTTCTTCAAATGAGCGCAAACTAAGCCCCCTGGAATCCATATCCGAGTTTACGTTCAGTTTTGATCTGCTTACATATATACAGGGTGACGCGTTTCTACGGTAAAGCTGAATATAATTATTATTATATAAGAGACGAGAAAAAATTGTATAAGTTAATTATAGGGCCCACAAGTCGATCGTTGGTGATCCCTACAATTTTTTTTCGAACAGCCTTATTTTATTGCATTTTTTATCGAAATATGTTTGTAAAAAAAATCAAGACGCAGTAAGTGCGTTTTGGTAGCAAATTTTCATTAAATGCTTCAAATTTCAATATCTCAATTTGCTATTAACCTAAGATTTGTTGGTTAGAAAACCAAAGTTTAAGGTATATTGTCGGAAAATTTATGTACATTTTCAAACAATAAGTTATTTTGATAAAATATGGCACATTGTTTCTACTATATAGGTTATACCGGTAACCAAATTGATGACTGCTTGCATTAAAAAGACATATTTGATATTCAAAGCATTTTTATAAAAATTCACTGCCATAACGCACTTGCTGCGTCCAGAGTTTTTTTATAAGGTAATTATGTTGCTTTAAAGTTGAAAATTTAGATATCAATAGAAAACTAAAATCTCTTGAAGCAGGAAATGCGGCATGCTAGCAAATTTTCATTAAAAGAGGTGAATTTGCAGTTTAGTCCACGGACAGTTTTAGATGCTAGCAAATTTTCATTAAAAGAGGTGAATTTGCAGTTTAGTCCACGGACAGTTTTAGATGCTAGCAAATTTTCATTAAAAGAGGTGAATTTGCAGTTTAGTCCACGGACAGTTTTAGATAAATCGACTGCTGATAGATAAAATTCGGCATCTAACATGCACGTTGCGGCTATTTGTACCACCTGCTTCCTTGTCTGTGCAGAGTTATTTACATTAAAACTTCTTAGACATTTAACGTTTTTCCAACAGTTTGTCAGTACGATTCTGTTACGTGAAACCCCTTCCTCTCATATTCATTCAAATTTGACGTAATTTTAATAATGGGATTCACTGGAATATTCCAGACCCGGAAGTTCTTCTTCTTTTCACTATTGGCTTGTATCTTATATTACCAGCTCGCTTTTAGCACGCATATTGGGGTGATCGGGTAATTAATTATTCATATATTCCGAGATCATATTTCTGAAATTGTGCATTGTTCACCTTGTTTTCTTATTATGTCCATTTCACGCAGCAGACACAGTTATGTATCAGCGATATAACTATTACATCTTTCTTCAATTTTACTTGTGACGTATATGTACCATGTAATGCCCATGTAACTCACACGTAAAGAGATATGTCAGCAACCGGCTCTACTGAATACATCGCAAAGATGAATTTATGTAATATTGCAGGGACAGAAGACTGATATGTTTATGCTACGGCACCAGTATTTTTTACAGCTACATAACCAAAAGATATTTCAAAAATAGATAATAATAGTATATTTGATACTTTCTCATATTCATGTTGCAAAACAAGACAATCCTGCGTGTGTTATCGCCAGCAAAGAAGCTTCTACACATATAAACTCTTATATGCTTCAAATTTGAATAACTCGATTTTCTATAAATCTACAAAGTTGAATTTTTGCACGTAGAAATGTCTTTATTGGTTCAATATACTTGCCAAATTTTATCATAATAACTTTGTTATTTTTTGAGATACCATTTTTTATTAGGGAAAATTAATTTTTTTAGGAAAACTGGCCCGATCGGACTGGCTAATGAAAGCTATTAATAAAAGAATGGTACTGGCAGAGTTTCATAAAAATCGGTTAATTACTCTTTAAGTTATCGGTTGGATATATATATATATATATATATATATATATATATATATATATATATATATATATATATATATATATATATATATATACATACAGTGTGTCCCAAACTGGATGGGAATGTATTGCTATCTCCGTTATTATTAGAGATAGGCAGACGATTAAATTAGCAATGTTTTGTAGAATTTCATGCTCGTTCCAAAAGTAACTTGTATTTTGCCCTTCCTCTTTTCATTTTCGAGTTATTTTGAGAAAACCAAAATTTGTCGATTTCTTTTTTCTTCAATATCTAAGTAGGCGTTGATCTGACATGTCTAAGACTTGCACATTATCACGACACTTTTTACAGAGTAATCTTTTTGTGTTATTCTCAACTATGGATTGTCATTTCTTTTTGAGCTACAGGTATCAACGTTTGTTTTTATTATGGCAGCCATATTGGATTTTTTGCTCATGTAATAGCCTGTGAAAAGAGCTTTCCAATGATGTACAACATGCTTGAGAAATCTTGCAATTGCACTGACAATTTTGAGAAAAACCGTTTTGACGATAGTAGGCTATGAAGTCCAATACCAGAAAACAAATGACAAAAAAATTGTTCAAAAAGCAGTAGGCCATGGAGTCTAACAATAGGCTTCTACTTTTAACATAATTTTCCATAATGATTCACGATACAAACATTTTGTGATTTAATTTACAATACTTAATTACGTAATAATGCTAGGTAATATTATGTGAAACAGTTTATTAACGAAACACGGCAATAACAAATAGAAACTTAAACTCCACAAAACAATACAATTAGAAACGGAACTCAACAAATAATAAAAAAGAAACTTAAAAATACACTAAATAGAAATCTGTTCAATATGCCCACCATTTTGTTCAATGCACTTTATACACCTTTTTGAAAGATGCCTGCAACTCTGGTGAGGGTGTTTTGGTTAATATGATTTATAGCTTCCGTGATTCTGTTTCTAAATTCATTGATTTTTTGTGGTGGATCGAATTTATACACATCATTCTTCAGAGTACCCCAAAAATAAAAAATCCATGGGTTATATCAGGACTTCGAGCACACCAAAACCGGCCCATTGTTACAAATGACACGATTATTAAAATTTTGGTACAAAAATTCTTTGACGATCCTAGCATTATGAGCTGGATAACCGTCTTGTTGGTACCAAATCGCGTCTAAATTATCATGAACTATTGTAATTGTTGGTAAGATATCATTTCTCAATAGATTAAGGTACATTTCCCCAGCTAAATTATTTTCAAAAGAGAACGGACCAACAATGAAGTTAACTGAAATTTTTTAAGTTAACTTGCTAACCTACAAATAAAAATATTAGTTTTTTACCTAATAAGCCGCACCAAACATTAATACCAAATCTGTCTTGCAATCGTCTTTGTTCCTTTAGATGGCGATTTTCGTTTGCACAATAATGCCCATTATGGCGATTATACACACCACAATTTGTAAATCTAGATTCATCAGTCCATATTATTTTCAAATGAAAATTTTTATCTTGCTGACATTGTCCTTGATACTGATCTGCAGAATTGAAATCGCTTAGGGTAATCGTCAACATTTATGCTTTGTACGATTGTAGGTTTGTATGGGTGGTAATAACTTTGTTTTAAAACACGGTGTACCGTACTTTTTGGAAACAAACTATTTGGTACAGAATTTGAAGCAAAGTGTTAAATACACCTCAAATTGTTCAGATAATTAAGAATGACAGTATTCTTTCTTCTGTTGTTTTTCAGTTGACTTACGTTTAAAAATCAAACAATTTTCAAAGGCGTATTCGTAAATTATTAATCTGCTTTTGAGTTCTGTTAGTAAATTTAGTTATTAGTTATTTACTGGGTTTACCTATGTAATTAAATTATAATAATTATTTACGAGAATGTTGTAATGTAAAATATCATTTGTAATAATGGGCCGATTCATTGGTGTGCTCAAAGTTCCTATTTTTTTTATCGTGAATCATTACGGAAATTTATGTTAGAAGCAGAAGTCCATTGTTAGACTCCATGGCCTACTGCTTTTTGAACACGTTTTTTTGTCATTTGTTTTCTGGTATTGGATTTCATACCCTACTATCCTCAAAACGGTTTTCCTCAAAATTGTCAGTGCAATTACAAGACTTCTCAAGCATGTTGTACATCATTGTAAAGTCCTGTTCACAGGCTATACATGAGCAAAAAATACAATATGGCTGCCATAATAAAAAAAACGTTGTTACCTGTAGCTCAAAAACAAATGACAATCCAAAGTTAAAAATAGCACAAAACGATTACTCTGTAAAAAGTGTCCTGATAATGTGCAAGTCTTAGACATGTCCGATCAACGCCTACTTAGATATTGAAGAAAAAAGAAATCAAGAAATTTTGATTTTTTCAAAAGAACTCGTAAACGAAAAGGGGCAGGGCAAAATACAAGTCATATTTGGAATGAGGATGAAATTCTACAACACATTGTTAATTTAACCATCTCCCTTTCTCTGATAATAACGGAGACAGCTATACATTCCCATCCAGTTTGGGACACACTGTTATATATATATATATATATATATATATATATATATATATATATATATATATATATATATATATATATAAGTAGGTATAGAAGAGGGGTTCTAACTCCACCACACACCACACACCACCGGTGGTGGTGGTGGTGGTGGAACCACTGACCAGACCCGACGGCCCCCGACCAGACCCGAGCACAAGGTGGTGGACCCGACAGCCCCCCGACCTAACCCGAGCACAAGGTGGCGGAGCCACTGACTAGACCCGAATATCTCCACCACCTGACTTCGTATTTAACCCGAACAAGTAGCGAACTAACCTGAGATGACGTAATCAAATTCAAAAGCCAGCTAACCTGTATTAGGCAAACGAGGAACCGCCATTTAAAATAACATGCGTAATAAGAAGGTAAGTATTAGCAATAAAATATAAACCACTTATCAAACCTGAGAAGTATATGAAAATTCGCTACCATAACACACTTGCTGCGTTCAGCTTATTTATGTAAAAATTGGTAGACCAACTCACCAGACATATCATCGCCTTCAGACATAGGGCCACACTAGCACTTAATTTATTAAAACACCAACACCAATTTTCACGCTTTACACAAAAGAACTAGTTCCATATTAATAGCCCCTGTAAACAGATTTACAAAAGGGCAATGCGTTATGTAAGACATATAGCCTCTCCAGCTATTAAAAAATAACCCTGTTTTATTTAAATGTAAACAAACAGTAATACACTTAAACATCTGATGCATTTTAGGTAAGATTCAAAAAATTCTTAAACACATAATTGTCATGACCGCGCCCGACTGATGATTTAAACTGTTATTAGCGGGCTATTCACCTAAACCGGAAACACTTGTGATAACGGCTACTCAGCTGATATCCTAATGTGTTTGGAATAAAATCATAACGTTTTATTTCGCTTCCCAGATCATATGACGGCTTTAGTTTAAATAGAGAATCGGTAGCGAATTTTTATATAAGTTATTTGGTGTAAATTATTTTATTAGAAAATTGAAATACATGTTTTTATATCGTAAACCCACCAAATTTGTTTCTTAGACAACGGTTTAAGGTTAGAAATAAAACACTCGATTGTAATACAATTAATTTATTAGGAGTAATAAGATTTACATACAAAATATTACATAATGGCTCTTACAATACCAGTTAGAGGTTTATATTCAAATACACAATCATGAATAATTAAACAGTAGGCCCTAGTTCTCGGAGCAAAATTGTCTTTACTCATAAACTCCACTTTGATGTCGACTGTTGAAGACTTGATTGATTCATTCTGGTGTTGGCAATCGATTACAAATAGAGCTCGATCTTTAAACTCATCATAATTTAAAAGAGGCTCCGACATGTTTTTATAGTAAAAACTTTTTTGAAAATCTGTATACATCTGGTAGGCTTCAACATATTTTGATCTTTCGAAATCCATATTCATAGCTTCATAAGGGTAGCATTCTGAATTTAGGAACACTCGTAGATCTACCAGACCGATGTTATCGAAGAAGTCACCTTTTTTGCTTATGTTATCTTTCCGATCTGTTTGAAACGCTATAATCACATATCTAGGTCTTTCCAAGTTGGTTGCAGTTTTAACAGCCCACACATCTCTGTTTATATCTCTGAGTGATGGTAGCTCATATATATCCCATTTCCGATATGCGAGAAATATAGATGTGTCTTTTGCTATTTTATCCATCAGTTCCAGCTTCATTTGATCGTTTGGAAATACATGTTTTGCTTTTAAAAACATGTTGGTTACAGTTATCTTAGATCTTGCTGTACCTGTGCTGTAATAGCAGTTGGAATCATTTCGAGCTCTTGTAAATCGGAAAGTATGTTTGCCACAGAGAACTCCTTTAAAGTGATGAAAGAAACTGAAGAGGAACCAAAGAGGTAGGAGCAAGTGAAACTTGTTATCGTTTAAGGTGATGTGATCTGATGATACATTTAACCCAGCATTGCTAAGAGATTTTGCTTCATTCTTACTAAACGAAAGCAGAGTTTTGATGTTTGTTGTTTAATTCATAGATCATTGATTCAAACAGAGCTACTCCTCCGTTATTTGACATGTGGCAGACACCAGTAGCATTTTGTACTGCTAGAGGTTCCAGAGCACCTTCGATTATTAGAGCTGACTCTGCTAGACATACGAATGCATCTTGCTGATTGATGTTTATTTCAACTTCATCGCTGTTACCAAACGATTTAGTTGATGAATAGTAAGACCTAAGTTCTTCTCGATCAATGGAGTCGTCAAACTTGGGGTCTTTGAATATTTCTAGTTTTGATGACATGATAACCAAGACTTTTAAGGAATTCAATATTATCGGAACGAAGTGTATGCTTCAAAGGAGCTGATTGTACTAAATTTGTTTTGGTAGATTCGCTTGCTTTTATATGTTTAAAGACTAGCATTCTAGGCAATCTTTTTAAGCTCTAAGCGAACAGACACCTCTTCACCTTGAAAGTTTACAGGAACTGAATCTTGATCCACGATGTCGATGCTTATATTTGAAATCTCTCGTTTGTTTACTGGTAAATAAATTAGATTCTTAGGTTCTATATCGATTGCATAACCAGGATCGACCATCGGTGCAAACTCATATAACGTATGTGAAGGTTTTCCATTATAGTAAGAACCAGACACAATATTAGTTTCTATACGAATCTGTTTAACATCCACTATTTCAACAGGTAAATCAGATTCATGAAAGACACCTGGTTGAAGAACTTGCTTTGAAAATCCCAGCATTCGCCCAATCGAATCATCAGATTCAAAACTGATACTTGTGAAACACTTTATTTCACATCTAATGGTGTTGGGATTAGGTCTTAGAATCAAAGCTAGCTGTTTTTGTTCACGTGTTGCTGTAGCACCAACAAGTTCATTTTGAAGCAAGTTTTCCAAATGTGTTATTTCATATGCACCGGTAGGTATCGTGATGATTCTCCAAGCAGCTCCTTCTTTTACATAAAATTTATTTTTACCTTTATATATGTTAGGTATGTTGTTGTATGTGTGAAAACCTATCAAAGCAACTGCATAACTACCACCTGGATCCAATTCAATTGGAGGATCGTAGTCTGTTGACAGATGACAACTGCGATCTTTCAACGTGAAGGTTTGCGACATGACTGAAACACAGATACTACTGTTTAAGTCTTTTATTTAAAAATTTTAAACATAAGTGGCCACAATTATAAGTATTATATTTCTGATACACATCATGATTGTACATTAGAGTAGAGTCTTTAAGGTAACGCTGCAGCTCAACTGGTGGCTTCAAGTTTCCATATGAGTCAAAGTACACGGTTGTGTCACCACGTTTCTTAACTGCAACCCAATGACTGCCAGGTTCCTTGTTTGTTTGCAAATTCATGATAAGTGATTCATTCTTGCGTGGCCCATTCGATGGCAAAGTATCTCGCATGTATACACCTCTAAAATATGGAATTTTCATTTTACCAGCAAATTTCATAAGATCTTCATTTGTTAGAGGTCTTGCTGGTAAACATCTTACTCGTTTTTTGGTTTCTGCAAATACAACCCATAACCGCTACGCTGCTTCTTCAGATATAATCCTTTACCGAATCTCTTATACTTTGGTTTTAATTTCAAACCATTACCTCTCTTACCCATAGCAATAGCCTCCATCGTTTTGTTATGACGTTCTTCTTCTTCTAGTTTTTGTTTGGCTGATTTGGCATCATTAACTGCTTTAGCAATGCCTGCAGCACCGCCACCTAGAGCACCTAGCGCTGACAGGCCACCAAAAATTAAAGGTAGTAGTGGAAGGAAGCCTCCGCTTTTAGGTATTGGAATAACTCGCGGTTTCAGCACATTCTTACGCCCACCAATCTGTTTAACAATTGCGTGAGCGATATCAAACACAGCATTCTCTGATGGAATAAGATTTCTGTCTTTTAGAACTTCTCCAATCAGACTAAGAATGTTTTTAAAGGGAACTTTTTTCCTCGGTTTTGAGTTGATTACATCAAGACCCATACCGAGCTTTCTTTTAACTTTCATGGTGTTTGTAACACTCCAAGCGGCTAACTTTTCACTAAAACTCGCGTCCTTTGACTTGACTCTCTCCCAAGCTCGATTCTCCAACACTTCGTCGGCTCGATGCCTATCACTTAACTCTTTTGATTGAGAGTAAGCGATGTCGTGGTCTCGACAAGCACGATCTAAAGGATTGATACCTTGATCACCTCTAGCAAGACGTTCTTTAAGTTTAGTACCCGGGCCACAAAATTGATAACCAGGAACGTGCAGCTCAACAGGTAGCTTGTTAATGGCTGTGTTTACAAGACCTTCACCCTGTGACACCAACATTGATACTAACTGTGTGATCCGCTTACATGTCTATATTTATATACATACTCGAAAAATATAGTTTAGTTCCAGTCAAGATGCACACCATCAAACACGCTTCTGTCTTACCTATTACAAATATAGACGATGTTGTTGATACAGCAGAACAACAACTAAGGCATGGTCCTCTCTTCCCAAACACAGTTAGAGGTATCATATGTGGTCCTAGTGGGTGTGGTAAAACAAATGTTATGTTAAGTTTATTGTTTGAACCGAACGGCTTAAAGTTTGATAACGTGTATGTGTATTCAAAGTCTCTGTATCAACCTAAATATAAGATGTTACAAAGGGTGTTGGATGTTACAAAAAGTGTTGGTTATTATCCATATAGTGAAAACGATGAAATATTAGATCCAGCAGAAGCCCAGGACAACTCGGTGTTTATATTCGATGATGTGGCTTGTGACAAACAAGATAAAATGAGAGCATACTTTAGTATGGGGAGACATAAGAATATTGATTCATTCTATCTCTGTCAAACATATACTCGAATACCCAAACATCTGATACGTGATAACGCTAACGTTTTGATTCTCTTTAAACAAGATGAAACGAACTTAAAACACATCTATGACGATCATGTGACCACTGATATGGACTTTAAACAATTTAAAAATATATGTTGTCAATGCTGGAATGGTAATAAGTATGGTGTGTTGGTGATTGTAAAAGAAAACGAAGTCCACAGAGGGAGATATAGAAAAGGATTCGATAGCTACATATTAATCTAATGGTCTACAACCAACAACAACAAAGAGATGTCTAGCAGGACAACCAACCAGCTAACAAGACAGACAACCTGTCTAAAACAACCTGTCTAAAACAACTTGTCTAAAACAACCTGTCTAAAACAACTTGTCTAAATCAACCTGTCTAAAACAACTTGTCCAAAACAACTTGTCTAAAACAACCTTTCTAAAACAACCTGTCTAAAACAACCTGTCTAACAACCTGTCTAACAACCTGTCTAAAACAACCTGTCTAAAACAACCTGTCTAACAACCTGTCTAACAACCTGTCTAACAACCTGTCTAACAACCTGTCTAACAACCGGGTCTACCTGTTGTGTTAGATACCTAACACTAGATAGGCAGACATACAACCAATTCAAAGCTAGTACACCTTAAACCACCGAACTGTTTGCATCTCTTAACACGAAACAAATAACTTTAGCAAGATGGAGGTGATGAGTAACCAAGAGAGAAAAATTAAGAAAAAGATTTTACAACTTGCTGAAAACATTCGAAAAAAACATTTAATGCTTAAGCTTGGTAGAGCTGAGAATGATGAAGCCCTGCAGCGTTTATATAAACCACTTGTTGACCCACTGAGTGAAATATCTAAAAATACATCAACGCTTAAACTACAGCCAACGGTTGAACAAATCAAAGAAGAAGAAGCTTCTGATGATATACCAGAAAAGAAACCCAAAGTTGAGTTCCTTAAAGACCATGAAGTTTTTGAAGCCGAACTAGAAGTAGATACAAGTTTTGATGAGGATATCCCAACATTTGAAGAGCTTGAGGCAGATCTACAAACTGTCACAAACAACCCAGCATATCAAGAATTTTTGGAGCAATATCCTGAACGAGTTCGATATTATGTAGACAAGTATTTTACTGAACCACCGAGGCTTGCTACTATTGATCAAACGTATGGTGCTCGCTACGCTAAAGATACTGGTAGTTGGAGTCTTGGCAATAAACACTTGGACTTTACTGATAATGACATTCGACTAGGTCAAAGGAGATATCCGCAAACACAAGGTCTGCTAGAATTGATATTTATGAAAACACCTAGAGGGTATACCTATGACGATCTTCAACACTATAGAGATATTCTAGAAGCAACTAGTGTTCATAAAATGAACTACGATCCCAACGCACGAACCAAGGGTTGTTCCTCGGAAAAGTATCTGACTCTAATAAAACCAGTTATAAACCCAAGAGGACGAAGATCCTCAACTCCTCAAGGTTTTGGTTACGACACACATCATAACGCAGAACAAAAAACTGAACCTAGAGGTCAGAATATAAGCAGCAACACTAACAACTATATGATACAAAATAACAAACAAATAGAATATGTCTATTGGGATGACATAAATGAGTTGGTTGATAGACTTAGACTTTTAGTAGCTTCCCAAGCTGCTGGTAATAATGCTCATAACAATGAAATTCAGTCAATCATTGAAGAACTGAAGGAGGTTGGTGTTATAGCCTAATATACCTACATATATCACAGATATACCTACCTTAGTGCTTAGTATAAAAATGTCTATCGATAAGTTCGGACGTTCCCAATCCAATAAAGGTTCTAAGTTTAAAATTATTGAAAGAGAGATTTTCCCAAGAACTGATAGTGGTGATTTTGATTTGCAAAGCCATAGATTGTGTAACATCGCTGATCCAGTTGATGCAACAGATGGTGTAAATAAAAAATTTGTTGATGTATGGATAGACGACTATCAGAAGAACAAAGATGAGGTAAAACAAAGAATCATTGCCATACTACTTGAAGCTGTACACAAACCTGAGTTGGAAGATTTAAAAAACGAATTTGAAAATAAATTGAAAATTTTAGCTAAGAACATAACTACTCAAGTTTTAAAAGATATTGATGTGTTAAAGAATAATAAGCTAAAGAATAAGCTGGGAGAAATAGACAGCAAACTAAAAGATTTACATGATAAGTGGATACTTTTAAATCCAACATCACCATGAGACGCAAAACTGTTGAACCATCTAATACCAAAAAACAAATTATTGATGAGTTATATAAACCAGCAAGAATCAATTTTAAACGTAGACGTACAATAATCAAAGGTTTAAATGATTTGTGGCAGATTGATTTAGCAGAATTTACAGACTACTACAAAGCAAACTCTGGTTACAAGTATATTTTAGTGGTTATTAATTGTTTTTCAAAGTATGTGTGGACTCGCCCTCTTAAATCTAAAACTGCTGAAGAGGTGACTAAAGCTATGGCTGATATTTTATCTACTAGTACAGCGCCCTCTAGCATCCAGTCTGATCTTGGCCGCGAGTTCTATAACTCAAAATTTAACGCCTTAATGAAAAAATACAACATCAATCACTACAGCACTTATAGTGTGAAGAAGGCTGCAATGGTGGAAAGAGTTATACGTACCTTGAAAGAGAAGATCTATAAAAATTTCAACTTGATTGGTTCCTACAAGTGGATTAATACACTACCTAACGTGACTGCTGCTTACAACGCTACTGTTCATCGAACAACTGGTGTAAAACCTCAAGATGTTAACAAGAAAAATGAAAAAGCTATTCTGAAACAAGTTTACTCAAATCTGAAAGTGTTTAACAAAAATAAATTTAAAGTGGGTGATGTTGTACGTATAAGTAAAGCAAAAGCTCAATTTGAAAAGGGGTATACACCTCGCTGGTCAACAGAATTATTCAAGATTGTTAGTATTCATTTCACAAATCAAGTAACATACTTTCTTGAAGATATGCAGGGGAAACCAATCAGTGGAGGGTTTTACGAGGAAGAACTACAAACGACTAAACAAACAGACATCTATCTGGTTGAACGCATCTTGAGGAAGAAAGGCAAGCAGCTCTATGTAAAATGGCTGGGTTTCGACAAATCTCATAATTCTTGGATACATTCAGATGATGTTAAATAAGCTTATATTTAATGTATTAATGTACTTAGAATAAAATAAAAGTCTTTATTAAAATAATGTTATTTTATTTTTTCATCTGGTTACATACAATTCAGCTAAGTGAACAATTACAATTTATGTCGTAAATCTGAACCTCGGTGGTTCAGAGG
The DNA here is from genome assembly GCA_964006375.1 of Tillus elongatus. Classification (NCBI taxonomy): domain Eukaryota; kingdom Metazoa; phylum Arthropoda; class Insecta; order Coleoptera; family Cleridae; genus Tillus; species Tillus elongatus. The sequence continues at coordinate 229,135,884 of OZ023262.1, read as the reverse complement.
TAAGAACGTGTGCCTCTGAACCGAAGGGTACTGGGTTCGATCCCGGCGTACTCCTTTCACTTTTTCAGTACAAACTGTAAAATTAACATCAACCGAGGTTCTGGCATTGTATTTGAGCAAGTTGAATGTCTGCACGTTCCGCCCTTCGGAGGGGGCGTAAAGCCGTCGGTCCCGTGTCCATGCGATGTTGGGCACGTTAAAGATCCCTACCCTCCTTACAGAAAGACAGGGGTTCGGCAAAATTTCCAGGATAGTGAGGTGAAACTGCTCCCTGGCGTCGGTGATTGGCCATAGTCGCGGAAATAGGCCGACGTTAAAGAAACAAAACACACACACATGTCGTAAATCAATAATATCCTGAATAAACTTCTCCTGCGGTACATCTGCTATCTGTAGATCGTTTCTCTTCGCCTTGAGGTATTCGACTTCGGTCTTTATTCTGTTAAAGAGATTTACAGAATTTGGATCATACAACATGTTTAAAACTACTTCGGAATCAGGGTGTTTATTTTTAAAGTTCTTGACAGCTCTTTTAAAACTTTTCTTCTGAGTCCTTACAGCATGATATGGATAGGTAGCATCCTTCTCATTTCTTGAAAGCAAACCAAAAACACAAAGTTTTCCAGGGTTGCTTGGTTTTGGAGATATATCTTCTAAATGTTCTGTGATTTTAGCATTTGTTTCTCGCATACGCTGCACTTCCTCATCTATCTCCATTAATTTCACTTCAATTTCTTTGAGGTTATCCTTGTATTTTTGACTAAATTCACTTACGAAAAAATCAAAAATAATTTGGTTGCACTTTTCATAGAAACTATTGGATATCCAACAAGCCAAATTTACTATTAAATCTTTACAGACATATGTACCAGATATCAAGTTGTTTTCAGCTTGTCTTCCACCAAAGTCCACCAAGTATGTAGCGGTTGTTGGTGTTAATTGAGATGTTGCTTCCGCCACTTCTAGGGCATCGGTATTCCGAGCCCCTGGAGATGAGTCTAAGTGGACTCCTTTGGTTGAAATATTTAGGGTATCGCTATTCCGGCTACCTAACTGTTTCTTTAGCTGACCGTTGTAATAGACAATCAACTCTTTAGTTTTCTTATTTTCCAACCAATGATACAGTTTTTTTGAACCATTTTTACACAGCTTAGTCGCATTAAAATAACCAGTGTTCTTATCGATAATTAGTTGAAAGTCTCCAAATAAACCATACCAGAAGTTATCTTTGATTTGCTGGTAACACACATCACTTAATGTAGCCATTTTAAACACACTACTGAGCACTTGGATACGTTAGAGTTAACTGAAGCACGTCTTACCTCTACGACAACTAAATTTTGAATGAGTTTGACAGTGTGTAGTGAACAATTTATAGATGTTGCTACCACTACGGTTTGAAGCTGTATTTATTAATATTTATTTCCAACCACATTAGCTGTTCCAACATCCATCCGCTTTCAGCTTCTGCAAACTCTAAAGCTTTTGTGTAAATTTCGTCGACGATTTCTTGATATATACTTTCAAAATTAGTTGACACTGTAACATTTTTATTTTTAGTATTAAATGACTTCATTTCTTTTTTATTTCGACTTTGGAGTACATACAAACCAAACAATTCTAAATTCATTTTAATTTCATTATGCTTAGCTAAAGCAGCTTCCATCAGATGAAACACTTTATGTTTTATTGTTTCCATAAACTGTTTAATATCAATACCTTTTTCGTATATACGATAGGTAGCCATTCTGTTTTTAAAAGCTTGAGTTAACATCTGCACTTGTTCAACTTGCCATGGTTCACATACTTTTGATTTATGAATTTCACTACGTAAATGCCCAGAGAAAGCACTCTTTTTCACTTGTAACGAGCACGATTCACAGTATCTCATCCTAACTATAGATGCTTAAATAATGAATAAAAACACAAATCTTCAGCTTATATATCTTTATTAACAAAAATGTTTACGATAGATACCTTTAAGTATAGTGTTATATTTAAAACAAAAGTACATCAGCATAAATATAGCAAGACATATAAGAAAACCAGTTGACATAAACATAGAAATATAATTTGAAGTGAACAGATAAGAATCTGTTAATATGAGAGTTCTCCAATCAGATGTCTCATTACGGGTACCATTATCAAACAAGAACATAAGTTTATAGCGCACCATATCACTCTTAATTTTGGATATGTTATATGTTGAAACTTCAATCACCTCATCGTTGTGTAGATGTGTTCTTGAAAGTCCAGACCATTTCATGCAGCCGTCGCTGTCGAAACAGATTCGCACTTCTTTCACATTTGGTGGTTTGTAGATATAAAATACATTTTGACATAGTGCTGTCAGGATGATAAAACTTGCTTTAAAATGGCCCATTGTATATCGTGTGTATTTCTTTAAAACGATTAAGTATTTGTTTCTCTGCAAAGTATAAACACTCTAACATGCAAACTCGGAATGATGGGTCCTGATCTTTCAACATAATATTTATAAGCTTTACTATTTCATCGTCACGTGGTAGCTCCTTCTTATTAACACATTTGAGAACATCAGCGACACAATAGAGGAAATCACTAAGCCGAATATCAAAGTTAAAATTAGTTAGAAGCTTCACCTTTTCGTTGATGATTTCAACCAGATCTAGTAGTTGTTGAACCGCATCTTCTGTTAAATAAAAAGTAGTAGAATCATCTGAGATTGATATACCTTTACTGTCTAAAATTTTAATAGGTTTGACAGTACATACTCCAATATTTTCAGGTTCAATCGTATTACCTTTGGTAAAGTATTCTTTAGCTGCTTTTGTTAGTGTTGAAATAAAATAGTCCCACTCCCAGGAGCCAGATGAGATTGTTATATTTGGATTTGGCGGATACGGACTATTATTTACAATCTTAATTATTGGAATTAATCCAGCAGCGTTTGATATACCAATTGCAACACTTAGAGAGGGGTTAACAGTATACCTTGTTTCCAACAGCATTCTACTTTCTTGCTTAATCTCAATAATATTCTGGCGCATAGCTGCATCAACTTGACCCCAATAACAATTTTCACAAACACTGTTATTAGCAGGTCTGAAGGACTCAGGTCCATCGTTAACATCGATACCATACATGTTGAACAGAACAAGTACACTACTATAACTACTAAGAATAACTACTGCGAGCAAATTGTGAACTGATGTGCTTGCATGTCACTCGGTGTTTTTATAATTATATCCCCACCTTTGATTTAAAATTATCAACCTTTTATACAAAAAAAAAATTCTGGAGTTTTATCTTTTTCATATGACTTTAAGGTCATTCAACGGAAATAAAACCACAAACAGGAAATATGAACTGCTCACAAGGTTATTTCAACAGCTGCAAGGAAAATATGTTGGCTAACAAGGTCAATTTCGGGAAATGCTAAATATAGTCATAGTTGGAAGCGATATCGCGGCTACCACTAGATGTATTGTTGCCGGCTCTACTTTCAACAGATTCTTTAAATCAAACCGATTCCAATAAGACTTAAGAATATAAATTTTTTATTGTACAAATGTACATATGTTAAATTTGGATTCTGCTTACCTAGACGAGTGATATGACACCAAACATGTAGGACTTTAATGCATAAATAACAAAGTACTTGTACGCATGCGCTAGCCGCCATGTTTAAATGGCGGTTCCTCGTTTGCCTAATACAGGTTAGCTGGTTTTTGAATTTGATTACGTCATCTCAGGTTAGTTCGCTACTTGTTCGGGTTAAATACGAAGTCAGGTGGTGGAGATATTCGGGTCTGGTCAGTGGCTCCGCCACCTTGTGTTCGGGTTAGCTCGGGGGGCCGTCGGGTCCACCACCTTGTGCTCGGGCTAGCTCGGGGGTCGTCGGGTATATATATATATATATATATATATATATATATATATATATATATAAGTAGGTATAGAAGAGGGGTTCTAACTCCACCACACACCACACACCACCGGTGGTGGTGGTGGTGGTGGTGGTGGTGGAACCACTGACCAGACCCGACGACCCCCGAGCTAGCCCGAGCACAAGGTATATATATATATATATATATATATATATATATATATATATATATATATATATATATATATATATATATATATATATATATATATATATATATATATATATATATATATATATATATATATATATATATATATATATATATATATAAACATATAAACAAAAATGATACTGGCCCCAGATATGTGTTCAAAGGGCCCAAATTTGCGTTCATTTAAAAAAATTGTTGCAAAATTTCACCATGGAAATCTCTCTATAAGCGATTTTTTAAATAAAAATTTGCTAAAAAAGCATTTTGCTGCGAGAAGCTTAATATTTCGTTTAGCTGTCTTAATAGAACAAAAATTGCTTTAAACAGCGATATTACAGTAACGAGAGTAATATCACAGTAGCAAGACAAATTTGCGCTATTATTTAAAAATTATAGGATATTGTTTCTTAGTTGGGTCGTGAGTGCTAACCGCAGGCTCCGAGCTGGGACGCACGAAATTTTTTTTTCGAAATACATCGTCTTTGTTGTTTTAATAATTACACCGGAGCACGGCTTGAAGTAAACTCTTCTTTTATTTTTAGGTGTTTGAGCTGGGACGCACGAAATTTTTTTTTCGAAATACATCGTCTTTGTTGTTTTAATAATTACACCGGAGCACGGCTTGAAGTAAACTCTTCTTTTATTTTTAGGTGTTTAAGATGCTTGTGAAACATACTGTTCAAACCAATGGTGAAACATCTACAAAAATGGCTGAAAAAAGACGGCGATAATACTCGTGCTCATTAAATTGAAGACAAGTAAGTAAATAGAAAAACAGTTTTATTGGATGTTTAAACTGATGATTGAGCTTTCTAACATACATAAATATATAGGTATATACATTTTATTATATTTTCGTAAAAAGACTGCAAGCTAACTCTCCGGACATATGCTTTTTAGAATATTCTTTTAAAACAATAGGGACACCGGATGTCTCATGTTGTTGCAGAAGAGTTAAAGACTACGAAAAGGAGCAGAAGTTGTAAAGAAACCTGAGAACTTGGTGACCAGCATTTGTCAAACGGTGAAACTTTAATTACGTTTTTGAAAGTAACTACAAATAATCGCGAGATTGGTGCTTTGAAAAGAATATAAATCAAAAAGCCTGGACGCAGCAAGTGCGTTATGGTAGTGAATTTTCATAGAAATGATCTGGCACAAAATATTTTATTATAACTTTTTTTTCTTGTAAGATAGAAATCTAAGTTTTGGTGTATAGTTTACTTTTTATATCGTACCTAATCGGCCTGTTATTTTTTGAGTTATCGGTGTGATACATACATACATATATATATATATATATATATATATATATATATATATATATATATATATATATATATATAAACATAAAAATTGAAATTGATCGCGGATATGGGTTCTAGAGGTCCTAGTTCGTGCTCATTTGCAAAAATTTTTGCAAAATTAAAGAGTCGGGATCTCCCCAATTGTGAATTTTTTCTACGAAAATTCACTAACAAAGTGAATTTACAAAATTTTATGAATTCAGACATTGGTCCAGTCAATTTAATACTTTTTGAAATAGCACAAAATAATCCATGGTTGCTTTCAACATTGGCACAAAAATGTTCCTATCATTACGTCACCCGGTGTTACGTCATTCGGTATTGCATTATTCAGTATTGCATCATTCAGTATTGCAACATTCGATATTGCCTCATCCCATATTGCATTACTGATATTACATCATTTGTAGGTATATAGATGTTCATACAGTTAGTTTAGCCACAGCTACTGATGACGACAACTTCGTTGTCGAAATACGTATCTAGCGCATGACCCTTTGTTATTATTTTATGGTTTTTGGGGTGACTTTGCTTTCTGTAATTGTATTTTGGAACTAAAACGTATGTGAATTAGAAGTTATAATTACAGCGCGAACCAATGTGTTCATTACAAGCACCAGACGTAAATTGATTGATGTAAATTGTGACGCCAAATTAACTGACACAAAAACTTGCCGATCTGTCAAACCTTGATGGTTCTACTACAAATTCGGCTTTGTTTTTGTACATTTTGGTAGGAAAATTTCACAAGGAAGAGATCGCGACTTTGAAAGATTTTTATGAATATTTTGAAACCTTAACGCACATGCTTAGTCTAGAGTTTAAAAAAAATTGAATCAGGAAGCTTACTAAATATCATGAAAACATTTACTCTTAATATTCTAGTGGTATTTGTTAGACGTTTCTCTGGAAATCACATTTGATTACCTCATGGCATTTGTCTCCTATTTGATATTTTCCAAATATCCATTTGATTAAATTAATTCGCTAATAGAGAGGTAGCGATGATAAGACTTTCAGAAATCTTCTGAGCGCGAATTAGGGCCTCTGGAACCCATTTCCATGGTCAGTAAAAAGGTTATATATATATATATATATATATATATATATATATATATATATATATATATATATATATATATATATATATATATATATATATATATATATATATACAACCGATAACTCAAGAAATACTTTACTGATTTGGACCTAATTTGGGAACTACCCTTATTATGTTAATGACTTGGATGAGTTCTTTCATCATACCTTAACAAACAATTTTTCTTAACAAAAAATTAAACAATATTTTTTAAAACGCAATATCTCTCAAATTGTTTAGGTGATTGAAACGAAAATTTACAAGTTAAGAGAACAAGAGGCAGACGTGGTTGTGTACCAATTTGCAAGTCTTTTGATCAAAGGAAAGTAAAGTTATTCAAAATTAATATTAAAATAATCCTCGACATCACTTCAGATTCTCAAATGCAATATCGTATCTACAATGTTGGACAAAGATAGATGGCGTTACCTGCACTGCTATGCTATTTAAATAAATGGTAGATAAAAATATAAACAATGGAAGTTACATCATCAGCATTGCAAAATGTCAGACCCGTATAACATTGTGAAATGTACGACAGGGACGCCATCTGGGTGCGGAACCAGGTAGTATGTAGTCAGGACAGCTCTAGTTAACACAAAATGGTATAGACGGAGACTGCGTACAATAAACTAACAATAATAGCCCTGGCTCATTTCTTTCCTAATGCGCCCATAAACGCTAGCATGCGACTACAAGCCGCTTGATAGCTGGTTTACGTTGGATGGCACCGCTGATTTTTAAAAGAACCAAGTTGCTTGCAAGCTTGACAAGCGTATTATTTCTACACTTCGTGGCTTACCTTTGTTATGTAGTGTTTACAACTGACTTTTAACTAACCTAACACATTTAAAATATGGATATAAAAATATTAAGTATTGAAAATAAATATTGGACAATGGTTTTAAATGAAAATTGTTAGTTACTGACTTTCTTTACCCTTCATCTCATATAAGGAAAATTTGAGGTAAATGATACTAAATCATATTATGCAATACTTTAAAGTATACCGATAAACAGATGTTCAGCGTAAATTATCAAAATTGTAATTTAAAAATTTTGTATTGTTTATATTTATTTATTTCATTTTCAAAAAGTATGAATACAGCAATAGTAAATAAGTGTTGAAAAGAGTTTAGGTACAGCAAGTGCGTTATGGTAGCAAATTTTCGTAAAAGTATTCCAAATGATGATAATTCAATTTCCCATTATACTAGAATCTTCAGTTTTGATACATACTAAAACCTATATAAAAGCAGCGTGGGTACTAAATTTAAAAAATAACAGAATGAGCTTCAAAGGCAACGGAAAATTTGTTTTAGAAAACCATTTTTCTTATTTTGTTTGCAGAAACTGGTTCGATTGAGCTGGCTAAAACGAAGCATCCAAGCGATTAATAAGAAAAAATGCCTGCCACGTTTATAATTTGGCTGTTTTGTAAATAAAAATTAAATATTCTCAAGTAGGCAGATTGAGACCTTAGAGTGTCCTTACATATTTCCTTTACCCACCTTTGTCCACCACTCTAAGGCGTGGGTAGATTGAGGCCTTAGAGTGTCCTTACATATTTTCTTTACCTCTTGAAAATGGCTCCAAAACAGGAGCCGAAACGTCGAGTTTTCATAAATTCTGGACCCAGTTCAACCCGAGAACCAAGTATGTCTTATATATATATATATATATATATATATATATATATATATATATATATATATATATATATATATATACATATATTTCAAAGGCGTTTAGCTGTTTTGGTTGTCTAACATTTTTTATTTCTTTTAGACTCTCCTCATTTACGTGGTGATTATGATCCCACATATGTCTGGCAACGGAAGATCTAGCTATAGTACCGTGTCTTAATTTAGCCAAGCGTTCTCTGAATCCAATTTCAAGAGATATTTTTGTTTGTCCGACGTATTTAAAATAACAATATTTACAACGGATTTCTTAAATTCCTGACATTTTTTCCGTACTAGCCTTCTCTTTTGGGTTACTAGCAAGCTAGTGTTTTCTTGTCCAAAATATTAGTTGCAAATTTCCTTTTAAAAAAATGCTATACAGCATGATTCGAGGTTTAAATGTTTAGCAAATCAAGTTTTTTTCGGCTTCACTTTCAAGAAAGTGAAAGTGAGTATTTCTATAGGATGTGCTTTCGTTATGTGGATGATATTTTCGCAGTGTTTAATACAAACGTTTGCAGAATAAAAGATTTTATTGCCAAATTAAACAATAAATTTCATTTTATAAAATTTACCCACGAATGGGAAATTAAAAATAAATTCCCCTTTCCAGATATACCAGTTATGAAAAATAAAGGTACTTTAGAATTCGTGGTCCATAGGAAGGAAACCACCAGTCTAAGTTACATACCGAATGAATCACATTATACGTACGCACAAAAAATGGCCAGCCTAAATTTTAGTAAACAGGTTAATTAATTTTCTTTTCAGTAAAAATGGATATACCAAAGAATAAGGGTATACTAATAACGTGGCCGAATATACATTGCTTGCCTAGTGGAGAAATTGATTAGCAAACAGAAAACAAAGAAAATGTTTGCTGAATCAACGACTTTTAGAAGAGAGAAAGCCGAAAAAACTTTGTTGGTTCACCATTTAAACCTAGAATCACAAGGGCTCTAGATAGTATTTTAAAAAAGTCAATTTACAACCAAAATTTTCGACAATAAATACTTTCAAAAACTTGCTAGGTAACCCAAAAGACAACAAGGATAGTAAGACCAACATGTCAGGAATTTATAAAATAAGTTGTACATGGTGTCGTCTTAAATACGTCGGCCAAACAAAATATCTATCGAAATGAGATTTAAATCACATGTAGCACAATTAAGATACGGTACTATATATAGATCTTCCGTTGCCCGACATATTTGGGATAATAATCACCACGCAGATGAGGAGAACCTAAAGTTAATAAAAGTGTTGAACAAACAGAACACCGAAACGCATTCGAAAGTATATATATATATATATATATATATATATATATATATATATATATATATATATATATATATATATATATATATATATATATATATATATATATATATATATATATATATATATATAGCTAAATATAGTAATAATAAAAAGTGTATGACTCTGGCTCCGCCGCCTATGTGTGGTCTGCAAATACCGGCAGAAGGACCTCCGATTGATAATAAAATAATTCAGATATTTTCGTCAAACGAAATATGTTAATTTTTATATTGTTGAACCTCCCTAAGTCGTTACTGACCGAATACTTGCAGAAGAATATAACTAGAGTTGTGGATATAAGATATTTAGAATTATTCACCTCTGAAGATGCTAACTTGGAAAGCGAAACGATCCTCAGGTTTTTTAAATGTGTTGTGATTTGGGTTCTCCAAGTTGGCTTACTTGAAAAGCTTGTATACCACATTTTCGTCTTAAAATTATATGGGGATATACCATTTTTATTTTGTCAGAAATTTAAGGAAACACCTGTGTATAGTTTTATGTCCAGTCGAAAGAAATTTAGGCATTCCCATCAATCCCTCTAAAAAAATGTCGCAGTTGGGCATTTTCGTAGCGCAAGCTGTTAATAGTTAACCTGCAAAGCAAGAGGCCCGAGGTTCTACTCCAGCATGGTTCAATGAGAAGTTGACTTGGTCTAAAAATTGACCGATTATTAAATATATTAAATTAAACAAACAACAATATTTTAGTGTAGATAAGATCTTTTCATTTGGCTGAGTCACATAAATCATATGGTACTTGTTGCTTGCTTAAGGCAATACTTTATGATGTACTTGGGGAATTGGCTGCTATAATTAAATGTACAACGTCTCCATATCTTTTATTGGTATGTGCTCTAAATTTCCCGAAGCTGAATAAAAATAGCTACATGAGCGATACATAAAAAGGTATATTGACCGTAAAATTGTATGCGAGACATACTTAAACTTTACAGTTCATCAATAAAATACTCATCCGTTGCTAATGTTTCCTCATTTTAAACATACAAATGAGCTCTTGGAGAAATCAATGTTTTATTTTACATTCTGTGCAAGTCAGTGAATATTTTACAAGTCTGGCCGGTACAAATAATCTGCATGTAATTATTAGCGAACACACAAGGGCTGGAACAGACACTTCCTAGAGCAAAGGAGGTACAAATCCTCCTGATAAGCCTTCTGGAGTGGCACCTCTGGGCGCGTTAAAGCCACCTACAGAACTGGTCCCGCTATAAAAGTTAATAGGTCACACTGGGTCCTCAGAATTTCGGGAGAGAGTGCAAGGAGGTCTGTACCAATTTTTACCCTCCAGAAATTAGCGACTTTTGTAAGAAGCTAAATGGGTGACGGTTCTAGGTTTCCACGCACCCACAGTACAGAAAGAAGGAAGCTGTGGAAAGAAAACTGGGGAGTGAAAAGACTACTCGCCCGGCTAATAGCACGACGGGCATTCAATTACATCACTCACTAGTCGTCGTCACTTCACTCCTGCTGAGACTTGCGGTAAGACGTAGAGCAGGAGACAGACGGGATTCGTCCTACTTATGAAACTCTTCAGTATGCCACATCTACGTCCACACAAGTCGATCTTAAGACAGCCATTGCCATGATATGCAATGGAGAATAGCTCAAAGTGCCATAGGTGATTATAAAATGGTGAGAGAAAATTCAGGGGTCATTTAAGAAAAAACCTCATATTTGTGTCTGCCCTAAACTTGTAATTTTTTTTATTTTATAATATTGACACCAGCCTACATATCATTGTGGAATTCGCTATGCACCTTATATATATTAAGAGGCAATTTATGTATATATATATATATATATATATATATATATATATATATATATATATATATATATATATATATATATATATATATATATATATATATATATATATATATATACAGCATGATTCTTTGACGAAAAATAAGGGATGTCTTTCCTATAAAGTTTTTCTTGAAACCCCTTCTCCTCCAAGTTACAGCACTTTGAAATTTGGCAAAAAAAAGTTTTCACTAAATTTCTCCGTTATGGAATAATTTTAAAAAACGAAATTTTGCAGAGGCGTAAGGCTAACAAAATGACAGTTTTAAAAGGATTTTATAACCCTATAATGTTATCACAAGAGGGTGAAAAAACCTACCCTTACATTATTTTTTATCAGTACTTTTTATTGTGTGTACCGTTTTCTATTTTAAAAAATGATTTAGAAAGAAGGATTCATTGAGCAACTTTTTTATGTCTTGACATTTTCTCACAAAATTGTTAGTTTCATCACAAAAAAATTAAATATTACACAGATAGATGTTACATGTATTTACAGAGTGGTTGTTATTTGCTGAAAAAAAAGTACGTGGTAGGCTGTCAAATAACGTCATAACTACACTACTATGTTAATATGTATTGTTCTGGCTTTTACTAATTTCCAAAAATTCATAATAAGAAACAACAACTAGGTATTGTACTACTATTTAATAATTAATAATTAACAAACTAAGAAACGAAAAGAAATATTAACAAAATGTCAGTACGTATCATCATAATAAATGTTGAAAATGCCCCCCTTCGGGGAGAACTCATGACTCTAGTCTGTTTCTCATTGAACTTAGTATTCTATGAAAAATACCGGGTGTGTTTCTTATATCACATGATGCGATAATACGATTTCTGAGATCATCGATGTTTGCAACAGGACTTGAATAAACTAAGGTTTTCAGAAAACCCCACAGGCAAAAATCCAACGGATTCAATTCAGGAGATCGGGCAGGCCAATTCCGTGGGCCTCCTCGACCTATCCAACGATTTGGGTAAACTTCGTTCAAGTAGTTACGAGCGTTGATAGTAAAATGAGCCGGAGCCCCGTCGTGCATGTACAACATTTGCTGTCTAATTTGTAAAGGAATATTTTCAAGAAGTAGGGGCAACTCTTCTTCGAGTAGATGACAGTACACTTCTCCATTTAGTCTTATCGGAGGAAAATATGGTCCAATTAAGTCATCACCAATGACAGGAAGCCATACATTTAATGAAAACTGGTGTTGACAATGAGATTCCGTAATTTCGTGTGGGTGTTCTTCAGACCATATGTGGTTATTATGAAAATGTCTAATAGATTCCCGTGAAAAGTTGGCCTCATCAGTAAATAAAATACGAGATTAGAACTGTGGAACTTGCGTGATCATTTGAAGCATCAATTGACAAAGATTAAACGAGGTAAAAACTCACGAGATAAGAGCCTTTGAACTCGTTGGATATGGTAGGGATACAGTAGTTGTTCTTTTAAAATTCTAAATACCGTGGAATAGCTGACATTTAAGACTTGAGCGATTCTTCTTGTACTTGTACCAGGAGATTCTTCAATTAAATTGAGGACAGCCTCTTCAAGTGCTACATTTCTTACTTCTCTAGAACGCCCGCAATCGGCGGGACTTTTTGAATATTTTCCTTCTTCTTGCAGACGTTGATGAATGCGTGCGAATATGTTGTGATGGGGTACAGTTCTATTTGCATATAACTCAGTGTAGAAGCGCTGTGCTCTTAATCCATTGCCATGAGCACGGCCATATCCAAAATGCATATCTGCCATTTCAGAATTTGTATAATTTACCATTTTATTCACTTATTTGTTCACTAAGTGTTTAAAAAATTCTCGATAGATTGACAGCAACCAGAACAATTAATATTAGTGTAATTATGACGTTATTTGACTGCCTACAAAATACTTGATTTTTCAGCAAATAACAACCACTGTAAATTCATGTGACATCGATCGGAGTAATATTTTATTTTTTTGTGATGAAACTAACAATTTTATGAGAAAATTTCAAGATATAAAAAAGTTTCTAAATGAATCGTTCTTTCTAAATCATTTTTTAAATAAAAAACGGTACACACAATAAAAAGTACTTATAAAAAATAATGTAAGGGTAGGTTTTTTCACCTTCTTCTGATAACATTATAGGGTTATAAAATCTTTTCAAAACTGTCATTTTGTTAGCCTTATGCATCTGCAAAATTTCGTTTTTTAAAATTATTCCATAACGGAGAAATTAAATGAAAACTTTTTTTGCCAAAATTTCAAAGGGGTGTAACTTGGAGGAGAAGGGGTTTCGGGAAAAACTTTATAAAAAAGACCCCCCTTATTTTTCGCCAAAGAATCACCCTGTAAAATTTTTCGCATCAATTTAGAAACACTGTATATATATATATATATATATATATATATATATATATATATATATATATATATATATATATATATATATATATATATATATATATAACACCTAATTAACCTGATTAAAACAATTCGTTTTATTATGGTCAAGTTTAAAGTCGTAAAACAAATGCTCCATCTGCCATCTGAAAATATTGTACTACTCATTAATAGAGAGTCATTTGCGTTATGGTATTTTGGCTTGGGACGGTGCAGTAAAGTGTCACATGGAACATCTACAAATACTTCAAAGCTTTGTAATAAAATTGATTTATAATAAGGAATATAGGTACTCTACCAACCTTCTGTATGCTGAAACTGGTCATTTGGACATAAGACAGTTATTTTACTTTGGTCCAGCTGTGCATCAGTACCTTCATCCGCATGAGTTGCAAAAGGTAGACCGTAAGTATGAAACTCGGCAGAGTATCCATGCTTCTAAGACAGAGAAAGTAAAGGATTTTTCTTTTTGGTAAATTTTTTTGTTTACTATCACCTCTGAAAGAATAATTTCAAAATAATAAAATATTAGATATAAAAATTCAAGCTGTAAAAAAATGAGAAGGACCTTGACTTTGAGAAAAAATATGCTTGTAGCTCTTCCCTCTATAAACAGATTTTCATAGGTAATACGCGCTATATTATGTTACCGTATGCGTGCGTGTACAGTATGTGTAGAGTGTTCTCTCATCGAATATTCCTGGTCATTATTCCGAATATTATTCCTTGTGAAAGTCTATATTTTTATACAAATTGATTTTTTATTTAAATCCTGAAGAGCCAGGAGAACGCGTGACCTTGAAAATTAAAAAGAAAATCGTCTACGGCGCAGGGGAGATCTTCGTTTCCCTGAACCCCCTTTTGCAGCCGCGTCATTTCTGCTTCACCCACTCCCAAAGTCACGAGCCGCCACTGTTTTTAACAGGTAAATAGTTGGTTTTCAGTTATCTTTAAATGCTATTGCTTCCATTTTATTAAGATATCCAGAAAAGAGGCAACCAAATACATCCACTTTTTACCGAATAAAAAAGAATTCAGTTGGTTACCGATCATTTAACAACCCTTATTCAAAAACATATAATTAAAAAAATCGAGAGGTTGAGAAAATTACAGTTTTGGCTAAGTACAAGCTTACCCTACAAACTTATGTAGAGCTACTGGAAGGATCAAAGGGAGTTCTAGGGCTAAAGTTCAAAAAAATGTAGGAAAACACAAATACAACCCATACAAATTTAGGCTTGTCCAGCACCTAAACCCTGGTATCGTAGAATATGTGTTATTGTTTGAGATTTTGCAATGAAGGTTATATGGTCGGACGAAGTTCATTTTAGTAATTCTGGTATATAGGGACAATAGCAGATTCTGGTCCCAGAAAAATCAACACCAAATTTTTCCCAGAAGACAGCAGGGCAGGTTTGGTCTAAATGTGTCTTGCCTCATATTAGGAACAAAGATACATTTTGATATATTTGAGGGAAATCTAACAGCCAATCGCTACGCTGAAATTTTATCGACGGCTATACCAAAATTGCTGGATGATGTTCTTTTAGCGCATGTAAACGACAAAAATTTTCAACAGTACGGGGCTCCTGCAAACAATTCTCAAATGACGACGTTGTTCCTGAAGAATAATATTCCAAATCAATGGATCTAAACCAATGGTCCTATAAGATGGCCCTCCAAGTCCCAAAACTTGTCTATATTGAATTTCTTTCTATTAGGATATCTGGAGAATAAAATTTAGAAAGGTCATTATTATAATATTCAAGTTTTGGGGAACGCGATAAGAGAAAGTTGTTGCTACTTACAAAATCATCTCGTAGTTTTGCTTAATTCCTAAAACGAATGGGAAAAGTATGCGAAGCGTGCATGGAACAAAATGGAAATCATTTTTAACAGTTCTTTTGATTTACTAGATTATTTTAGTGCTTGTGTTACGGTTTTCAAAGTTGGCTTTTGCTGATAGGAATTATTTATTAATGTTGTTTTCTTACATAAATCCAGGTAGTTTTATGTTTGATGGAAAATTTTCAATTAATATAGTCTACGTTCGTTGGCAAGTCACATTTTATCGTCTAAAATTGCAAATTTTCTGATGGAGACTGAGTTTGAGTCTTTGAAACTAGTTAATTTATTTTTACGAAATTTAACCGAGTATTGCCTTCAAGCTACATATTGAATACGCTAAGATTCGGTTTAATTGAATAATTGCGATCAACGTTTTTCCGGAACTAAATGTAAAATAATTTGGGAAAGGCCACCAAATATATTTCCTGTTATTAGAAGACGAGATTACTGTGTTATAAAGTTAAACAGAATGAACAAAAATGGATACATTACATTACATTTATCAGTTTATAATCAACCGAATGTGAAAAAAATTGATTAACATGATAAATATAATTTGTAGATTTGAAACTATTCACATGATTTTAAGTAAATTGTATAAAAAATAGCTCCTCGATTTAACACGTGTCTGTGTATGTAGACACAGGGATCCCAATGAAATGTTATCTATTAGTGATGGGTTGTTATTTAACAGTCTGTTATTTTGTAACTGTTGCCGAGCCGCAACAGTAACAACTTGTTATGGATATATAAAAATAACAGGTTATAGGAGGACCACAAACTTTACACTAGAACTCGGACTCGTATCTGTTTCTGTTGCACTGCAACTAGCTACGATGTATCAACATCGGTTTTCATCCGCAACTGTTATAACAGGATGAATGGACATGAGACTGGGGATAGAGTATAGAGCGGACTTTACTTCATAACATACTACTTAACACCGTATACTAGTGTGCTCACAGCTTTCTGAACGTAGAATCGTCGGTACAATAATATTGTTAAATTTTAATAGGTTGTTGATGGGGATACGGCATACGGACACGGACACTACTACTACTAATCGCTGAAACTTCAAAAATGCCAGGAACAGTACCAATTTTAATGAAATTATAAAAATATTCCCTGTACCCGGTATAGTTGAAACCAGACACACTTCACCTTATAGGTAGGGAGAAAAAATTAGTTTTAATTTTAAATATATATATATATATATATATATATATATATATATATATATATATATATATATATATATATATATATATATATATATATATATATATATATATATATATATATATATATTTCATTTTTTGCTTACAATAATTCATGTATTTCATATAACTCTCATTTTCAAGGAAAAGATGGCTATAGAGGTTTTCAAGCTCAATGCTTAACTAATACTTAATTAGTAAAGAAAATTCGAAAGAAATTTTTCATTGTTGATTTTTTTTACCAAATTATTATTAGTGATAAATACACAAAAAAACCTTTTCATCATTTTTTAATAAAAAATGTATTAATTGTTTTAAACATAAAACAAAAATACTTTTTTATTTTAAACATGATATAGTTGCATAGTAAAGTAAACAATTTGAATTATGTTTCAGAGAATTAGAGATATCTAAAGTTTTTGCTCTATCCACATTGTTTCATAAATATTTTTGTCTTTTTATTCAAATTAATCACCTTCACACCTCAGGTCGGATCAACTGATAGTTACACCGCCCGGGGATTGAACCCGTGTAGTATCGAATCTCCTTTACCCAACCACACCACCGAAGGGTTCAGCTACTGTTACTACGTCTACGTGGTATTCTTAATAATTAATAGTTCATACTGTTATTTTGAACCTGTTTTATTTAACTGTTATTTCTAAATAACAGTAACTGTTGCGACTTGTTAATGCAATATAACAGTTTTTCCCATCACTATTATCTCTCCATCATCCACAGACTAAGTTTAATATAAACGAGTTTAAACAGGTCCGTGTAAGTTGGGTTATTTATTACAAAACTTAGGAACATTTTCTACCATAACACACTTGCTGCGTGCAGACTTTTTATATCGTTCAAAGAACCAATGTGCACGCCATAGAAATTGCAGGCGAAACCTAGTCTACTATAAAAACCAATCTTTTATTTTCTTAACCGAATACTGTTCCCAGTAGCAAATAATTTAATCTGTTTCTTCAATATTTTTTGTCATATAACAACACTTTTACAACGGTACAGAAACGTGTATAGATTTCAGTATCAGCCATTAAAATATGCCATGTCACTATTGACGACTCACCCTCCCTAATGCGAATTACAGACAAGGGTCCAACAGAATTGCCTTCGTTCTATCAGGATTGACGTGCCACTTTATACAATGCGCCTACTCCATCAGTGTACTTTTTATATCGGCCATCCTAAAAATAAAAATGTACTTCAGGAAATACATTTTCTCTTACTACTTTCCCAGAAGCAATTATCTAATGGGGAGATCTTGACTTTTGAATTTGGAGAAAATTACTTCAAATGAATGCGAACTAGGCCCCCTAGAACCCAAAGCCAGGTTCAATTTATATATATATATATATATATATATATATATATATATATATATATATATATATATATATATATATATATATGCATATGTGTATAGGTATCACACCGATAACTTAAAAAATAATAGGCCGATTTTAATCAACATTGACAAGTCCTTTTGCATCCATTTGTATCCATCCAAGAAATGAATACAACAACAAAACAATAGAAAAGCTAGTAAAACAAATCAAAAACAAACAAATCAACAAAACCGAAAACAAAACACAAAATACACAATATTCACATAAAAAAATAACACAAACACTCAAAAAATATCAGTGGCGATTTCTCCTAGTGAGCTAGGTGTGCGCACCCTAAAATATAATTAAAATGTGCACAGTTAAATATGTTTTATTTCTTTTTCCCTTAGTCTTAATACACTACATATGTTATGACAATCGATTTAATTTACTTATTTGATTTCATAAATAGTCGGTTAATAGTGACTTGGAATGAAGTAGATACCACGTCTTCATTCAGAAAATATGAGTAGGTCAATAGCAACTGGGAATGAATTCGGGTTAGGTGTGCGTTGCTATTTCCGAACAACTTCACTCGACAGAGCTGTATTGGTATACAATACAGTCCCCCACCCATGTGTTTAAAATAGTAAGGAAATACCATTCGTTTTAACACTGCAGTGAGCGGTAAAAATACCGCTCAAGACAAATGAATGGAACGCCGGTTTAACAAACGTTGTGATAGCATTATTTACAAACATTACAACTGCGCTTGCCTGGACCACAGTATTCTAGAATCAAAGACTATAATACATTTTAGTAAATTTTCGTAGAAAAAATTCACTAATGGGGAGATCTCGACTTTTGAATTTTGAAAAATTGTTTGCAAATGAGCGCGAACTAGGACCCCTAGAACCCATATCCGGGGTCAGTTTCAATTTTTATATATAAGAATTTAATTTGAGTCAAGTTTTAAAATATAGAAATTTTTGATTAAAATGAAGAAACTGATTTCAAGTACCATCCATATTTCTAGAAATTGTAATGGTACATAATGAGGTGAGGTAATTTTGGAGATTAGAAATCAGATGACAGAACTTTAGAACAATTGACATTTAGATTAAAATTTAGTCAAAATTGCATCATTTGCAGTCACAAGTTTAGACTTATTTGTAAGATGCTTTGTACTATTTATATAACAATAAACTATATATATATATATATATATATATATATATATATATATATATATATATATATATATATATATATATATATATATATATATATATATATATATATATATAAATATATATACTAGGTATCACACCGATAACTCAAAATATAATCGGCCGATTTTGATAAAATTTGGCATGTACCTTCCTTCTGTAAATGTATTGGATAATTTCGTTAGTCAGGAAAATCGGACGAGGTTTTCCGGGAAAATTTTGAGTTTTTATTCGAAAAAAATTTGTATCTCAAAAAATAAAAAAGATAAGATAACCTAATTTGGTAGATAGTTTTACGATATAAAAATTAAACTATACACCAAAATTTAGATTTCTATGTTGCAAGATAAAAAAGTTATAATAAAAAATTTTGTGCCAGATCATTTCTATGAAAATTCACTACCATAACGCACTTGCTGCATCCAGGATTTTTACACATTTTATTATTTAGTACCATATTAACATTGAACTACTTTTAATGTTTACAGTTTTCACCCCGTTCCGGACAGTGCTAACGCTAACACAAATTTGTGTGAAGAGAAGAGCTTGATAATAATTCCATGTTCTTTTCGTGTTTTAAAGTTTTAAGTGACTTTTTAATTTGTTAGTGTTGCAGTGGGAAATTAATTTATTTATCTACGTATCATTCCCATATAGGTCGAATATATATATATATATATATATATATATATATATATATATATATATATATATATATATATATATATATATATATATACATTTAGTGTTAATAATTTTTAAAACCACCACTAACAGCAACTCGTTACCGCACACCCGAAAATTTTGGTCAGGAGACGCCACTGAAAAATATGACTTAAAAATGAGCTACAAAACCAATAACAAAATAATAAACAAAATAAATAAAAAACAAGAACACAACCCACATGAATTAAAAGGAATATATCAAATAGAATGTAACACATGCAATAAAAAATATATAGGAAAGACAAAAAAATCAATAGAAACAAGATTCAAGGAACATATAACAGCATTAGATAAAATCCACATACCTAGCTACAAATCAAACGTAGCTACACACATTCACAACACAAAACACCAAAAACCAGACATCACCCAATTACAACTAATGAAACATGTTAAAGACCACAAAAAAATGGAAATCTGGGAACAATACTACATTCAACAAACAAACAATAAAAAACAATTAATGCCAGAACAAATCCAAGTACAAACATTTAAACAAAACTTAATAAAGGCCATACAAATAGACAAATGATCAAACCACAGTGATCAAGACAGGATACCGATACACACGACACAGTCCGAAGGCACAACCATCAGAGAACAGTAAACCGACCAATAGAAGCTCACGGCGCAAGCGCCACGTACAATCTCAGACGTAGACCACACAGGAGCGATAACAGTCAGTAGTGTGCTGATGATGAACCGGGCCGGTTCGAAACTGCAGTCCACGCAAACCAATAAGAAATCACAAACGTACAGCAAACAAATACAGTGTATATTCAAAAGTGATTACAGTGTAGTGCAATATTCCAAACATCTGATAACTCAAAAAAATAATTAACCGATTTCGATGAAACTTGGCAAGTGCCTTTATTTTATTGATGGCTTGGATAACTTCGTTATACAGGAAAATCGGATGGGGTTTCCCGGGAAAATTTTGAGTTTTCTTTCAAAACAATTTTTTTCCGAAAATAACAGAGCTGTTTTAATGAAATTTACTACGTACGTTGCCTTGGGAGAGACCTTACTAAGTACAAAGAGCTTTCCGAAGAAACTAAAAAAAATGTTGTATGTGAATTTTTTTCACGAAAATCCGAAAACCTTTTTTTTTACAATAACTTCTTAAACATTCATTATTAATTACTAAAATCTTACAAAAAGTGATTTACACGGAAACACAAACAAATGTCTACGAAAACTCACAAAAATTTGCCAAAAGAATACATAAAATATAAATTATATGCCTAATCTGTAATGAAATTTGAATTGATACAAGAGTTATTTCTTTTTTAGTTTTGTACCCAAATACCAAATTGGATAAAAGTTGGACCATCTTGAATTTTTTCATGTTTGCACAACCTAACAATTTTTGAGTTTGAATTTTTGAAAATCCGAAATGATCCGTCAAGATGTAGTACACTCATCTTCTGAGGTGTTTTTTTTTCTGTTCAAAAATGTCTCTACTCAGAGTTTTTCCACAAAAAAATCAAATATCCTAGAAAATTATGTCATACTTGATGCAAGTTGCTCTAGTTCCAACATCACAACAAAATTTGCTCGACCCATTTTCATCACAGTATCAAAAGGTATTTTTGGGGAGAAATTCCACGAACCGACATTAGAAAATCTATTTCCCAACCGAAAGACCTCAGGTTTATGGCATTTTTCCACTGAAATTTCTTTCGATACTGTAATGAAAATGCTTCGAGTAAATTCTTTTGTAAAAATTTAAAACTAGAGCAACTTTTCATCAAGTAGGACAATTTTTTGTAGCATATTTCTTTTTGGAACAATTCTAAGTAGAAATATTTTTGAACAGAAAAAAAAAAACACTTCAGCAGATGGGTGTATTACATATTAACGAGTCTTTTCAGATTTTCATAAATTCGAACTACCCGAAGAATCGTTAGGTTAAGAAAACATGAAAAAATCAAAGTGGCCCTAATTTATTAAAATTTGATACGTGGGTATAAAAGAGAAAAAAAAAACTTTTGTATTTGATGTTTTACGAAATTTTTACAAATAACACAACTTTCTTCATTCTCTTTTTTTAAATGTCAAATTTGTCAGGTACAGCCGTCGATAAAAGAAAAACGTAAAGGTCCTTTTGCATTATTTGCAAATCAGAAACTGGTCCCCCTATAAATATATATATATATATATATATATATATATATATATATATATATATATATATATATATATATATATATATATATATATATATATAACACGGCATTTATGTACTATACAAGGAGAAAGGTTTAAGGGCAAAGCCGCAAGGAGACAACCGTACTGATGATGGCTAATTAGCCTGAAACACGTGTTTGCGATTGTCTCCTTGCGGCTTTGCCAACAACTTTCTTCATTCTCTTTTTTTAAATGTCAAATTTGTCAGGTACAGCCGTCGATAAAAGAAAAACGTAAAGGTCCTTTTGCATTATTTGCAAATCAGAAACTGGTCCCCCTATAAATATATATATATATATATATATATATATATATATATATATATATATATATATATATATATATATATATATATATATATATAACACGGCATTTATGTACTATACAAGGAGAAAGGTTTAAGGGCAAAGCCGCAAGGAGACAACCGTACTGATGATGGCTAATTAGCCTGAAACACGTGTTTGCGATTGTCTCCTTGCGGCTTTGCCTCTATATATATATATATATATATATATATATATATATATATATATATATATATATATATATATATATATATATATATATATATATATATATAATGAGCACATCTCACCCTACAACCAACTAATGACTTTCCCGCGAAAGACCATCAGATGAGAACTGATGCAGAAATGCAATCCTTGCATTTCTGCATCACTTCCTCACAGGAATGTAGCAGACAGGGCTGATGGTCTTAGGAAAGTCGTTAGTTAGTTGTAGTGCGGCATCTATGCATCTATGTGTGAAAACTTGTGCTGGTGCCATCAGACAGCAAAGTTCCTGTTTGCACCACTAGATGTCTCCGCCATATACCAGAGGTTGGATACCTTTGTGCCATTACTCAAACATATTTTGGTTATTATTGGTATGGCAGACTGAAGAACTGTAATAAAAGCGAAACCAGTATCTGTCTCCAATAATGATTGAAATATATCCATCTTTGCATATATATATATATATATATATATATATATATATATATATATATATATATATACATATATATATATATATATATATATATATATATAAGTATATATATATATATATATATATATATATATATATATATATATATATATATATATATATATATATATATATATATATATATATATGAAGAGAGAGAGAGAGAGAAACTGATAGGTAACAACGGTCGTTATTGCTAGATTCCAAAACTTAAAGTCTCAATAGGGTTATCGGCAGTGAAGAAACGCAAGTTTTTTGATAAAACATGCTCTATATTTTGCACTTTTTTTGGCACATCTTCGGAAGCCTAAAGCTGAACAAAGTGAAACAAGCTGCCATCAAAGAAACACACAAAGCGTGGGACATCTCACCGCTTTTGATATTGCCCATACAACGTTCACACAAGACACAAAAGGACACTAACAGAAACCTTGACTACATGGTCACACTAATAAAAACATGGTTAAAACTTAAAGTTTGAAGTGCAAATTATGCAATCCATGAGGTAAATGACAACCTGTTGGTTGACTGGTGACTGAAAAGTCACTCTCTTCAGCTTTCGGCTCTTTAAGATGTGCCAAAAAAGGTGCGAAATATAGAGCATGTTTTAACAAAGAACTTGCGTTTTTTCAGTGCCCTTAATTATGAGGTTGATAGCTCTTATTGATATATATATATATATATATATATATATATATATATATATATATATATATATATATATATATATATATATATATATATATATATATATATATATATATATATATATATATATATATATATCAAGATGAATTGGCAGGAATAGTCCTTATGCACAGTGGCCTCTTCGGTCTCCTGACATTACGACACTAGACTTCTATTTTTCGGGTTCTGTTAAGCATAAGTTGTACAAAGAAAGGCCCCAAAGTCGCGAGGAACTTTGTGAAAAAAAGGCATACTTGCCGCGAAATAAATATAGCAGAACTAAGAAAAGTTGCCAGCTGTAGCGGCTGATTCGCTACGTTCTCCGATAGCTCTAAATGTTTATGTGTAATTGGACGGTTGCATGTACATCAGGGGGTTACATTACCGCGGATTAATTAAATAAATTTATTGAACAAAGGGGAAAGTTACACCGACAATAATTTACAGAAGGGTTGTATTATAACCAAAATACCTTGTCTTGCCGGGGACGTCGTCGTGGATCAGCTCAATGGGTGTTTCGGGAACCTCACTTCTTCACACACGTGAAGGACTTGTTGCAGCGATGGAAACTAAGGAGCAGCCTCATGCTCTGGAATCTGCAGTTTGTCGCACTTAAATGAGAACGTAACTCGCGTTCGCCATATGGTCCACGTTGGTTCCAAACACCTATTGGAAGGTCACGTGGCTGCGACGGGCCTGTCTGCCCACAGGACAACGAAGAAGTTCAACTGCGAGTGAACTGCACTCTATAACGATCGTTGATCAAATAGGGTAGTTGCAGCGTTTTTCACTCCCAAGTATCGGGATGCTTCGGGGTCGAGAAGGTGTAGACCGCCTATCCAACCAATCCGACGCCGTCCGAAAACGTATCTCTTCAGGCTGCCATCTTCATGTTGACCATCATTGCGGGATGTGCCCAGTATTACCAACTGTGTTTTTGGGTCCATAGTCGGCATGTGCGTGTGGCAAAAAGGGTGTCGAAAATGACGACGGAACACCAGCAATAACCGTGAACGGATCAAAAAATGCATCAGGCTTGAAGGTGGGCTAGTTAAAGCAGACTACATTTAATAATTTTATATTAAATTTAATTGAACTTTTGTTAGAGTTTATGTGTAAGTTGAGTTGAATAAATCACGTACCATTGTTTTCTTTTGATATTGACGATGTTTGTTGTTTTCATGGCAGTCTACCTGTTAAAATCTTGTGGAAAATTTGGACTCTGTCTAAAAATTTACAAAAAAGCAAAACGAATTTCGACTTGAAACTCGGTATCTGCAGTTAAAATTGGATTCTGAATAACTTTCTAAAGTAACTTTTTTTGATATCTCTAACGTATCGCGAAATATAGAGAACCGGCCCTATTCCTAAAATCATAGTAGGCTGGGTTGACATCTGACATTTGAAGTGAGTAGGCTATTCAAACAGCCTAATGACGTTTTAAGTCTGTACAAAAAATGAAATCGCCATCTCTTAAGTGTGTCGTGTGTCACTGTATATATATATATATATATATATATATATATATATATATATATATATATATATATATATATATATATATATATATATATATATATATATATATATATATATATAGACTGCCATGGGATATGTGTTCAAGGGGGGCCTTAATTGCGCTTATTTAAAGAAAAATGTTCAAAACTTATATCTCGCAATCTGCGCATTACTGTAATTTTTTCTACAAAAATGTATTAACACATAAGATTTCTGTGTGTCATATAGCCATATGAAAATAAAGAACACGAAACAATTTTTAGTACCCTTTTAACTGTAAACATATTGCGAAATATAATATAAAAGAATAACCTAATATGCTAAAATTCTCCCACTGTGTATTGCCTTTATACTGAGGACGTGAGCTCAAAATTGCTAAAAACAATTGCAAAAATGAAATATTTTCTTTTAGGCTGTAGTAATGAAGCGGCGCAGCATCCGTGAGGACTTGTAAAATTTGAGTTGGCGTCATGAATGTGATGAGAGTGAGGAAATGGAAGAACTGTAAGGATTCCCTGAGGGCCTTTCCAGATTAGAGAACTCCAAGGACTACATACATAACACTCCTTAAACGGCGTACGAGCGCGCAACATCAAGTATTGCGCGGGAAAACTGGGCGTGAGAGGATCGATCGAGCATCAGGGGCTCGCTCGCTGAATGCTGAATCCCCACCCATCATGTATCCCGACCGTGTCACATCCCGCTGTCAGAGCTCGGATCACGGCATACCAAACTCTGTCAACAAGATGCGCATTCGTCGAAAAAAACTGTGTATTCCTTTAGTGATGTTCCGATAATTCATTCACTGACCACCTGGCGAAGACAGTTTCCTGCACGACATTTGTGTAAGTATCCTCTGTCTAATTATTGCTTCAATCTGGCTGTTAAAATTTATGTTAGGCGTACACTAATTCTCTTCTTCCCTCCCTTCTCTTTCGTGCACACAAAATTCATCCCGGCTTTTCATCGCCTATAGCTTCATTCATTAATTTTGCAGAGCAATATTAATAAGTAATTTTTCATTTCGATTAGGTTTAATTAATTCATGATTTTGCGTTTCTCTTTTTCGTTTGTAGTTGTTTCTTATTTTAAGGCGACTTTATATTGTTGCATGTTGATATGGTTTTGTGTCACTTTTCAGATATGTATATATATATATATATATATATATATATATATATATATATATATATATATATATATATATAATATAAAATCAAAAAATATATTTTTAACGTTTGGCTTGAATGGTTTTTAGCGAATTTTTTTTTAAATTGCTTCTAAAGAGGTATCGATGGTCAGACTTTGCGAAAATTCTCAAATAAACGCGAATTAGGGCCGCTAGAACTCAAAACTAAGGTCTATGTTTATAAGTATATATATATATATATATATATATATATATATATATATATATATATATATATATATATATATATATATATATATATATATACAGGGTAGCGCATTGAACACGAAACACAGCGATTTGC
The DNA here is from genome assembly GCA_964006375.1 of Tillus elongatus. Taxonomy (NCBI): domain Eukaryota; kingdom Metazoa; phylum Arthropoda; class Insecta; order Coleoptera; family Cleridae; genus Tillus; species Tillus elongatus. The sequence continues at coordinate 229,108,926 of OZ023262.1, read as the reverse complement.
CTCCAGAGATTTTTTTTTAAAGCTGAGACACGTCAATTTTAATATGGAGGGGGACATATTTTGACATAAAACTCAACTTTGTCACTTCAACCCCTTAAGTTGGGGATAACAACTCTTATATTTTAAATAGGGAACATGGGTCGAGTCTTACATCAATTGAAAGCTCTTTCTTTTTTGAATTCAGCAAACAATTTTTTTCGGAAGTTTTATCAACTCGTTTAAAAATTATTCACAGTTGGAGTTGCAAGAATGTATTTCATTAATTGTGATAAGCAATACACTAATTAGTCAATTTTTCGTAAAAAAAAAACAAAACCAAACGTTCAAAAATGTTTATTCGGTTAAGTAAGTGTTCAACTTGTTGACCACCGGCTTCCATACAAAAGTACAAATTTTGTTCAAAACGAGCTCTGAAAATCTGGAGCATTTGTGGAGTTATTAGACGGCATTCTTCAACAATGCGTCATCGTAATTCTTCCAGAGACTCCGGTTCTGTTGTGTAAATTCTACTCTTTAAATGGCGCCATAGAAATAAGTCTAAAGGAGTTAAATCCGGTGATGTAGGGGGCCACTCAATAGCACCTCTACGCCCAATCCATTGTCCTGGAAACTCTTGTTCAAAAACTCCCTAACACGTTGTGAAATATGCGGAGGAGCTCCATCTTGTTAAAACACTAACTGATTTTCTTGATAGCGATCATCATTTTCAACAATGTCAATTAGTATAGGGTAAACGATAACTTATAGTAACTCCAAATAAGTTTCGCCACTCAAATTGCCATCAAGAAAAATTGGTCCGTTTAAACGGTCTCCAAAAATGCCAGTACAGACATTCAGTTTCTGTGGAGTTTGAGTGTGGTCTTCGTGAAAATTTCTTGGATTATTATCTGCCCAATAACGACAATTATGACGATTGACTGTAGAGTTTAATAAAAACGTACACTCGTCTGACAAACAGATATTGAACAGAAAGTTCCTGTTATCAGCTATTCGTGCATTCATAACTTCACAAAACTCCAGCCGCCGATCATAATCATCTTCATTCAGTTGTTGTACGAGATGAATTTTATACGGGTGAAATTTATGATGCTTCAATATTCGCTGAATAGTTCTTCTTTTGATGTTTGAAACAGTGGCCAATTTTCTCGTGCTCAAAGTGGGGTCTGCAGCAATTTGTCCTAAAACTTCAATCTCAGTTGTCTCATTTCTAACCGGAAATTCACGTTCAGGATACCGTTTTTTGTTGGCTACTGAACCACTTTGTCGAAACTTTGCAATTTACTCCAAAATGTATTTTCTGTTAACATGTCTGTTCGGATGTCGTTCACTAAACAAATTTGCGGTACGGTTGGCACAGTCATCGTTTTTGAAAAAAAGAGTAATTATTTCAACTCTTTCTTTTACAGAATACACCATTGTGAAATTAATTTTCTGTAGTGCTAGCAAGTATCAAACCGACCGATAAACTGAAATAATAAACCGCATTGCTCTCATTCCGATAAGAAATGTTCTGATAGTAAATTTTTTGTTTACAAACCAACAAAACATTGACCTTCAGCACATTTCTTATCGGAATGACTGAAATGCGTTTTTGCATCTTCAACTGTGAATAATTTTTAAACGAGTTAATAAAACTTCCAAAAAAATTAGTTTGCTGAATTCAGAAAATAAAGAGCTTTCAAATGATGTAACACTAGACCCATGTTCCATATTTAAAATATAAGGTTTGTTATCACCACCCTTAAGGGGTTGATGTGACAAAGTTGAGTTTTATGTCAAAATATGCCCCCTCATTAAAATTGACGTGTTTCAGAGCGTTTCTTAAAAAATATTTCTCTGGACGCAAATCGGCCTTTTTCGTTTTCAATGCGCCACCCTATATATTAACTCAAAGTAAATATTAACCGATTGTAATGAAACTTGGCATGTGTCTTTCTTTTCTTAATAGCTTGGAGGAGTTGGAGGAGATGTTATTTTTTAACTTTTGACGGAAAGTCAAATCCGTGGCGGTAAAGAAAAATTTAAGCCGAAATATACTCATTTTTGTGTAAAAAGTTGTCAGAAATAAGAACACTATTTAAGTGTGTCATTTTTAAGTTGCATTTGACATTTATGAAAACACATGAAAGCAATTTATCTGTGTGAATGCAAATAATTCTACCAAATTAATCATTTTTGTGTTTTTTGGTATCAAAGTTAATTTAAATATGTCGATATTTTTCTTTGAACAGTCGTTAAATAACCACATAATTTGATTGATTACTAGAATGAAATAAAAACCGAAAAACACTATATACTGATCTCTACATGCATCATGGTATAGTATTTCCAGGACTAGTCTTTAAATATTGAGAGCGTTTTACAAAAGGTGAAGCAGGGGGCATGTCCCTCACGCATTTTTACCCACCCTATACACATTCAGCGATCCGAATTGCCGAAGATATGCGAATGTATGTTTTTACCGATCCTAACTAATTTCAGCAGGTCGCGCTGAATACGTGTAGGGGGGTTAGTAGCATTTTTTTACACCAAGTACTTATTATCCGCAATGGGGGATAATATGATGCAATATAAAAAATTATTGAGCGCGTATGGCAAATAAACTAATACTTTGTTTTATTTAATTTTCCTGGCACAAAATTATTTTTCATTTTTGCACTTAAAAGATACTTGCTTTTTTATATACAGCCGCGGTTTTTTAAAAAATATTAAAAAAACAACAAATACATTATACAATATAACAAAAATGATATATTAAAAAGTAACTAAGTACAAGGTGAGTCATTTTCGTTGGTTTTATACGCTACAAGAAAAACGATCATAGGTACATAGAAAAAAGTAATAAAAGTTTCACATAAACAGATTTGGTCTAATTTCATTTGTTTCGAATATACGAGGAATTTTTGAAAATTGAGCAATTCCAATTAACCTTTTTATTTCGATTATTATATGAGATATCAAAATTATGTTTAGATACGTTTCATGTAGAATAAAATTCAGGGGCCTACTTCAATTTTTTCCTATAAATTTCGTTTCTGAGTAATGACTTCAACTTTATATTTTTATAATAGGACATCCTATATATTTTAATGTCATCGAACTCCATTTATTTTTTTAAGCAATGTAATAAGATATAATTATTTTATACAGCGTGTCCCTTTAAGATAGTGTCGCTATTGCCATCTTCAAAACAGTAAGATATACGAATTCGTTCAAATGAAAGAAGAGTTGTCATTTTTATGGGAAAATAAAAATGTGTCTACAATGTTGCCAAATTTTCCCTACTTTCCAAATTATGGGAAAAATTCAAAAAATTTCCAATTACTCCTCATATCTTGGAAACTAAAGAAAATTTGGCAGCACCGTGACAAATCTTTATTGCTCAATTTCCAAAAACCCCACGCATATGCAAAACAAATGAAGTTAGACCGATTCTGTTTATACCAGCCTACTGAGTTCGAAAATTGAGCTTCGTGGCACTCACGATTTATTAGCAAACACGTAAAATACTTACACAACAATAGTATAAAAAGGAACGAAAAGTAGAACATACATATTAATGATCTTTAGCGTTTGGTACGGCTTTTTGAACTTTTATCACCCTTATTTTTTCAGTTGTGTTGGCACTTATAATTTTTCCTGAAGAGGTGCCTTTTATTATCGGGAAATGTTCTAAATACAATCCAGTTCGTTTTAGTGGCCTTGGAAAAATTTGATATCCATTCCCTAACATGGCTTGAATAGTCTTTTGAATCAAATTTTGTATGAACATCGACTATAAAATATTCTGTAGTTTGAAAATCCTTTATTTCTATTTTGAAACTTGATCAAATGTAAAAAAAACGTATCAATTTCACTCATTGTAAATAAAAATAGTGCAAATATATTATATTATTTTCCACCACGCATACAAATCAACACTAACTGATACTATACACGTTCAGCACTACGCGCTGAATTTACTTACGATCGGTAAATTGCACGATCGGGCGTCTTCGGCCAATTCGATTGCTGAATGTGTATAGGGTCGGTAAAAATGTGTCCCTCACTTTGCTTAGAATTTTTCCGCCGCTATTTGAGAACGCTCTCTATATGAATCTCCATTTCCTTTACGAATAATATAAACGAAAACGTCCCTGATTTATAACTTTTATGGGACTCCGCTATGTGATGGTAAAAAAGCCATATGAAATTTTTTTATATATGCTAAAAACGTAAAAAGTTTCAAAGCAATCAAAGTAACGCGAACACGGTGAACCATCTCAATTTTTCCCTTACAAACACGCATTATAATTCAATGGAAAACGCAAACATGCAATAATATGAAAGCTGATCCATTAAAAAAATGTCAAAATAATTTGCAATATAACATGCAACAGATATATTGAGCTTAACGTAGAACTGGGCCTGTTTATATATATATATATATATATATATATATATATATATATATATATATATATATATATATATATATATATATATATATATATATATATATATATATATACATAATATGAAAAAAAACGAACCCTGGATGTGGATCCTAAAGGGCCTACTCTCGATCTTCCCAAGACCGAATTTTTTTTTCCTCCAAAAATTGCTAAAAATGAAAAGACTCCAAATCTGAAACTACTGTTAAAGCATCGGAAAAAGACCCTATTTAAAATAAAGAATTTGCAAATATTTTTGTAAAATGAAGGACCATGACGCTTGAAGCCTTTGTAAGGCACACTTCATACGACATTTCTTCTATATAACCCATATTAGCTTCAGGTTTTTTGTCTAAGTGTTGCCGATTATGACGTTTCAGCTCGAGATTTTGGCATTTTAAGAAGAAAAATAAATAAAAATAAAACGCATACAATTATTTTTCAGTATTTCTTAACCTTTTTCGCCAAAAACTCCATCTTTGTCTGTAATAGAGAATAGATATTTATAACCGTACAAAATACTTGACTTTGTGCCACTTTTTGATCACCTGTGGCACCCACATTTTTATTTTCTAAATGCGTATACCTTTATTTTCTTTTTAACTTTGGGATCTAAATTTTGTTAGGTGGTATACTTTTAACAATAGACACTAACTTTCAGAAAGGAACCACAAAGTTTTTCCAAAAGCAGTGTTGCGATTTTCCTGGCTAACGAATTTATCCAAGCCACTCACAAAAGGAAGGTACCTACGAAATTTTATTAAAATCGACTCAATATTTTTTGAGCTATTGGTGTGATATATTTAAACAAACCTATAAAAATGGAAACTGACCCCAGATGTAATATGTTTTAGGGTGCCTATTTCGCGCTCATTTTAAAAAATGTTCAAAATTCAAAGGTGGCCTCCTCCTCATTAGTGATATTTTCCTACGAAAATTCAATAAAAGTAAGTATAGCTTCTTTCTCAACTGGTACGTTGAATTATTTGTCTTAAAAGCTTGTCGCCGGAATTTGTTTAGAATCTACAATTTACACATACTTTATTTTTGCTGTCTAAAGCGGAGAATTTATCCGATGTGGTTTATTTAATTTATTCATCTTCTGTTTATAACAGCATTCGGAAAATGTTTGTAAATTGGTCACGAACATTTCTTTTGTTAATTTACTCACGTAATTTGATCTTGAAGTGAGCCTTAATATTCAAATTATCTCTCGAGCGGCTGGCGAATGAATACTTAATTTGCTGATATTTCTCTCGCTTTATTATGAAACCTCCATGATGTTTTATTTTAGTTGACAGAAGACAAATACAACACAAAACAGGAATTGCCACTCAAGGAGGCTATATATCTAGAAAAACGGGTCTCTACCAAGCTGTCGGAATTACAAAAATATTTCTTTTGAGTTTTGATATTTTATATTGCTTATTGCTCCTCATTATTGTTATAAAATAACAAAAAAAACCGATTCTTTATGTATTAGCGTTTATTAAAAATTTGACAATGTATCTACTATTGTTGATTCTACTATACAACTTTGTCTAACTTGTAGTGGAAATTCCATCATCATCTTAATCTAAAGGCCATGTCCCCCTGTCATCGCAAACCATAACCTTCTGTCTCCAGCAATTGTTTTTATTTCGTTGTAGCTTCTGCACGTCATCAGTTGCGTGTCGTTTTCCAGAAGATATTCTTTTGGTCTTCTATTAGCAAACTTCATTAACATTGTTACGTTTCTAAACATCACTTGCAAATTTTTTTGAAGTTGTGCTCACACATTAATTTTAAGATTAGTTATTAATTAAAAACAGGTGACACCCACTGTAAGCATATTTACAGCAATGAATTGAAAAACATACTATCTATTAGATAATAGTAGATAAATAACTTAAAATTTTGTGCTTACCGAAATATTTCCAACTGCCTGTTGTTATCAGTCACCGTACTTCTTATGTCCTTACTTGCAAATTCGTTGTCTTGAAAGGAAAGAAAAAAATGGATTGGGAAACTGACGATTAATAAAAGGAACTGGGATAACATAGGTCAAAATTACCTGCAGCAGTTGCTGGATCCTATCAAGTTTCTTTTTAAATATTTGTACCGCAAGCGTTGTACAATATACCACTTTAGTTAGGAATTATTAAATTCATCACAAGGCACCATCATTGAGTAATTAAAACACTTTAACTCCTCTTACAGGGTTTTCCGGACTGGTAGTTTTTCCGGGCTGGTATTTTTCCGGACTGGTATTTTTTAGACTGGTATTTTTTTAGACTGGTATTTTTTAAACTGGTTTATAGTTTGGAAACAGACTGGTAATTTTACTTGAAATAGATTGGATTTCTCTGGATAAACCGGATTTGTTCTGATATACTGGATTGTATTATGCTGACTTTATTGTGGGACTTCCATTTGCCTCACAATAGGAGTGCTGCTTAATATATTTCAACAAGGACGAACAGCGAGAGGAGGCAGATAAATTTCACCACCCCCTTTTCAATTCTTATCAACCATATTACCGTACATAAGAGCCAGGATTGAGTCATTTGCTGTTGGAAAACATAGTTTTATTTTTGTGTGTGTAAACGTCAGGTGATCACAGGTCGGTAAAATAGCTTGCTCACCATCAAATATAAGTACGCTACTTTGTTACCACTAGATACACAAACCACCATAACCATTTCATAACACAGCTATTTTTTACTGTAATAGATGTCCATTATAATTATCTGCTGAACAAAGTATTTTCTGAACACTTCATCTTAGTTTCGAACCCAACATATTAGATTAGACGTTGTGCACTCGCCACACCAGCAGGTGTGCCAAATTCATTATACAAATCGGTGAAATAGCAGCGTAAGAATCAGCCACAGCACAAGCAGCCACAGAACGGGTTCAGTAGGTGACATTAATAACATTTTTAATATATATATATATATATATATATATATATATATATATATATATATATATATATATATATATATATATATATATTATCATTTTAAGGGGATACATCAAGACTGAGCTGCCTTGAATATCTCAAGTGCACCGTAAATTACACAAAGGAGCTTGCGCTGTCACAACATAATACAGACATCACGATGGTTTGACCTTCAAAACATTTCTCCAAATTAGCCTGAATTAGAGACTCTAGAAGCCATATTTATGGTCCGGGTGAAAAACTATTCAAAAAAAATACGTTTTCCTTAAATATTTTGAATTTTTTTTAGGATATTACATTGGGCTTTTGATATTATCAAAACTCATATACAAAGATCTCCTTCCGACTAAACAACTTTTTGAAATTTTGTCAAGAACGTATGTGACACCCAAAAATTAAATATTTTTTTGGAAAAAAATGCACCCCACTGTTTTTTATCAAAACTGATCTTCATTTAATTGTACTATCAATTCTAAAGAGAAAAATGTCCCTTGCGTTTTTCTGCTGGACCAGATCATTTGCATTTGCAACTCATCTGACTGTTACCATGACAAATCGAACTTCGACATTGTTTCCAACGTCAACTTAAAAACACAGTGGATCTAATTTTTGCAGATAAACGAGATTTTGCTTATCAGTGGGAAACGGTATGTTTTAGCAGAAAAACTCCAGAGATTTTTTTTTAGAGTTTACAATTCAATGAACACCAATTTTGATAAAACACTGAGGTTGAACAGAGTGGTTGAAAACTAAAGCAAAAAGAAGAATCATCCCAAAAACAACAAAAATGTTAACAGAGTGTTACGCGCTAGATACGTATTTCTACAACAAAGTTGTCTTAATCAGTAACTGTCCCTAAACGAACTGTATGGGCAAAATTAGATGCAATATCAGATGCCTCAGTACCGCATGAGGGAGCACCGGATGACGTAACACCGGGTGATGTAATTCAAGGACTATTGTTGTGACACTGGATACGCCCAACCGGTTGTGTCGATGTTGAAAGCAACCATGGATTACTTCGTACTATTTCAAAAAGTGCTAAGTTGACTGGACCCATGTCTGAATTCATCAAATTCTGCGGATTCACCTTGCTTGATTTCCAAACTTTGCAAAGCATCTAAGTTTTGATAATCCGTGGTTGCCTTCAACAACTTAAGATTCCTATCGCCTACCTTATGTCCGGAGTCAATCATATGTTGGGCAATGCTAGATTATCTGCTCTATTGAATCTGAAATGAGCCATGTGCTCTTCGAATCTTGTTCTTATTGATCTCCGCGTTTGCCCAATATGAGATTTCTCACAATTATTAGAAGATAAATGCCCGATTTTGGTCGGAAGTCAATGGTATATTTTGGCCCACCCAAAAGGTTCTTCAAATTATCCACTTTATAGACAACTCTCAAGTCGTTCTCTTTGAATATTTTCTATAACCCTAGTAAGCAAAGATAGAAAGGAAGTACAGCGAACTTATAGACATTTTCCACCTATGCTTAGTAACTAATCTATAAATAATGCCTGGAAAGAAACCGTTACAGATCGCAACATCTATAATCTTGCATATCTCTGAATTGTCCACTGCTCAAAGGAAAACTGAGTAACCTCCGAACAAGAAAGCCCCAACTCGAGATTTTTTGACCGAAATGATGGGAAAAAATCAGTTTTGATGAAAAACAGTAACATGCATTTTTTTAGTCAGAAAGACATTTTTTTGTATCAGTTCTAATAATATGAAAAGTTCAATATAATGTCCAAAAATTTTTCGAAATTTAAAAAAAAAACGGCTTTTTTATAATTCCTTTGTCACCCTATAACTCGGAAAGGACGTTCGGACACATATTTTTATAAGATTATTTGTTTATTTTGACTTTATTATCGCTGGGTAGTTTGATAGCTTCTAATTATTGTGTGTGAGTGGTCTGACCATCCTTAATCAGAATACCTTTTTATCATTTGAGTGTTCTCCAAAATTAATAAGATGCTGCAACCATTTCGCAAACAATTGACTTGTAACACACACCCGATTCTGAACAACCAAACAACACACACAGGTCGTATTTATGCCACGCTCCCCACTTGTGAGATAATATGTGATCCTTACCCCTTTCCTAAATACTTTTTGTGGTCTCTTGACGGTGGAAAGTCCTGTACTGGAACATTTTAAAGCTCAGATGGGCCGAAATTGTACTCATTGTAAAGAAGAGCAAAGCGATTAAAAAATGCCATATCTTTTTCCCACTAAACCCATCAGCTCTTTCTGCTGAAGTAGGCCCTGGGTGACAAAGTGACAGGTATCTCTGTGACAAGACAGGAGTACCATTTCTAACCCACTTGTCCATTCTTAAACCTGTGGGGAATTCCGTTTGCTTCTCCGACATCGTTTGCAAGTTTCCTCAGATCTCTACAAGTGATATGAAATAGACTTCTTTTAAGATCTAGAACGTTGTTTACTATTTCTTTCTCTACACCTGATGGGAGATCTGCGGCACGCCTAAATGTTGTTTTCAGTTTCATGAACATTTTTATTTTTGTTGTCAATTCTTTGTTTCAACGTTGCCTTTGGTACATTAAATCTAGCTATTTTACTTAAACACGCGACGCCATTTTGGAATGCAACTAAAGCTTTTTTCATGTTTTTTTTTTGTCCAATTTACCATATTTTCTCTGCTGTGATATATTAACCTTAAAAAAATAGTTGCTCAATTTGGACGCTTTCATGTTAGGAGCTATAACCACTCTTGACCTTTTCACATTTGAAAGCTGTTGTTCCAAATAATCGAGCAAACTCTTCAAAGAAATCATAGATTATAATCTACCTAATATCTATAGTTATAAGGATAAACAGTGACTCACCAGAAAAAAGTAACTCGAAGAAAGCCAAGAACAAAATATATCAACCAGGGCAAAATCATAACACAACTGCTATTCATTCTAAGACTGGAGGTTTCTGCTTTCATATGATAATTAAGCTTGTGAGCTACAGCAATTCTCAACAGAGGTCGCTCTTGTCATTTATGTGTGAATAAATGCAGTGATACAATTTAAGAGCCGGTTAAATTTAGGGTACTTTCCCTGTGTATACATGGTGTCCGCTATGTTGCACCAGAGTTTAAATAATAAATAAATAATTGTCAAAGCTTATCTACTGGGAGTT